>CM053513.1:56164802-56293727 GCA_028627145.1 Eidolon dupreanum
TGCGAGAGAGGAAATTTGGGTAATTATCTTTGGTTGATTTTCTGTTTTTTGCTGGGAAGATAAACTAGCTATCCTATTTCTTTTCCTATGCAATACTTTGTTAGTGTATTAGTGTGTTAGCACTTGAAACCTAGAGGAAAGAAAATGATAATTTGTTTTGGCCATTTTCTATACAATTTTTGAAAAAATTTAATTCTTACAATTTTCTAAGGAAGTAGATAACATTAACTTCACTACATAGGTGAGAAAATTAAAGTCCAATCAGATTTACAATTTTTATCAAGTACCCAGTGAAACCTGGATTAGAACACAAACCTGCTCAGTTCCAAAGCCAAAATATTTCTATATACCAGGTATTCTGGCTACACATAAAAGTCATCTGGAGAAACTTTAAAATATCAGCGATTTCAATGTTCAGAACCAGTTGAGAATCACTAAATTATGCTATTCAAATTTTTAAAAAATATTTATCTTAAAATATTTTAAAGATACATAAGTCAAATCTAAAACATAAGATTGCCAGTTATGTTATTCCTTATAGCAATGCATTGTTGGTAAACAGGTGTTTAGCAATTAATTATAGCTTTTGACCAAGTGAAAATAATAATGTGTTATTATTGTTATTTATGCATCCAAAGGTCAAAGTGGAGTGTTTCCAACTTTAGACACATTTTTTAATGCTATTTTCTTGTTGTTTGAAAGCAAAACTAATGCCTAAGAATATGTTACCTGTGTACTACTACTATTTTAAAACAGGAATTGGTTTTCCAGTTCAAAAATAATTAAAAAACAAACAACGTCCCTCCCAAGGAGGGGAAAAAAAAACTCTACTTCATCTACAGGAGGTTTATTTTATACACAAAACTACTTTTACATTCATTTTTAAGATTTAACTTTTAAGAATCAAAAAATTATTTTAAAATAATGATGTTATGAATATAATAGAAATATGAAATGATTACAATGTTGTCTGTGTACTTCATTATTCACTAATGAAATAACACAATGATTTCTCATTTCATTACGAATTTTCAGCTAGATGGCAAGCAATTCAAAATAGGACTTAATGGAATGATATAATTTTGTGATTAGTGTATCTCCTTTAAGTTTTCAGTCATGTTATATTTTAACTTGGAAATGTGTTCACGCAGCATAAACACAATATAAATTCATACTAAATATAAATGGAAAAGGAATTTTTTTTTGCTAAAAGCATTAAAACAATTTTATTAAGTTAATAGAATTTATTAGTACTATATTTTTGTACCTTTCTGTACTATTATGTTTTAAATTAAAAATTATAATAACAATAAAATAATTCTGTGGATTTATACCTTTGGGTGACCTATATATGTCTATTTGCAAAGCTACTCAAGAAACTGAAACATTAATTACATTTTTGGCACAAAGTAATATGTTTTAATTGAATTTTAGTGCTGTGGCAAAATAGATCTTTGCCAAGATTATTATATTAAAAATGAATCTTGACAAATTCATGTTCATGTTCAGTGAACTTGTTTTTTTTTATTTTAAAAATCTTTTAAAGTTATTATTCAATATAATTTTATTGAATATCTACTAAGTTCAAGTATTATGTAGGTGGTTGGATGTCAGTCAGTAGTGTGGCTACTAACAGTGTAGCTGGGAAGAAAAACATTAAACAAATACTTGTAAGTATCAGGCATATTTACCTTTTCTGGGCTTTGGAACATGTAGCATTAATCCAGGGAGAATGACAGGTTCTAAAGATTAAAACACACTGAAATTTAAGGGTGAAAAAAGAGTATTTTTGACTGAGGGAATTACTATTCTGAAGGCATTGAGGCAAATTGTTTAGAAAGCAGTAATATATTAGTTTTCTATCGTTGCAGTGGCGAATTACCAGAAACTCAGCAGCTTAAAATAACACATTTATTATCTCACAGTTTTGTAATTCAGAAAGAGTTTGTCTAGTTTCTCTTGCCCAGGTCTTATGAGGCAAAAATCAAGGTGTCAGCAGCGTGGGCTCTTAACTGGTAGTTCTGAGAGTGAGGAAGATGAAGGGAGGGAATCCATTTCTAAGCTCATTCATGTTGATGGCAGAATTCATTCTCTTATGGCTGTAGGGCTGAGGGTTCCATCTCCATGCTGGCTATTAGCTGGGAGATACTCTCAGCAGCTTAGACCCCCTGCATTCCTTGTCACAGTGCTCGTTCCACTAGTTCATGGAATATTTCTCACCCATTGTATCTCTCTCCTTCCCTTTCTGCCACATCTCTTCTGAATCTCCTTTTCTGCCTTCAAGTGGAAAAAAAGCCCTGCTCTTCAGAGCCCATGTGATTATATTGGGCATGCACAGGTAATTCAGTATAATCTATCTTAAAGCCAAATGATTAGTAATTTTAATTACATTGGCAAAGTCCCTTTTGCCATGTGATGTAACAAATGCAAAGGCTTGACACCACAAGCATAGATTATGGGACCGAAATTCTGCCTACTGTGGGTGGGGGAATATCATGGCAGATGCAGAGGTCAAAGAACTTAGTGCTAAATTGTTGTTTGGATACTAAAGTCAGCCAAATAATGACAGGGTAGTAGTGAAGAGAAAAACTGGAGTCAATTGCAACAGTCTTCAGTAAATGAAGGGCAATAACATGGAGGTTGGCAATTAATAGACACAAGGATGAGTAGAGGGTGGCATGAGCCTCACAGGTTAGAGGAATATTGCAGACTGTGGAGGGGTGATAGGAAGTTGCCTGGGAGTTCCTTAGCGAGTGCTGAAGAAGTTCCTTCAGCTGAGGGAACTCAGGGGGATCCAAGTGCTTGGTAGAGGGCCAGGCTTCAGATAGGTCAAGCATTGAACTGAAAGTTCTCACAAACAGTGTATGATGTTGAGGAGTTTACTTACAGTGGAGCAGGCTTTCTAGGGATAAAGCAGAAAATTTGGAGAGAGAGGACTGATCAGGGGAATGGATCAAGAAAGAGAATGTAAATTACATCATGGGAGTGGGGGCATTGGAGAGAGATGACAGAAAATCAGGGTGAAGGCAACATGAACTGGGTTGACTGCAAGTTTGCCAAGAAAATAAGAAATCTAACAATCTCTTGGAAGGGGATATGTTTCTCTCAGCGTTATCAAGTGATCTGCTGTAGCTAAGAACTGCATAGGCTTCAGTTGTGGCAGGGAGAGTTGATACCTAGCATACTTTATGGACCGTGAGGTCTAGAGCATGTAGGGTCCAAGTCTACCATTTGTCTCCCTTATTATTTGTTATGGCTTATGATGTTCCTAACCATCAAACCATGGCACTAGAGTGTGCGAGTTTCAATCTTGGCCTTTTAACTATGAACAAGTTACATCATCCCTGTGCCTCAGATTCTTCACCTGCAAGGTGGAAATGATGGTGGTAGTGACTGTTTCATTGAGTAGTTGTGAAGACTGAATGAGGACATGTCCCATTATAAGCATTCATAACTGTTAGCTGTTACTATTTAATGGTCACTTCTATAATTTTTCACCTACTTATATCAGATTTAAATATTTCAGAATATGCAGACAAATAGTTTTTCGGACTGGAGATCAATGTTAACTTAATTCTGTTTATGCCAGTTTAGTTCAATTATGTTGCCTAAGAACACAATGCTAACCACAGAAAGGTACATATTATTGCCTGTGTGTTCTGTGGATCGGCATCAACATAGTTGTTGGGAACTTAGCTTACAGTTTAAGTGATCTAAAGTTGCCAATCTGAGTAAAGTAAAATTGCCTGATGGATTTTTTTTTTAAATAAAAAGAGCCATGATTTTCTAGAAGAAATACTCTTGAGAAATATATTTGTCATGAAAAACAAAGGGAGTCAAATGATTTTCTAGGTATGGTAGTCATGATGAATATCTACTGTTACCTGTAGGGAGGCAGAAGAAATATACTGTCACTTCTGTTATTGGAAAGCTAGCTATCTCTTTTCTAGCTCTCTCCTCCAAGCATTCTTCCACTTTGAATTACCCTGTACAACTCAATTTGCAGCAGAGTAAAACGTTTTTAAGATAAGAAGCCTTCTTCTAAAACGCTAGCCTATTGCCATTTAGGATGAGTTCAAACTATACAGTTGATCATTTGAAACATCTTAAATGCTTATTTTTATGCTGTGAGTTGAATATATCATAGAATTATTCTAATTTGTTATTTCATAAGGAAAATGTTCTAAATGCATCAGAGCATTAGATACTGAATTTGATTTTTTTTTTTTAAAGAATGATTTCATAAGGAAGTAAAAAATCATTTACAGGATTTATGAGATGAAATGTATTTCCAAATACATCTTGATTAAAGTAGTTGAATTCAATAGATTAAAAGCTTTTGAAGAATATTGATTTTACATATTAAGTAATTAATCATCATTATTTTGGTAATTATGCTTTTAGATCAACTTTTTCTATTCATAACTATAAAATTAATACTGTCACTCCTGTATTTTGATTAGACTGCTTTTTTCAAGTTGATACATACCAGGCACTTTGTTAACCATTTTATGAGATGTCAAACTTAATCAATTTAGTTCCTGCCTTAGGGTTCTAATACTACTAAGGGGGTGAGTGATATACATGCGACTATTGTACAAGGTGCATTATAGTAAGGACAGTAGGGATATGCAAAGCAGAATAGAGTATAAGAAGGGAGAGATTACCAGAATTTTGCCAACCAAAACTTTTTATATTGCAGATAGACAATAAAGGTAATTAAGTGGAAAAATATGATACAGAATATATGATATAATCGCAATATAAGAAGCTCTATATAGGACATATTTTTGTAAGTACATGTATACAAATAGAATATATTAGAAGAAAATCCCTATTATACTTTTAGGCATATTATACTTTTAAGCATTTTCTTTCTAATATTTTGTTATGGTATATTCTCAAGATAAGGGAGTGAAGGAAATGAGAGAGAGCAGAGGAAATCTCTAAGCAAGAATATAGTGTCTTCTGGAATCTAGATTCATCCCTATCTCATGGGGATAGAAGGCAGCTCTGTAGCTAGCATGACTTTTACCATTTGATTTCATCTGGAGGCAGAAAAGTTGGCCTTTTATGCCTTCGTGTGTCCGTTATTGACTTTGGGAAAGGATGCTGGTAATCTTCTAGGTAAAGTAGCTCACCATAGGCAAAGAGAAATTTTCTAAAGAAGGAAGCAACTATGAACCTTTAGCAGCCAACAACTTATAGCAGCTGAGCTTAGTAAAAGGAGTATGGACTGGGCACCAAAAGCATTCAGTCTACACTACTGAGCAGTTGAGCACGGCCATATTTAATCACACACACACATATACATACGCACACATTATTAACTATTGAAAATGAAGAGTGAACTATTATAGGTTAAAAAATATATAATGTTCTTCTTTATCCAGGAATATGTCAAGTATACTAGTAAACTGTATCAATATTTATGTATGACATATTATTCACTAAAGTAATATTCCACACTCAAATATTGTAGAAGGACAGAGAAGGGTTCAACTATGGACACCTACTATTTATATTTTTTGAAGTGCACTGAGCAAAAATAAATAAATAATGGATATGATTTTTTAAACTTAAAGTTTTAAACCTCACTTTCCTAAAAAATTCAACCATGTTGAGCATATTTATTCTGTGGAATGCTGTATAAGCTGTGTATGCCCACATACTTGTGCCTATTACATAATATGTGTACTAACATCTCATTATCCAGTTGGCAATTATTGTCAAACTTAATTAAAACATAATGTGTGTATTATAAATATTTGAAAGTAATGAATGAACTTATGAGAGTCTAAATAAAGGGCACAACATGCCATGCTAATTGGAGCATATGCACCTTAATGTTGAGAAAATAAAAACTAAATATTTTCTCAATCCTAAAATCTTTTCCAGAAAGGTAACAGAGAAAGAAAACACTTTTATTATTGAATAAGCATTAAACTGAAATGTGATGCACATCACAGGCAATCCACTAAGAGATTGAAAAGACAGAAGTCTCACCTTTTTATATAGCTGAGCACTTACAACCCATTACATGAAAGTTTTCAAAATATAGCCATATTATGCTTCCCCTTATTTTGCTTCACAGGTACCCTGTTTTTGTTTTTTGTTTTTGTTTGTTTGTTACAAATCGAACGGTTGTAGCAACTCTGCATCAAGCAAGTTTACCAGCTCCTTTTTTTCCAATAGCATTTGCTCACTTCATGTCTCTGTCACATTTTGGTGCTTCTCTCAATTATCAAACTTTTTCATTATTATTATATTTGTTATTTTGATCTGTGATCAGTTATCTTTGATATTGGTTGCTATTATAATTGTTTTGGGGCACCAGGAACTGGGCCCATACAAAACAGCAAACTTAATTGATAAATGTTGTGTGTGTTCTGACTTCTCCACCAACCAGCTGTTTCCCTATCTCACTCTCTCTCCTTGGTCCTCCCTATTCCCTGAGACACAGCAATATTGAAATTAGGCCAATTCATAAACCTACAATGATCTCTAAGTGTTCAAGTAAGAGGAAATGTAACACACCTCTCACTTTAAATCAAAAGCCAGAAATGATTAAGCTTAGTGAGTAAGGCATGTCAAAAGCTGAGATAGGCTAGGTCTCTTGCACTAGTTAGCCAAGTTGTGAAAACAAAGGAAAATTCTCGAAGGAAAATAAAATTGCTATTTCAGTGAACAGATACATGATAAGAAAGTGAAATGGCCTTATTGTTAATATGGAGAAAGTTTTAATGGTCTGGATAGATAAAACTAGCTACAACATTCCTTTAAGCCAAAGCCTAATCTAGAACACGGCCCTTACTTTTTTCTTTTCCAT
Source organism: Eidolon dupreanum (assembly GCA_028627145.1). Lineage (NCBI taxonomy): Eukaryota > Metazoa > Chordata > Mammalia > Chiroptera > Pteropodidae > Eidolon > Eidolon dupreanum. The sequence continues at coordinate 56,171,632 of CM053513.1, forward strand.
GAAGTCTGAGAGAGGTAAAGAAGCTGCAGAAGAAAAATTTGTAGCTAACAGAGGTTGCCTCAAAGGTTTAAGGGAAGCAGCCATCTCCATAACCTAAAAGTGCAAGATGAAACAGTAAATGTTGCTGTAGAAGCTGTAGCAAGTTATGCAGAAGATCTAGCTAAGATGGTGAATGAAGGTGGCTACACTAAACAGATTTTTCATATAAATGAAACAGTCTTATATTGGCAGAAGATGCCATCTAAGACTTTCACAGGTAGAGAGAAGAAGTCAATGCCTGGCTTCAGAGCTTCAAAGGACAGGCTGAACCTTTTGTTAAGGGCTAATGCATCTGTTAATTTTAAATCGAAGACAATGCTTGTTTGCCACATGGCCTTTAAGAATTATGTTAAATCAACCCTGCCTGTGTTCTATAAATGCAACAACAAAGCCTGGATGACAGCACATCTGTTTACAACATTCTTTACTGAACATTTTAAGCTTACTGTTGAGACTTACTACTCAGAAGAAGATTTATTTCATATATTACTGCCCATTGACAATGTACCTAGTGACCTAAGAGCTCTGGAAAAGTACAATGAAATTTTGTTTTCATGCTAAACACAATGTCTGTTCTGCAACCAGTGTATTAAGGAGTCTTATTATTTAACAAATACGTTTTGTAAAGCTAAATTGCCATAGATAGTGATTCTTATGATAGATGTGGGCAAAATAAATTTATAACTTTAACATTCTAGATGCTGAATTAAGAACACTTGTAATTCATGACAAGAGGTCAAGATATCAGCATTAACAGGACTTTGAAAGAAGTTGATTCCAACCCTCATGGATGACTTTAAGAGGCCACAACTTCAGGGAAGGAAAGAACTATAGATGTGATTGGAATAGCAAGAAAACTAAGATTAGAGGTAGATTCTGAAGATGTGACTGAATGACTACAATCTCATGATAAAACTTTAACAGATATGGAGTTGCTTCTTGTGGATGAGCAAAGAAAGTGGTTTCCTGAGATGGACCCAACTCCTGGTGAAGATGCTGTGAAGATCATTGAAAGGACAACAAAGGACTTAGAATATCACATAAACTTAATTAACAAAGTAGCAGCAGGGTTTGAGAGGATTGACTCCAATTTTGAAAGAATTTCCATTGTGAGTAAAATACTATCAAACAGTATCGTAAGCTACAGAGAAATTATTCATGAAAGGAAGGCTCAATTAATGTGGCAGATTTCATTGTTATCCTAAGAAATTGTCACAATCACTCCAGCCTTCAGCATCCCTACCCTGATCAGTCAGCAGCCATCAACAATGAGGGAAGACCCTCTACCAGCAAGAAGTTTACAACTCACTGAAAACTTAGATGGTGGTTAGCATTTTTTAACAATAAAAAGTATTTTTAATTAACATATTTACATTTTTTTAGACAATGTTATTGCACCCTTAATAGACTACAGTGTAGTATAAACATAACTTTCATATGTACTGGGAAACCAAATAATTTTTGTGACTTGCTTTATTACAGTATTTGTTTGAAATATGAAACTGAATATCTGAGATATGCCTGCAAACAATAACTAGTCCTCAAGTAAAGAGAACTTGACAGCATAATTCATTCTAAATGTACCCAGTAATTGGGATGACCATTTGTGTTAACTAACTGGCTTTATCCAGGGGAGAAATGAACTTCTTAAACCTTTGACAGGAGGTCCTTTTGCAGCTTGGAACAAGGTGCCCAGACAGTTAGGAAACTACCTTCCCTCAGACACTAGGAGATAGGAATACTGTCTCCCTGATGTTTACATTTCAATGAGATGACCTCCAAGTTTTTGAGAAGATGTCCCTGGGTGTAAAAGCTGACAAAAGGCCTAGCTAGCCTTCAAATACTTGTATGTGTATATGTATATGTATGTATTTCAAAGACAGGAAAAAGTACTCATAATTACAAATTTTCAAAAATATGTGTTCTAAGACAATGGAGGGGAAGAAAATCTCTTCTATTATTTTCAACAGTGAGAATTAAGTCTCTTATTCTTAATTTTTATTTGTCAATACACTACTCATGTTGGAACTCCTAAGGCCCCAGAAGAGTCATTTACTGTTACTTCAGACATAGTTACATAGTTTCAAATCTCACAGCAGGTTGTACGTTTTCCGGGTGTAGACTTCTTGTCAGAGACAAACATGCTGACTACAGTATGATAAAAGGACAACTGTCAAGTTTGACAGTGAGTGAAGGGAGAATACTTATATAAAAAAAAAGAAAAACAGATGGAAAGAATGAAAGTGAAGAAAGGAGAAGGGGAGAGAGTAGGAACAAGGAAGCAATTAGGAGCTTTTTCTAGTGGGAAGAAACAGTCCTGCCTCTTGGGAACTCTTGTGGGCATCATTTTATTACCACACAAAAATTATAATTGACCTTTAAGAATACATCTTTTTGATCAGTAAGTTGTTTAATACCTTCAATGCACAAACAGTCACATTCCTTATTATCTCAGATGATGCCCTTGGACCATGTCTCCTTCAGGTTTCTCTCTTTTCCTCACAGCCTGTAAGAGTGTGCAAATGTTCTGTGAGTGATTGTTGGTTTTTATAAGTAGCAGAGATTGTATACAAATTATTATGTATGTGAATGTCACTGTCAGGAAACATCAGGGAAACCTGACCGAGGATGAAAGCAAAGAGTGATTGCTTTCTTGCAATTGTAAACAAAATGTTTTTGTCTTACATTATTATGACTATTTTTTGGTGGATGGTTTTTTAAGTGTAGCATGTGCTTAAAAAGTATAGATGCACAGTCTCTGAAACCAGACTGCCTACGTTCAAATCCCAGCTCTGCTATGTCCTATGTAAACTTGAGCAAGATATTTCAACCTCCTTATATCAAAGTTTTCTCATTTTAAAATGGCGATTAGTAATAGTGTTTACTTCAGATAGAGGCTTTCGAAACCAATCAACAAATATAAACTACTATTTATAGTACAAGTCTACAACCTGAAGACAATCTGTGCTTTTAAGAAGAAAAAAAAGAGAGATAATATTTCTTAGAATTTCTAACAAAAATGCATGTTTTTTTATCATATGTTGAGACTGTGCTCTCTAAAATCCAAGAAAAAATAATATATTTTTATATTTTCAGTAAATGCTTATTGTATAGCTAATTGTAGCTGAGTTTATTTTGTAGATTAACAAAATATTAGTTTGAAATCGTATTGGGTTTTTTTTTAGTTTAATTATGTTGAACTCAATTTTATGATTTTGAATTTTAGTGTATATCTTATAGTTAGGCCAATTTTCTTTTGCCTTTGCTGACATCAATTTGATATTAATGATGTATTTAAGGACTTTTGTGTTAATACACATAATCTGATTCATTATAATATGTACATGTATATTGTGTCCCATAGGGTAGCGCATACTTATTTGTAGATTGAATTAAGAAGTGAGAATTGTACAAACTTCACAGAATTGAGGAGTGTAGTAAATTTTTAGAAATTTTTGGTATTGCAGTTTTGGGAAATAAAGAAAAGGAAAGAAATAACAAAATGTTTACAGTTTTCAAGTATTACCTTAAGAAAGCAAAAATAATACTCTACTTGTCCACTACTGCTGACATTAGAGTAGATAAAATAAATTATTGTTATTTCATTTATATTTTACTAAACTACCACTGTTAAAAGCAGTTGCACAAGTATGAAAAAAGCTTTCCCCTACCTCTTTGATGTCCCCACATAAATATCAGTTAGCCTGTAAAAATTACATCCTTACTCTGATTTGGTACACTTGAGGTAGATAGATCATATTGGAGATTGCATGTATGTATATGTTTGTGTATAATTATTATATATAATATTTTGTATGTATTTTATGTTTCCATATTTTAGATGTGTATACTTCCCAGAATGGATTTAGAAACAAATCTACTTCACACTTTGAATTTTAATAACTATTTGTATTGATTTCATCATAAATTGTGCCTATGCTAAAAATATGTCATTGGGACTTAAAATTAATCATCAGGATTTTTTTTAGTATTTAATTAAAATATATTTGTCTAATATCTACAAAGTATGAACAATTGATCTTAAAAATTGATCATCAGTTTAACTAGATCCTTTCAGATCTTTAAAAAAAAAATACCTTTTTCTATGTAGAATGACAAAAAGTGCTTTTTACCATATATGGTAGTATATCATGAATTGGTGAATGCCTTTGCGTTTTCCCATATCTTAACACTATAGAGAATCATTTCTCCAAGAGATCTGTATAGGTTTATGTATCAATGTCAGAATATTACAAAATCTCAGTAATTTAATATAACAAAGTTTACTTCTTGCTTTTGCTACATGTCAATTATGTAGTCAGGGCTTTATTCTATAAGGTCCTTCAGGGTCCCACACTACTGAAGGCACGATATTTCCTATAGCTGCATCTTCTTGATCACCACAGCAAAAGAGAATACATGGTGGGCTCCTCCTTGTTTAGGGCTTTATCTCAGAAGAGGCATACTTTATTTCAGCTTAAAGACATCTGGCTGGAACTAGTCCCAAAGTTTTCCCTCAGCAAAGAGACTGGGTAGAGACAGAAACAGAGGTTACTGATAAGCACTAGTAATGTCCATGGATATCCAAGTGCTCATTTGCCTTGAATATATGTAACGGTTTATGTAAATCCTCAAAACATGGTAAATACATGAGTGTTACATCCTGTTTTATTAATTACTAAATAGCATTATTAGAATTAATTATAAATATTAAATTTTGAAAGTATTTTTTATTTTTATGCTTTGACAGTAAATTATAATCTTTCTCAGAGTATTTTTGAATATCCAGTTATAATAAATGACTGCATTGCCTGATGGCAATCACATTACTCTTAGTTAATCCAAATTTTTTACACTTCTCTATACATCATAGTTTAGTTAATACATAATAAAAAACTGGACTGGCTTTCACTGATCTCTGAGTCATTGAAATTATAATTTAAATAATCTAACCAGTTGCTAAATTATATTAGGAAAAAAACTCATAACGATTTGTTCAATGGAAATGATTTAAAATAGGCTCTAATTAAATTACTTTTGTACAGTTTTTTTATTCACTAAATATTGCATTTAAAACTTTTCTGCTGAAATGATTAATATGCTTTTAATTTTAAACTATTAAAAAGAGAATAGGATGCCCATTGGAATCAAGAGAAAATAAGTGTATCCCTAAAATAGAGAATCTAGGGTTTTGCTAAAATCAATAAAAAAAATATAATGTCTCAAGTAATAAATTAATGAGAGATTATATGTCTGATTATGGTCTGAAATTGTCTTATGAGGCATATTTCTTTGACTGAAAGAGTGAATGGAATAAAATAATTGCTATCTTCTTTTAGTCTTCTCCTCTAACTTATTTCTAAGCCTTCAGCTGTTAATAGCCATTATACAAAAGATTCTTTCTCGAAGCTTCAAACCTGCCATGTTTTGTTTGTGCTCTAGAGAATGCTCTGAGTTTGATTGATTTAGTGATGTTTTGAAACAGCTTCCCTTCACCTTCTAAAATTTAAAATAAAATCTTATAACATTGTCAAAATTAGAAAAGTAGTGATCGTGGTTATAGTTTTGTGTAACAGAAGAATATATCTATGTTGTTTCACTTTATTTTGGCATGTAATCTGTTTCTTTAAGAAAATTTGTTGTGTCTGAGAAAGAAGGTCTGAAATGTTTTCTTTAACTTCATTGAACTTTAATTTCCTTGTTTCTAAAATCAAATTACTATAAATATCTATCCATTTTGAGGATCAAATGATATAGCTAGCATAATGCCTGCCATACTATACCCACTTAAAAAATAACACGTCCTATCCATTATTTTTGTCCTTATTGTTTAAGCCTTATGTTTTTTCAAGTTTATAAATTCTTAGAGCCAGAAGGATTTTTTAAACTCCTGTGGTTTCTTTACTTTTTATTTTTTAAATTGTTTCTTTATTATTTTTGGTAAAGGTATGTTTTCTGGTTTAAAATTTTAGAGTTAAGAAAAAATAGAAAACAATAAAATGGGCAAGGCTAGGGTTATTCATTAATATTATTTATTGCTTTTATAGAGAGTAATGAGTAGTTCTAGTTGTATTTTAAATTTGGACACAATTTCACCTACTGATATCTACTGTATAGTGTACAATGTTTTGGTTTGCAAGTCACAGAAAATCTTGACTCGAGCCTTCTCAATCAATATCCACATATAGTAGGCTGAGCTAGGATGACCTCCAGGCACAGAACAGTCAGTGGTTAGCCATGTCATGTCATCCAGGGCCCAGGTACTTTTCAACATTTTAAACCTTGTCTCTGGTGATAGCATCAACTTCAAACTAGAAAAAAGACGGCAGCAGCATTTCCAGGCCATGTTTCCAGGACACAGCCATGTCCTAATAAGAAGAGAAATCTGTAACTGTGTTTCATTCTTAAAATTGAGGAAACTATATTCCAAAGACTGTAATCAATTTATCAGAATTACCCCATTCTCACAAAAAAATTCTGGAAATTTAAATATAATTATCACTCATTAGGAATGTAATGAATATTGGGGTGTCAAAGATATCACCCTAGGCCACATGTTTAGCTGCCCAGCATGTAAGCACATGTTCTCACACATAGGCACTTCCAAAAATGCCTATAACTATCTGAAATATATTTATACCTTAGTAAAAATAAGACAACACAAAAACTCTTATGGTTGCTAAAGCAAGTTCAAGTTCAAAATATCTGTTTTAAGTGCAGTTCTGTCCATTGGGTTAAAATATAACTGTTTATAGTCCAGTAAAAGAAAATTTTTTTACTATCTGCCCAAGGTTGACAACTTCTGATAATGGGGGATTGAAAATACTACTATCATAAAGACTGCCTTTCCAAACAAAAAAAAAAAAAAAAGGATAAACCACAGTGGTACTGATTCATATCATGCCTTATATTCTACTGGACAATAGTAGTGAGTACTGTCAGTTCTGGTAGTTGACTAAACTTCTTGTTCTGTAAACCCGACAGCTGTATGTTCAGGGGTAGGGAGTGGTGGTGGCAACTTCCATGTCCATGTCTACCCTGGGCATTTGAGAGATGGGCATGTGGAAGGATGCCTTACTTAGGCATAGCTTCCTTCCTGTTGAGTGGGTTTGGTGAACTAAAGATTGATCTAATTATGGAAATACACTCTTGGTGAGGCTTCCAGTCACTTTAGTAATACAATTCCCTTAGAAATTTAGTCGGCTTCTAACTACTTTTCTTTCAGTTCCATGGCCTGATAACCTAGCCAGAGAGCTGACTAGCCAGTCATTTTTTGAGGGGGAATCCAGTCCCCGCCACAAATCTGAGTCTCATCTGTCCCCTCCCTCATCCCCACATTCATCACTCTTTATCGGCCTCTGCCATGAGAAAAATTAAAAAAAAAAAACAAAAAACAAACAAACAAACAAACAAAAAACAGCCTGATGTGGGAAGGCCCCCATTGTAACTGTCCTTTCCATTTACACTTTAAAGATAAGATTATCCCCTTTACAAGGTGAATAATGTTTAACTGGAGGTGTTTGCTGGAAATCTGGGGTTATAGGATTTCTTTTTGCTCAAATCAAATATTGGCTCAGTTTCCATTCTCACTGTCTTAGTTTGCATTACCTACAGCTTGTAGTAGAAATTTTGGCTTTTTATGTTATTGGAATCTAAATCAGTTTGCCTTACAGCCCACAGACATAAAGAACCTTTTGAAGCAGAATTGTATTTTATTCCTTCTCTACTTTTCAATACATCAACTTTAGCCCAAGCATAACTTTTTCCTGAAGGACTTAACTGAGAGTTTCAAGAAGTAGCCAAAACACCAGCATTCTGAAATTTTTCTGTGAGTTCCCCAGATGGGCAAACATTTAGCCAAATGATTCAAAAACCACACAAGAAATGTCATTAATCACAAAGCTTTGAAGAGTGGGGTGAATCATCCTTTCCCTGCTTTATCTTCTTTTTTCTGCAAGTTCAACATTTTAGAGTCTCTTGCTTGTGACAACTCATTTCTGGTAACAAATTTGGTATCAGGATGCTTCTGTCAGCAAGGAATTGAAAGCATCGATTAAACAAAGAAAATTATGCTACATTATTATATGTAGTAGGGCTCCCATTGCCATTTTCAGGGTTCTTAACCAGTAACTTTCTCCAGGGCTGATAGCAAAATAGCTTCAGCTCTTTCAGACAATATATAAATAATGACTATAAGAGAAATAATTTCTTCCTGGGTTTCTTAGATCCCTTTACTCTCTCAGAGTAAATTTTTCACAGAAGCATTTCAAAATTTTTCTTTTAATGTCTAATGTAAAATTCTTGAGAACACATACCTCAAAATCAACAGATTACAACCAAAGAGAATTGATTACTTCATACTGTAAGAAAATGCCTTTCTGGGATTCTGGGCTCTGGAATCTAACCCCACACCCCTGGATTAGTCCCAACTCATTCACCTTTGTTAAGGTGGCCTTGTTGATGCTAGGTTTGATGCTAGGTTGTTCAGAAACCAGGAAAGCTTGACAGTCATAAACAATTTTTTTAATGGAAAAATATAGATTGTTAATATAGATTTTTATGATTTGATAATATAAAACCAAATATAAAAAGGCTGAGATATAACAAACATTATTAGACTATGTTCTCAACTCTGTAGGTTTCTTGCAGGTCATGTGTTAAGGACATTCTGTGAACCTCATTAGAGAGCCAGGGGCTAGGGACAGTCACCCAAGACATGCTACACTTGCTCCTACTCCCAACCTCTTTTTCATAGCCTTGTATGTTTTTGATTCTTTGTAAATAATTTCTCATTTTTAAAGTAAGTGTATGTGTGTGTGTGTGTATGTCATGCAAGTGTGTATGGTCTCTTCTTGCAAATCCACGAACTCCACACCTGGATACAAAAACACTGTACACTAAACTTCTGTGAAATAATTTAATGGTATTTACCACCTAATGTTACAAGTATTCTTTTAAAAAGTATTTTTACCTAGCGTGCTCCTTAGATGATTGTCACAGTATTATACACTTACTATCCCATTAAAACTAAGTATCCTAATACACATATACTGAATTTAAAAAATGAAATAAATTTTAGCCTTTCAGAGGAGTAAGGAAGACCTACTAAAATTTTTGGGTAAATGACCTTGTTAATCTCCATGCTGTTTAATGTTTGATGGTGGCATTTATATATCTCCTGTGAGCTGTTTTCACGACATTCAAATTATTTTACTCATACACCAAGACAGAGAAAATATATGACATACCCATTTAACTAGTGCATCTATCAAACTTTTAAACACTTTAAATGAAATGTCTACTTTGGGCAGGCAAATATTTATAAAATTACCTTTGATAAATCAGTTGTGCTTTCAGATTCCGAGGCACCTCAAGACTCAGAATAAATATATGATATTATTTTTTACTCAGATGTATGTCTGAAAATGTTTTTATATTGCCAAGATATTTTATATTGCCAAGCTAAAATTGCTTTAGAAGATAGCTACATATATCTGGGCTAGAAGGGTCAAGAAAACCTGAGTAATAATGTTTGAGTTAAAACAGTCCTATGCACACCGCGAGTACCCTGTAAAGTTACACGTTTACCTAACCATTTAGAAATGTCAACTTTTAATGTGTAGTTAATTCTGCTTTCAAGATGTTGTGATATTTTAATCTTTGGAAATGCTGAAGACATAGGAATTCAAACTTGAAGACATTTTCTCTCAAAGTTTTTTAGCATTTGAATTAATGCAGGGAGGACTGAAGTACATTTGGAGAAAAGGAATTAAGATACATGCCCACTGGAAATGACTGAACAATCCCTTGGGATTCTGGATGCTCATGGGTGTTCAGTAGGTCAAAGTTTGCATCTTCACAGTAAATGATGATAGGTAAAACTGCTGGAAGATCTCTATGTGTAAAAAAAATCTTTTATACTATCCAATATATCTGATTATGATGCATTATTTGATGGTAGGAGATTTCTTTTTAAATAATTTATTAATATAGGTAAAATTGAACCAAGATTCCTAACATTTAATTTAAATATTATCACATCACTTATTCAATACTTGCTCTATACTTTGGACAAGACTTGGTGCTGGGAACTCAAAAATAATTAGTTATGCTGCCCAGATTCAAGGACTGCTATAGGTTGGATGCTCTAATAAATAGACCTCGAACTTAAAAGTTCAGGTATAAATGATTAATATCTAGGAAGTGCTCCTATGGGAAAGCAGTAAGAGAGTGGAGAAAAGAGGAACTGGAAGACAGAGAAGCTAGGCAATGGAGAAATTTCACTTGAAGTTCCAAGCTCAGTCTGATCCTATGGAAAGCTCTGGGGTTAAATTACACTTTAGAGTTTGTCCTTCCTCTAGGCAAAAGAATATGGCTTTTATACTCCTCTTGGCCAAGACAAGAGGCAGTGGGGATATGGCAGTGAGGTAAAATCTCCCAGGTACATCCACCAACTCCTACAGATGAGGAGACTCCAGTGCCCAGGGCAGTCCTCTAAAGGTTGCAGGTAAAAGCCTTTAGAAGCAAAGCACATATAAACTTGGCAGATGTGGACAGAGCTGACTGAAGGGAGGAAAACAGCATGTGTGGGGTACCAGCAGTAGTTACTACCAGAAGTTCATATTCTGGAAGAGGTGCTAAGTCCTAAAAATAAATGCAATAATGTATTGACATTCAAAGCACAGTACTAACTCAGGAAGGGAGTTCGATAAATCTATATGTGGTAGGAATATGGACCAAGGGATGCTTGAGTAGAAAGATGACAAGAACAACAAAATGCTGTCTGCTTGCCACTATAAAGTGAGTATGAAAAGTGTTAGTCTGGTTTTATTATGAATGCCTCTACATGAGAAAAATTTTAATATTTTACTTGCCTCTAGTTAGTTTCTTGTATTATCTTCTTAAATCTCAAATTGTCCCACTGAATGAACTAAATAATTTTTCTATTATAAATTCCCTTAGAAAAATCTGTTGACCTATATGCCAAATGTTTCTAGAGTTCTATAAATTCAGATTGATCTTCTGCTTCTCCTAGCCTAATGTCCTCATCTTTCTTTTCCAAATTGTATTTTTCTTACCCTGTCAGTGAGACTTTATTCTCCTTATGCATGATCTAGATTCACTTCACTATTCCATTCTCGCCTTGCAGCCAGAAACCCCTTATTGCCTCTTACTCTCTCCCTCCATCCCTCTCCCCCTCCCTCCTCCTTTCCTCCCCCCTCCCACCCTCTCTTTCTCTCTCGCAGCTCAAATAGGCAGTTTAATTCTCTGGAATGATCATTTGGAATTGAAATTCCAACTTCCTGATAAAATGATAATACATAGATAATCATGGCCCCAGAATGTAGAGTTGCATGTTTTCATCAGAAGCTTCTGTTTTCTATTTCGAGGAGTCTGACTCAAACTATGAAATCGGATGTATAATCCCAGTTCTACTACTCAGTTGGTGTATAACTTTTAACAATGTACTTAACCTCTCTAAGTTGCTGTGAGTATTAAATATTTGCTTAATGTAGTATCTGAGACATGGTAGATGATAGCAACTATTAATAACAATAAAAATAACAATATAGTAGACTTCTTCCTCATTGAAGTAAAAATACTTTAATGAATTTACTATTAAATGTTTATCCTATGGTTTACAAACTCTTAAGTTTTACTCACGTATATGTCTCTTAGTCTCTTATAGATAAATCTGCTTCCTATAGTTTAAATAGACTTGGTTATCTTATTTCTAAATTCATCAGATATTTGGCTAGTATTTCACAAACCATGTTCCAAAGAACTCATACATTAAATGAGATGTTAACTGATGTTCTGGTAGAATATACCACAAAACAACTAAATATTAGTTTATTTTTTTAAATTTAGTAATTATTTTATAATTTATTTTCAAGATATATAATATATAAAAATATCAAACACATTTATAGAGCTCTTGTGATCATGAAAAATCCAATTTAAGGAGGTATTTTTCATTTGCAAATTCCATCATAAAGTTGAAAGGTAAATTACATAAAACATTAAACAATTATGTTTACTTATTTTTTGATTCGATGACAGTTTTTCCAACCATATTTTTAATATCTGGTCAATGTTATGTGCCTTAACTTATAATTTTACTTGTCTTTGTTATGTTACTAAATGTTTTTTGTTAAATATGATATTCAAATACTGATCATTTCTAACTTTAAATAAATTTTTGGCATCTACTTTAATCCTAGGACACATTTATCTCACAACTTCCTGATTGTGTTCCACTTGTAAATTATAATATGTAATATTATAAATATTTCATAGTCGTATAAGTTTGGAAAACTCTGGATTAAAAGGAACAAATTAGGAGGAGGGTTTGCTAGAGACATAATGAAAGCAGTAACCTGTAGGGACACTTAGCAGGGTGGCAGTAATTCAAACTGCGGTCCTGTATAACAAAGCACAGGAGAGTAATTGATGTTTATAATGCTATGCCTAAAATATAAATGAGAATATACTGTGGTTCAGTATACTCAAATTAATAAGGCAGGGTGTATGTAATAGATTTTAGAATAATGTCTAACAGTTTTTAAAAGAAATTTTGACATTGAAATGAGAATTTCAGTTAATGAAAAATGTATAATGCCTTAATATTTTTTATTTTATTTTAGTTTTTTTTATCACCAAACAACATAAAATATTATCAAATACAAATACAACAGTGGCAATATAACCTTTAAATTACAAGAGGTATTTTACTTTACTTATTTTTCATTCAAATGTAGTAGGTGTCTATAGACTCTCAAAGTTATCCTCAAAGCTATTCTTACTTTTTTCTTATTGTATACACACATCCTTTATTCTTTCTAAAGAAGATGATCTCTTTCCTTGTGAGGGGAAAATAAAGAAACTAATACTCTCCTAGAGAGATGGGTACAGTTTCATAATGTCAAAATCAGTAGAGCTCAGTAGAGTGCGACTTCCAGGGATGAGGTTAATGATGAGCTTGAGCTCATTAAATCTTATTCTACTTCACAGTAGCCTGAATCTTAAAACTCTCTTTTTTCAAGACAGCTAACATTTAGTGAGTGCTTACTACTTGGCAATTACTGATCAAATATAAGAGCTTTATGCGTATAAATATATTTAATCTTTACAGACTTCATTAGATAAACACTATAAGAACAAATGTTGATATTATTTCCATTTCATATATGTGAACATAGTTCATAACAATTTTTATAATAATTCTCTCAAATTCATATGTTGCCATTTTCTCTTTCCCATCCACAAATTGGTGTTGGATTTCCTAGACTATGAAGAAAGAAAATAATTGTAAAACGATTTTCATTTCATTCAGAAAAGGAACTTTGTTAACAGGATAGAATCAGTAAAGATAAATTTTACTGAGGTGATAGGAAGATTACGAGCAATGATAAAAAAAAAAAAAGGAGTACACTTGATGACTTTGGAAAAGCCTTCTATTGATTGTTCATTGTTAAGTTGACAATCAGATATGACTTGTTTTTTGTCAAATTTTGCAACTAATTATTGTGTAACCTCTGGAAGACTCTTCAGGCTTCAGTTTCTTATAAGATTTTGGATCTAAATCATTTCTAAGTCTTTAATTTTTATGATACTCTGAAATTATGCTACCAAAGAGACACCAAAAGCCAGTTAATTCCCTAAGTATGTCTTCCATGATGCTAGCTATTATGGGAAGTAAATACTTTCTTTACTATGAGAGATGGAAGGGAGGAAGGGGAAAAGTTCTTGTCCTTCAGTTTATAATTTAGTTGTCAGTACAAAGGCACACACATGTTAAAAACTATGGAAAAATATTTTGTGACAATAAAAGTGCCATGGCAGTTTAGAAATTTATGTTTGCACTAATAGTTTTAATCAGGACAAACAACCTGAGGGAGAGTAATGGCTATTGTTATATGTAAAGAATGCTGGACTAAAAATTTCAAACAAATACCAGTTCTGCAGTAGTGTCTTTGTTGAATGGGAATAGCAGTAATTATGAGCATCTATCATGAATTAGGTACTTTGCTAACTACTTTTCATATGTTAATAACCCTCAATTCAAATGTGCTTATATTGGAACCTTCAAATTTTAGTGATTAAATGCACGACTTATTTCTTTTCCTGGCAAAAAAATTGTACTTATGTTAACTTTTTCATGAATCCTTGTACTCAAGAAGCTATAGCAGTTGAATGAATAGTCATTTAATGTTTGCTAGGCAGCTAATTTAGTTAGGCTGCAATACGATGGTAACTTTCCCTGTTTAATTGAGAGAAAAGGTCAGTAGAAAGTAGGAAAGAAAGTTTCAATATAGCTCTTTTATGTTCATACTAGCATTTAGTGCCAGTGGAATGTTTTGTACCATAGACAAATCTAATAGTTCAAAATGTTCTGTTCTTTGGGGGCATGGAAAATGGCGTCATGTTTGTTTGGTTTTTGTTTACTAAAGAAAATTTTGGAGGCTGGGAGTAACTCTCAAAATCTTTTTTCAGTTTTACAGAGCTCTTATTAGATGTGGCAATTTCTGCCAAATGCTTCCTTCAGTATTAAAAGGACCATTAAGCCAGTATGTTGGGTATTTTCTCAGTGCATGGTGTGTGTGTGTGTGTGTGTGTGCGTGTGTGTGTGTGTGCGTGCGTTTGCGTGCGCGTGCGCGCTTTTTGAGGGCACATAGGAAGAAGGCCAGATTTGTGAAAAAAATATTTTTGTTGTTGTTGTCGTTTTAGGGTTTTTTTGTTTGTTTGTTTTCTTGCCAATCTAGAATTTATGATAGCTACATTCTTTGGCAACTGTTAGATAACTAAAAGATGTGTAATTGAAAAAGAAATTAAAATGTTAAATTTAAGGACACAGCGCTTTGAATAAAAGCCACAGATAATGTGAACTTGATAAGTTCATCAATTATAAAAAAAATCTAGCATAAATGAGGAATTTTGTGACTCGGAGACTAAAGAATTTTTAAAATGCCTTTAGTACAAAAAGTATTATATGGAATTAATTTATAAACTAAATTATTAACTTGTAGATCTTATGTATTAACATCTCACTTTCATTGAACAATTTATAAGATACCATGAGAGTCTTAGGACTTACAGCCGAGGTGGATTAGTTTACCATTATTATTTTGTTATTTCCTCTTTATTAGTTTACTCTTTGGATAGATATTACTCATTGAAATATCATGCAATGTTAGATCTAGAAAGGAATAAGGAAAGGAATTGAACCTCTTATTTCAATAGGTAGAAAGTATAAAGGCGAAGCAGTTGTGATTTCTAGGTTCTGTGAGAGCTGTCTGTGGTTGCATGACATTTAATAAGCTCTTTAGGTGAACTTAGCTTATGAACTTCAAAAGGAAAAACAAATACTCTCTTTACATTAGTAGAATTTGTTTAACTTCATTTATTGATATTATTTAACCAAATATTTGTATTTCAGTATATTGGTGATGATATTTATATTTTTTCAAGGAATTTTTTTTTTATTATATAAATTTTCCACCATATTTTATTGAGATAGGCACTGTTGGTATTATATAATTGTACTATTAAGATTGATTATTTAGAAACCATTATCGAAGAGAAGTTATAGGTAACTTAAGACAGTAAATGAATTCTTCAGTACTAGCTCAACTCATTCAATTATGAATTTTTAAATTAATTTAAATTCTGCATATTCTGTAAATAATTACTCTTTTAAAAATTCATGGATTACTTTTTCCAAATATAAATCTTATATCCAACATTCAACATACAGGCAGTGAACATTAGAGTTGGATTAGCATTACGCTGACTTTATTTTACTATTTTTTCTATTTTATTTTAATTGGAAAGAAAATACGCTACCAGTCAGGGTGAATAATGAACACAGATAATATGTACTATGTTTTGTGGCTGAATTTACTTATGTTCACATTAATCGATTTGCTCCTGATAAGCAGTTCCACATTTAACAATTATTCGTACAAATGTCTCATTGTATTTTTTATATATTTATCAATTTGGATAACAAAATGTATATTCTAACATGCTGGGTATTTTACTGTGGTTAAAATTAATTGAGAAACAGCTAATTTTTTTTTAAAGCTATGACCAGAAAGCTACTTAAGTCCTATTAAGCTGAACTTACCAATACAAGAGCTTTCGAAAGTAGTTTAAACACTTGGTTTTGTTTTTAACCTAATTATCTAAATTCATAATAATAAACTGTGCAATAAACCCCAATTGAATAATGATGCTAGTTTCTGTGATAGAAAGATGAAAAACACATGAACTTGCTCTGAAGGTGGCTCACATTTTTAGCAGATACAAACAAATAATTTCAGTATAGCAATGGTAATAGCTAAAACCTAGCACTTATTTAACACTTATTTTCATGCCAGCTCTGTTTTTATTAGTTTTACCTCATTTACTCCTCCCAATTACCCTGGATTCTATTATCATCTCCATTTTACAGAAGAGAAAACACTGCCCAGAGAGCATATGTAATTTGCCTAAGGTCACATAATTAGTAACTTGCTAAGCTGAGGTTGAAATCAAGCAACCCAAATTTCAATGGGAAAAAAAGGGAGGTATACATGAGCTACTGTTGTAGCAGAGATGACGCTGAATTACAGCTTGAGAAATAAGTAAGAATGTGCTGGTTAAGGGCTATGCAGTGATGGAAAAGGAAATTGTGGGTGGGGAGAACAGGAACAGTTAAAGGGCTTACTGGGACCAGAGAAGAGATTTAGTGAGGGCAAAGAGTTAGGAGACCATTGGATGTCTGAGAGGAACTATAGCAGGTTCTTATTACCACAGCCCTGTTTCTCAAAGTGAAGCTGCAGACCATCCAAAGAAAGAAACCCATGGATAAATGATGAATATACAGATTCCCAAGCTGTGTCACAGATCGACTGAGTCAGGATCTCTGCATTGGGACCCAAATGAGCATTTTAACAGAGCATGTCAGGTGATTAACTGCTCTGCATCATAATTTCCAGGATCCTGTACAAGACTTTAAAGTTCAAGATGAGAAGTGTCAGGAGACCAGGGCAGTGATATAGATAAGGACTAGACCATATTAAGGCTTTTAAATTGTTCTTTTTTTTTCTGATTAAATTATCTCACAAAATAATAATGTTTCAAAATACATACTAAATGTGAACATAGGTTAAAAATTCAGGAGTAAAATAAGCAGTTCAACAGACAAAAATGAAACAACATTGTTTGTTTTAATCCTATTTCTTTTATCTTCTAAAGCAATCCATAAGAATATACTAATTCTTATCTATTCTTTTATCGATATACAAATCCTGCCCCTCACCCCCATCACTCTAGTCCCTTTATTTGCTACTTTTACACATCTTTACCTCTTTATGAAATCTTTCAAAAGATATGACCAAGTTCAACATTTATTTATTTATTTATTTATTTATTTATTTATTTATTTAATCTAATGATTCTCCATCCTGGTAGCAAATAAGAATGACCTAAAGAACTTTTTTTTTTTAATAACTTTTTTTTTATTTTTCAGTTATAGTTAGGATACAATATTATATTAGTTTCAGGTATATAAAACACTGATTAGAGATCTGTATAACTCTTAGTGATCACCCCAATAAATCTCATACCCCTCTACCCACATACATATTTATTACAATATTATTGACTGTATTCTTTATGTTATACTTTGTATCTCCATGACTATTTTGTAACTACCCATTTGTACTTCTTAATCTCCTTCCCCTTTTTCAATGACCCCCCCAATCCCTCTTCCAGTGACCCTCAAAATGTTCTCTGTATCTCAGTTTGTTTCTGTTTTTGTTGTTGTT
The DNA here is from genome assembly GCA_028627145.1 of Eidolon dupreanum. Taxonomy (NCBI): domain Eukaryota; kingdom Metazoa; phylum Chordata; class Mammalia; order Chiroptera; family Pteropodidae; genus Eidolon; species Eidolon dupreanum. The sequence continues at coordinate 56,189,484 of CM053513.1, forward strand.
GTTTTTTATTTATTTCGTTCTTTAGATTTCACATGTACTTTAAATCATATGGCATTTGTCATTCTCTATCTGACTTATTGCATTCAGCATAATACTCTCTAGCTCCATCATGCAATATCTTTTTTCTATCCCTTTAGTTTTAGTCTCTGTGTGTCTCTTAATCTGGTAAGTCTCTTGTAGGCAGCATATGTAAGTGTCTTTTTTTCTTACCCTATTCTTTTGATTGGAGCGCTTAATTCTTTTTCATTTGAAGAACTTGTTGATAGATATGTAGGTATTGCCATTTTTATTCGTATTTTTGGTACATATTTTTTCTTAAAGAAGTTTCTCCAACATTTCCTGTAATACTGGCTAGGTTGTGATGAATTCCTTTACCTATTTCTTTATCTATCCTTTGAGTCTGAATGATAGCTTTTCCGGGTAAAGTAATATTTGTGGTAGATCCTGTGTTTTCATCACTTTGAATATTTTGTGCCAGGCCCTTCTGTTGGGCCAAGTCTCTTTTGAGAAATCAGCTGACAGTCTATGGGAGCTCCCTTGTAGGTAACTACCTGCTTTTTCTTGCTGCTTTTAAGTTTCTATGTTTGTCTTTAACCTTTGGCATTTTTATTATGATGTGTCTTGGTGTGGGCCTCTGGGTTCCTCTTTCTTGGGGCTCTCTGAGCTTCCTAGGCTATTTCTTTCACCAGGTTAGGGAAGTTTTCCATCATTATTTCTTCAAATAGGTTTTCAACTTCTTGCTCTCTTCTCCTTCTGGTACCCCTATGATGTGACTGTTGTTATGTTTAATGTCATCCTATAGGCTCCTTAAATTATCTTCACTTTTTTGGATTCTTTTATCTTGTTGCTGTTCTGATTGGGTATCCTCTGCTGCCCTATCCTCTATATCATTGATTCGATCCACTATATCATTGATTCGATCCACTATATCATTGATTCAATTCCTCTTCATCCACTATATTGATTCCTTCTAATATACTCTTCATCTCGGATATTGTATTCTTCATTTCTGACTGGTTCTATATTATAATTTCCATTTCCACTTTTATGTTTTTTATCTTTGTTATAGTTCTCACTGAGTTAATCTACTCTTCCCCTAAGTTCATTGAGCATCCTTATGACCAGTGTTTTGAACTCTGCATCTGTTAGATTGCTTGACTCCACTTTGCTTAGCTCTTTTTCTGGAGCTCTGTTCTGTTTTCTCATATGGTTTCTGCTTCTTTGTCTTCCCATTTTGGCTGCCTTTCTGTGTCTGTTTCTATGTACTAAGCAAAGCTTCTAAGTCTCCTGATCTTATTAGTGTGGCTTTGTATGGTAGGTGTCCAGTGGCACAGTCCTGAGAGAGGTTCAGCTGCAGGCCAAATTTAGCCCCAGCCTGTTCCCCTCCAGGGCCACCTGTTAAGATTCAGCGAGCAATCCACAGGTGCTGTGCTTATAGTTTTTCAAGAAGCCATGCCAGAAACAGGCTGGCTACTGCCAGTGTGGGGCTTGGAGCTGCTCAGCAAGAGGCAGAAGGCACCACGAGGATGGATGTGGCTTGGGCAGAGCCACAAGTTGGGAGAGGCAGAATCCTGTAGGCAGAGCGACCTCTGTTATCCAGTTTTATGACATCTCAGCTATGGCAGAGCTACGTCTGCACATTGGGAGGGAGAAGGGTTCAACCAAGGAGAAGTGTATACCGTTGGCACTTCTGCCCAGGAGAAGAAGCCCCTCTGGCCTTCTTCTCAAAGCCCTACAACTCAGTGTCCCTTCATATTTCCATGTTGCCCCCTCCTCCACAGTAACCTCTCCAGCACTAGAACTCAGGGACCTCTCCAGCACTAGAACTCAGGGCGAGTGAGTCTGTCACTGCAAAGGTCTGTCAAGGCTGCAGCTGGAGCCCCTTTAAGGGGAACATCTGCACCTGCCATCTGCAACTACCATAGACTCTGTCTTGCTTAGCCCATGTGGCAGCCTCATGTCTCCACCCCCTCCCACTGTTTCAAGGTGATTTCTTAATTCTCTCCTTAGTTATAGGGCTTTTGTTCATCCAGACACCAGGAGACTGCTTGCTATTTGCCATGGATTCATCACAATTTTAGTGTGGTCACAAGAGGAGATGTGCAAAGCCTCTACCCTCTATGCCATTTTAACCCTCTTAAAGAACTTTTATAACAATTGATTTACAGGTATTTTTTTCCAGTGTCTGTTATGTGAAAGTCTTTTTACCCTGTACTGTGAAAAATCCATGCTTAAGAGAAGAACACAGCCCAAAGGCCCTTGAAATCTAGAAAGAAATAAGATATGTACAAAAAAATGTAGTAAATTAAAAGATAGTAAGAGCCCCAAAGAAGTACAGAAAATGCACTACTGGAGTTCAGAGAATTGCAATATTGCTTGCTATTGAAGGCCTTAGGAAGTTTTTATGGAAGAGTGGGCATCTGAGCTTAGTTGTAAATGATAGATCAGGTTTTGATATAAAGGTTATTGAAGAAGTGCATTTCCAATTTTCTGATAGAGTAGTGACTAAAAGAAAGTAAATCGTGTGAGAGGAATTATGGTTAAAAGAATAGTTGGAAAACAGCTAATAATTTATCTTGAGAGTTAGACTCAGGTATCTAAAAGTTATGGAATTAAAAGAAATTTTTCTCAGTTCGAGGGACCTGATAGACAACCTAAAGAGTGCGGGATTCATTCATATCCCTAAGTGAAATATTGAAATCTTTTAGCAAAGGAGAGGCATGAAGAAACATTAATCTAATGTTAGGGTGTGGGAAGGATTGGGGAGGGTGAGGAGAATGTTAGGGGCATCTCTTAAGATACACCAGTACAGACAGGAATTGTAATATTTTGAGTCAGATCTTTAGTCCAATACAGAGATGGAAACTTGGAAAATGATAGAATTTGCAAAACAGGCCCTATTTATAAATTGATCTTTTCTGTGGATTTTGTGACTCTTTCTAGAAAGAGAAGAAACAAAAATAAATAAATACAATTAAAGCTTCATCTGCTTCTTCTCAAGGTCTTGAATAATTAACTGTACATAGTATATCTGTGTAGGCTGAAAATGTCCAGTGGTGTGCAAGTACATGTTTAATATAACAATCAGTTCTCCAAACATAAGGGCCCTGATTCGTAGCATTTGCCAGTTTCTGTGGTGTAAATAATCTCTCCATGGCTAATTTCAAACTACTAATACAACGTAACTGAACATGACTTCAAGAAGTTTGGGGAGGAAATCTTCTCTACTAATTTATAATTGACTGTCCTTGGCCCCTCAAATTAATTGGCAATAGACATATTAACAGGAGAAAAGTTTATTTTGCATGCAGAGCTACTTAGTAACGAGGAACTCACTGAAGAGGTAGAGGTAAAGATTTCTATACCAACTTAACAAAAAAAGAGGGCCCAGTTTAAGGCTTCAGAGGGAAAGTATGGAAGGGTCTATTGGGCTTTTTTTATACTAATGGGCAACTGAAATCCCACTCCTGGGGCTAAAGGATCAATGGCAGCTGTATTTTTGCTAGGTTTTGTTTAGGTTTAGATAAGGTTTCTTTCTCTGGCTACTTTTTGTTCTGAAGTTTTTCCATTTAAAGTAATTTTTTATAACACTTTGCCTAGCTGTTAATCCCTTCTGGAAGAGATAAACACAGTCAACTCTAGAGAGCCCTGGCAAGGTGGCTCCTGCACACCAATACATATGTATTCCACTTCAGAATTGCCTTTTCAAGTTGTGAATTAAATTATTTAAACAACAACTAAGAAACAAAAATCAAAACCTAAAGTTGCCCTTAACAGCTGTGATTTGGGCATAGTAGAGGAGATGACAGCTTCGGCAATCAGGATTTAGCTATAAGCACTGGATAGATTTTGATGAATACTACAAGGTTTCTTGATAACTTGAGGAAGTTTGAACAAACAATGAAGTATGGACAAAGAGGTAACCTGAACGTTACCTCATAAAGATTAAAGTATATAATGCAGCAAAACTAAATTTAGACAATTGGTGTAAAATTGAAATAAATTCTTTCTCTCTACTTATTCTGCTCATTTCCCTCCTTTGGTTTTTGTTATAAATTGGTTAAGTTGATGTAGGTATATTTGCTACAGAAAAAATGGTAAATTTCTTATCCTCTTTGAGAGGGTTTGCAAAAGAATAATTTAGGTGAAATAGTTTTGGTTTCTAGATAGCTAAACTAAGTAGTGACTATTTTCACAACCATACCACCTCATGTTATGGGGCCAAGAGAAGTAGATGTCCATTTTGCTCCTGTTCATAATTTAATGGCTGTTCTCTTTCCTGCCACCTAATAACTCTTGGCTTGAAGCTCACGTCATTATACTACTTTTTAACCTCTTTACTGCAGTCTTCATTAGATCCCAAATCACACTCCTCCACCTATTCCTTGAAGATTATAGATCTTTACTTGTTTTCATTCTTTGCGGTATTGTTCTTGAAATAATTCTTATTTTACAAATTGTTGCATCACCTTGCATTTCAGCCTCTTAAACTCTATTTTTCCATGATCTTCTTGTCTATTCTATCTCAGCCAGTGTATGCAAGTACTTACCTGACATCTCTACTACTATATCCAACTGGAATTTGAACAAACTGATTTTTTCCACAGTTTTCCTATCCCAAAAAATTCCTACTTAATCCTTGATTACTCAGGTGAAAACTTATAAATCACTCCTAACTCCTTAGTTTCTCTTTTAGACCATATCTAAACCACTAGGAAATTCTATCATTTCTACCTTTAAAATATGTATACTCTTCAACCACTTTTCACCACCTGCACTAATAAACACCTTGTCCATGCCACCATTATCTCTCAGCATACTACAATCATCTTCTAAGTGGCCACACTTGCCTTTCTGTAGTCTCTTTTTACCTAACATTCGCCACTTTTTTTGTTGTTATTTTATTTTCATTATAAGTGAGTTACCAAATCCAGCTTACTCTTAAGGGGAGGGGATTACACAAGAGTGCAAATAAAAAGCATTAGAGGCCATTCCAGAAGCTGCCTACTGTATACAATGTATCCAGATCTAAGGACTGGGGGTGGCACTCAGAATTTAAAGCTAGAAGCTTAGTAGCTCTCTGTAGCAGACACATAACTCAATTGTCTTGCAATTTAAAAGCTGCCAACATTATCCTATCTACCAACACTTTAAAAGTCCAAGAATGGAAAGACACTCTTTCTTTCTGGTTCAATATTGTACCAGCCACATCTGCTAGTGAGTCTCTGCTCTGTATAGTTCAAAGTTAACTAGCAGTGGCTCACATTTCCCAAGGCCTTGGCATCTGTGTTTTGGCTGAGATTACACATGACCTTTGTCTTTCTGAGGTTGTTGGGATCCAGAGGCTTTGGTGGGACCCATTCATCCCACAAACCATCATTTAAGACTCAGAAGAATATAAAAATATCTTCTGCCTATGGAGAAAGTCTCCAGAAGCTGCAGACAACCTTTCAGGTCAAACTCTTATGATCTGAGGCTTAAAACTCTTAGTCAGACCTTAGCAATAAAAGGCATACTGCATAGCTATAGAACAGAACACATCTTCTCTGCATGTGATCTTGCTAGCAAAAGAAAGAGGAATAAGCTGAGCCCAGCACACCGAGTTCATCCATGACAAATTTGTCAGCAAGAAAAGTAATCCTTTCTTTGCTAGGCAGAGGAACTGAAAGTGTAACACTATTAGAGTTCCTCTCTGTATGAACAGAAACCCAGGAATGAGGAATAAATATTCTCATCAAACTTCAAAATTTTCCAAATATTTTATTTGCTTTATAATTTTGTTTTCTTTAATATGCAGAAAATTCAACATAGCCATATATATCAATTTTTGACTTTATGATATATTTAGATTTACAAATAGAAAAGTCCTCTCTATTCTATGATAATTGATAATGTTTACCTTTGTTTTTAAGTAATTCTTTTAGATTGTTTTTATATTTAGCTCTTAAATCCATTTAGAGTTTATTTGAATGGAATTTAAGGGTATATTTTCCCTAATAATTAACCAAACGGTAAATCATAACCTATTAAGTGAACTGATATATTTCTCTTTACCTACTGAAGTTATAATAAATTTAGAATTCTCAAACTTCTCAAGTAGGAATAAAAAGCAGTACATTAGTCTTGGAGGAAAATTTATTAATGTATGTGAAGTTAGCCAATTATATGCATATCTTATAACTGAGATTTTAAAATTCTATAAATGTTTTAAAAGGAATCACAGCTATGTTTTAAAAATATTATAGCATTAATAATAAAGAAAAAGTGGAAATATAAAAATGTCTAAAATTAAGGGCTTGCCAAGATGAATAAAGGTATACTTATAGAATAGAATTGTATACATTTATCACAAATTATATTGATTAAAAATATTTCATGTGAGAAAAATCCTGAGAATATAGTTTGAGATAAGATTTATTACAGATAATGTACATTAATTCCAATCAAATACATTGTACAGAAGAAAACTGGGGAAAAGTACATAAAAATTTAATCAGTGATCATCTTTGTATTCAGATTTTTATTTATCATCTATCTCTCCATCTATCTATCTATCTATCTATCTATCTATCTATCTATCTCTCATCATCTATCTCTCATCATCTATCTCTCATCATCTATCTATTCCTTGTTCTAGTTCGTACTTTTCACACGTTTATTTCCCCTAATGAACTTAAGATAATTGGAGGCAGGGACTGTTTTTCAAACATAGGTCACAGAATCTGGTTTGTGGTAGGTTCTCAGTACTGTTAAATGTTAATAAAATGAGACCATAGTTTGAAGTTGTTGGTAGCAGAACATACCAAGAACGTTCAGGAAAACAGACAGAGAAGGGTAATGGAGATTCAAGCCATAGACCAAGGCATAAGGAAATCCCGCTGCAACTGGTTTGGATTCAGCCTCAGAGATTAAGGATCAGATGCAGAATTTGTCTCCCTGTGAGAAACTGAGATTCAAATAAGAATTCATCCTATAGTATCTGTATAACTTGGGGGAATGACATAGAGACTTTAAGGTTCAAGTATTGTATGCTCCCAGAATTTTAATATAAGAGTAGAAACTACAATTTCCTAAAATTGAAGCAAACTAAAAGCAAAAAAAAAAAAAAAAAATTAATAAGCTTAGCCATTCTTGAGGTAACCAATAACACTATGAACAAAATTAGCTGATTTAAAATGTATATTACTAATAATATTAGCTATTTCTCTTCTCAGTTATGTTGCAGTATGCTGGCGTGAAGTAAATGTTCTTTTGGTAGTTGTGTTTAATTCTTTTTAAAATGAATCAGATAATATGAGTTCATCACTGTGGTGAAGCTCTAGTGTTGTTCAAAAAAAAAAAGTGCTTGGGTTCTAAATGATTTGTATTTCTTTGTACATTTATCATTGCTTGACAAAAACATCCCTTGAGTATCATTAATTTTTCTAATTTTGTAGTAAACAAAGTCTGTCAGCTCTGTAATGTGTTTTCTGAGTAGTTCTCTTCACTAAAAAAGAAAAACTTAAATAGGTTGCCACCCTGAGTTCTTATGCCAAGTTTAGTTTTCATTATTAGTTACCGTGTTGGCCCATACCTGATATAGTCACTTATTCCATTAGTTACTCTGTATTATTTCCACAAAACTTACTCACTCATGGGAATTGATATAATTTAATTTCTGAACCTTCCAAACTAAGAATCAATTTCTGATTTTTTCTTTGAGATTCACTCTGCAGGAATGGGCCAGTTTAATTCTTTGCTATAGCCCAATAATTCAGAATATCGTGAGGTTTGGTCACAGCTTTGATTTAGCTTTAATTTAGTGACAAAGCAATAAAGGAATGAGATTAGCAATTGGAATTGATCACAAGATCAGAATAGAGCTAAAAGTAAAGCTGGCTGAACACTGAGCTAGGCATCTGCTGCAATATTATTTCTCTCTGTCTTAGATAATCGATACCATGAAGGAAGAGATTTTAAAAAGACACAAGTTTTGAAACTTATGTGATTTTAAGTTGATGACTTCCAGCTAGAGCTTTTGTTTACCTTGTGGTTCAGTACTAAAGGCCTTTTGAAGTAGAGAATACATGATGAAAGTGGGAAAATAATTGCTCTTAAGCCTTGTGAGGTTCTGTAAACTGATAGAATCTCTATGTCAGACAATTTGGCCAAAGCATTCTGAATTACAATTGAATATATCTTTTAGCCCAGTAATTTTATATCCAAAAAATTATCTTTTAGATAAATATGCATATAATATCATATTTTATTTTAGTTCTGTTCATAATAGCAAAAGAGTGGGAATGCAATACTGGTTTGCTGTATTATATATACATATAAAATGGAATATTATAAAGCAATATAATAGAATGAGGAAACTCATTATATACAAATACGTGGTAATTTGAAAAAGGCAAGTTGAAGAACAGTGTTTATAACATGTTATACTAGATGTATGAAAGAAAAAAATGACTGTATCTCTGTGCATATTTCTATTATATACATATAACATTTGTGGAAGGTTATATGATAAATTGGTAAAATTAAGGCTCTCTGGATGTCTGGGAACTAGGAGTGGAAGAGAAATGCTTTCTGGGGAAGAGATGTACTTTTTGAATGTGGGACTATGTGAATGTGTTATCTAGACAAAAGTAAATTTAAAAATATATGCTAAATTAAAAAATAATAATAAGTAAATATATTCTTAAACCCAGGCATTATTTTTTTTACCAAATCATGAAGCTCCAAATTTAAAGATATATAATTTGAGTCTCCCAAAAATTTGGAAACAACTTACTAAATTATTTTGCTATCGTATAAGTATTGTTAACTTTCCAACTTAGAATAGAGTAGTATCCTGGCTCTCTGTACTCTACTTGTGTCAGCCAGTTCCAAATTTTAGATTCTATAACTTGCAACTTCCCAAACATAGTGCTTATTTCTATATTGGAAAGGATGCTTAAATCTTTGGCACATTATTTTGTGAAAAGAATTTGACCATGTGGAGCTGAAATATCAGCATGTCAAATTTATCATGAGGACTCAGTTTCCTTTTGTCTATTTCTTGGATTGGCTCTGTGTTGAAATTTTTCCTAGGGATGTTCCATATACTTGGTGACCACTGACAAATCAGAACCACATTCATTGATCTTAGCAGCATTAGTTAAATGAGAGTATCATATTCTCAGAATTCCAACACGGTCCCCATATTTAGACTTCATTTAAATAATTTGGCTCCTGTGCCTTTTCGTATGCAGTAGGAAAAGTTGGACAGGTCTCTGCTGTATGCTCACACTTATTTCAAGGGTATTGGATCACCACTATTCACAACAAATGGATTGAGAATTTAAGAGAAATCACTCTCCAAAGGAAAATTCAAATTTTGTTAACATAGTAAAATGGATTACATGCTGGGAAGGCAAAGAAGCAGATGTTAACTACAAGAACATGTATAAGAATAACAACAACAACAACAACGCTGCATTTTCATTTGGAATAAATACGACCAATAAAGGATGTGACATAAATTAGTAAGATTGTTGAGCTTGGCCAAAGTATGAGGAGCTAGTCTGGGTTTAGATATTGTACTTGATTTATTGTTGCTTTCATTTTGCTTTACTGACAAAACAATAAACAAGTGAGTGTGGGATATATACCACTTAAGGAATGCAATGAGTGGAATCAGACTCCCCTTGGCTAACCTGGTTCCTCATAGAGGTATGCCTGAAATTTAGTGGTCAGCATCCTGATTGAAGGAGCCCAGGGCTTTTAGCTCATTGTCATTTTTAAGATATACTCGATGAAGGGCACAAATTAGCACTCATGAGTCTACCCACTAATGTATAAAGAATGTCCTTCTGTGCCACAGTTAGATGCTCTGCATTCTCTTTCCTACTAAGTCTTGGGACAGCCATGCCTTCTTACAATTGAGATGATGAATCATGGCAAACCTTAAAATCTAAGGGCAGGGAAGTTAATGTGCAATCAATAATTATTGAATGGCTGGATGAATAAATGACTGAAAGTTCAATGAAAATTGACACATCTAAAAAAAGAACATCTTCAAGAAAATTAACCTATTTATACTACAGAAATCTAAATTATCCTATATACTTTATCAGTAGTAACACCATTGATTATTAAAACAGCATATAGCATAACGTGGTGCACATATTTTATATAATTTTAGAGCTATGAGTATACATGCTCACATTTAAGTAACCATTTTATTTTGTTAGATCTAGAAAATTACTTTATAAAATTTACCCCAATGGCTTAAAATATTTTACTTACACTCAAATCTGTTTATGTACTTAATATATTTGAGCTCGATTGATCATGTTTCACTTCAAGAAATCTTTATAAATAAACTTTAATCCCATAGGACAGATCCATTAATTATGTTTTCAGGGGAGGTATAACTAATGGATCTGTACTATAGAATTATGGCATTCAGTAAATATTAATAATGCAAAATCACTCTACCAAGCACCTTAAGAATACCCAAACAAATAGATCATTTTATATGTCTAAAGCTTTCCTGCAGCATTCCCATGTGGAACATAAAAGCATGCAAAACATCAGCTTTTTTACAACAGCCTTTCGATAAGATCTTCATAGAAGATTAAAGATTCTTTAGTTATGCATCCCAATAAATTATCTTTCAAAGTTTATTTTTATGATAGGTATAAAAGCCCTGATGAAAGCTTAGAAGGTATCAGTAAATTGATAGTCATGTATTATAATCCTAAAAAGCCTAGTTATATTGCTAATGAAAAATATTTTTAAATAATTTTTTTTTTATTTTAAAATAGTTTCAGTCTACAGCCATGCTACCCTGAACAAGCCCCATCCTGTCTGATCTCGGAAGCTAAGCAGGGTTGGGCCTGGTTAGTACTTGGATTGAAGACCACCTAGGCAAACCAGGTGGTGTAGGTATAAAAAAATTAAAAAATAAGGGGTTTTAAGCTGACAAGATCCTTGCAATCTGTGAGGTCAACTAAGGGTTGCCTCACCTAAAAACAAACAAACAAACAAATAAACAAATAAATAAATAAATAAATAAATAAATAAAATAGTTTCAGGTCTATAGAAAAGTCACAGATAGTACAGAGGACCCTTGTATATCTCCTATTGTGATCCTACCTCAGCAGAGTACATTTGTCAAAACTAAGAACCAATACTGCTACATTAGTATTAACTAAACTCAGCAATTTATTCAGATGTTACCAATTTTCCCTGATGCCCTTTGCTATTCTAGGATTTTATCCAAGATGCCACATTATATTCAGTCATCATGTAGCCTTAACAACATAATCTCTAACAGTTCTCAGACTTTCCTTGTCCTTGATGACCTTTACTTTAACTATTCAGATTTTTGCAGAATGCACCTCACTTTTGGTTTGTCCATTGTTTTTCTTATGATTAGACTGAAGTCGCTAGTTTTTGATAGAAGACCTCAGAAGTGGATTATCCATCCCGTCCTGTTATACCATGGTACCTACATGATGTTAACCTTGATCACTTGGTTGAGATAGTGATTACCAAGTTTCTTCACCATAAAGTCATCTTTTCCCCCTTTTACTACTTTACTCTTTGGAAGTAAATCACTAAACACAACCTGGGAGTGGGGGTGTATCTGCATAAATTATTTGGAATATTTCTGTAAGAGAGATTTGTCTCTTCTCTATAGTTATTCATTTGGTCACTGATTTATTTGTGTATGAATTCATTACTTTTTTGTCTTATACTTTGCATTGTATGCAAATAGTATATTGTTTATTTTGTTTTAAAATATCCCATCTTTGGTAATTATGAGCTCTTTCAAGTTTGTTCCTTTGTCTCTTTGGCTTGCCCCACCCTTTAATCTTTTGGGCACTTCCTTACTTCCTGATACACCAAAGTGTCTCAGGATCATCTTACATTACTTGCCCCATCCCTGGATTCAGCCATTTCTCCAAGGAATCCTGGTTTCTTTATTAGACAAAATCAAGATCCAGGAACTGGATGTTTATAACAAAGACTATTTTATATAATAAAATTAACATGTTTTTCCTTAGATCAGAGGGAAAATAAAATATAGCTCTTCTAATAAAATATTTTTGATACTTGTAAAAATCTTAATTTTTATGGATAAAAGTAACTTGTTAATTTATGAAATAATGAAAAATATTTCAAAACTGATTTTATTTTATTTTTTTTTATTTTACAAATGGCTAACTTGAAAATTTTATACATGGAACATCTTAACATCAAGTGAGAGACCCTTCGTGAGGTCTTTATTTCTTCATGTCAAAAGAAAGAACAAAATACTATGTTTCTCAAGGCTATTACAATGAGTGTATATTTGTATTTATCAATAAATATAATAGTAGAAGCTAAGAGATGTGATGTTCAAAGTATCAACATTCTTTTCTAGTTTAGTAAATATTAATAGTGTATCTTACCTTTCAATTTTCCTATTTCTTTAGTAACAATATATTGAGTATCAAAACTTTCAACTATATACTGTAGCTATTGACAGTTGTACAGTGTCATTTGAGCCTAGTTCCATTACTAATCAAACATTTTAAAAATTGTTCATAACAACAAATTGTGGTCTGAAATTTACCCTGGGAAAATGTTATTATAACAAAAAAATATATTCTTCCATGCTCATTATATATTTGGGGAAACCACTTACTATGATTTGTAATTCCTTACTGTTCACTTTATGGATTTTTTAAAAATAAACTTAACTTGGTATACTGATTTTCTTTCACCAACATTAACTTCTGGTAATTCTGATGTCAGTTTTGGTAGTTAGAGTAAGTACTAGGTTGGTAGACAGAGTTGGTACCAGGAAACTCCAGTCTGAGGATTTCAGTGGGGTCATTTGTCTGCTGTTTCCAGCCTCCTGATAAGTTGTCCCTGGTCATTCATATACATTTTTTGGAGCCATCTCATAGGAGCCAAGAAAAGTTTTATTTAGACTTCTACCACTGTTTTCCTCTAATGTGGTATCATTTTCATGTAAGCCTGTGGATACCAGCTCTTAACCAACATTATGTGGCAGCACTTAATATGTCAAAGTGGGATGGTATTTGCAGAACTGCTCTATATGCTTAAATCATTTTTTTATTCCACTGAGAAATTTGAAGAAGAGGGAATATTCCTCACCTTGCTACTCAGAATTTTATTTAAAATTTCTTTTCTGTTTCTGCTTGTACCTCATTTTCCTCAAAGATGAGTCAACAGTAAGAGAACAGGCCTCTGAAATGATAGAAACATTACTCTTCTTGACATTATTGTTCTCTTTTTCATCTAAAGCTTATTTCTCTCCTGCCATCAATCTGTCCAGAAAGTTCCAAAATTACCTACTTTGATGATTGTCTTGAATATTAATTTTAAAATGTTAATACTTTATCAAAGACTTCCTCCCTTCCCTCAGCACACCCACAAGCAGATATCTTTGTGTTTCTGTATACTGTAATTAAAGTATGGTTAGGCTGCTAGTAACTATTAGAGTCCCATCTTATGTGTGAGAGTGGCTAAAGTGTCTGAGGTTACTTGCTAAAATACAAATTAATCTTTGTTAAAATCTTGTACTAGAACGTGTATAATACAAATATTAAAGTTATTTAATGTTTGTTATACACCAGGAAATTTTAAAAATATTCAAAGAATAGAATCCCAACTCTGCTGTTTTTTTGGCCATCATGTATTAACCTGAAAGTTGGTAGAAAAAAACATAAAATGAAAATCTTTGTGAGTTTAAAGTAGGACAAGATTTCTTAGTTGAAAAATCAAAAGCATAAACCACACACAAGCACTTAACAAAGTAAAATATACTAATGGTCAATAGGCACATGAAAAGATGTTCAACATCATTATCCATCCATGGAAATGAAATTGAAAACCACAATGAGCTACCACTATACACTCAAGGAATAGAAAAAAAAAAAAAAAAAAAAAAAGACTGAATACTGTTTTTGCGAGATACAATGCAAATGAGTGCAACATATTACCACTCCTTTGGAAAGCATTTGTCAGTTTCTCATGAGTTTGGCATAATATTATATATAAATTTATTACAGGAACCAAGTAATTTCATTCTTAATTATTCACGCAAGAGAAATGAAAACAAAGGTCTACAAAAGATATATACACAAATGTTCACTATGGCTTTATTCACAATAACCCCAAACTGGAAGTAAATCTACCAATGGGTGATTGGATAAACAAATTATGGTCTCCATTAAATACTAGACAACAATTAAAAGGATGAATTACCAAACTATGTGACATGAGACAACATGATAAGATGAATTTCAAAATCATTTTGCTGAATGAAAGAATCTAGACCCAAAAGATTGTGCATTCATATTGTATATTTCTAGTTATATGAAATTCTACAGAAGGAAAAACTAATTTATAGTGATATAATATGTCAGTATTGTCTGGAATCAGGGATGGGGGTGGTGTTTCAATGCAAATGAGCATGAGGGAACATTTCAAGGTGATGACACTGTTCTATATCTTGATTTTGGTGATAATCATTCATGTGGATACACATGTCAAAGCATCTAATTATACATTTTTAGTTACATTTTACTACAAGTATGTTATAATACAATTGAGTTGATTTGAAATAAAAGATGGATTGGAGGTAAGGGATGAGATAGATTACAAATTTAGAGAAATTACATTCTAAAAACAGCACAACAAAGTAAGTAGTTTCTTCAAAACTAAATGAGTAGGAAGAATTCTGAAGAACAATATACATGAGAAGAGGGTGCCATTCCCCAGAATATCTCTGATATGCTCAAAAGTGAATACATATAGATTTTATTGTTAAATTTAAAGGCAGTACTTAATGTTAAACTCATTCAAGAAAAAAATAAAAAAGAACTTACATATAAACTAGAAATTTGGGTGAAATAACATTTTAAGTGTAGGAAAAATGTTAGGTTCATATTATTTAATCCCCATAGTATTGGAAAGAAGCAGATGTTGATTGGACTTAGAACCTGAAAACCAAGTTTTAGGACACTTGTCAGAATTAGGATAGGTTTCTTACACTCTGTCATGAATATCTAGTGCAGTCTCCAATGGGCAAAGAAATTTGAAGGTGTTATGGGAGAATTAAGGAGAGCCCTTCTTTTGAAATGTTTTGCTTCTTTTATAGAATAAGTCTTCTACATTCCCACAGGATTGACTTTCACATTTTTGTAAACCGACCATTTCCACAGTTTCTGAAATATATAAAAAAACAGATGAAGCCATAATTCTAACAAAATATTTTACGAAGAAATTTGTATTTAGATATACAATTTCACTGTTATTGCTACCACTGAATGACAGGGTGAGTGAATTAAAGTCTGATATATGGCTAAGACATACCTGAATGTTTTACTATAGTATTTCCTTTAAAAGGAAAAACAAATTGGAATGACAGCTAAATTACAGGTTACTAAAATGCAAATGGTAAAACAATAAGCTATAAATGAAGATTTTAAAATATTTTTGATCTGTATTTGTCAACTTGATAATTAAGTACAGTTTATCAGATGTCATATAAATTTGATTTGTTTTTTAAACGTTTTTCTCAAGATTTTCTAAAAGCAATAGAGTTAAAGTGTCACATGATAAGATGGATTTGAAAGTGAACACTAGAACCAAGTTTTTCTATAAGAATGACATTCAAAGAATCATGGGTACATGATGCAAATTTTAGAGTCTGCTTTCAACAGTCTTAAGATGGAATATTTATTTTTGGAAAGTTGTAGGAGACCTCAAGCCTAAAAGAAGCTAACTATGAAGCTTGATTATGAACTCTTCTTATGGAAATTCAAAAATCTTCATCTGCAAGATTACGATCCAGGCTTTAAAATTTTCACAACCGAATGTCCTCTCTGTCTCCTGGATTTATTATTTTTAAGGATAAATACTCTAGTGTGCTATGCAGAATGTCAGTACTATAGGAACATATCAGATAATTCAACTACAAATGAACCATGTTTATCACTTGCTTAATTTCTAATGAGAACTCTAATGATGAGAAAACAGTTTGAGTCTTGTTTTTCTTTCTACAAAAAAGAAAGTTTCACTCATTTCTTACATTAGAATACTGCAAACTTACTGGATTTTGATAACCAGTGTCACCGTAATAAAATAAAATAAAAATAAAATAAATAAAAAGAATCATGCAGTAAATTCATTCCTAAGAAAACCATTGTTTCGAAACACCATATAATCAGATAGCAAAAGTTAGAGATTCAGAGTATTTCTAATTTTGATCAAATAAATGGCCAAGAAGTTTTTAATACAGTTAGTAATTAAAGTCAGTAACCTCAATTATCTGGTGTGTGTATTTTTCTGCTTTCTTTAGTAGATTATTGTTCTTCAGACATTTTAACTCAATGTGCAGGTTTTATATAAATCTTTTTTATATAAATTTTATATAAATTTGTTAAGTAGGTACATATTATATAAAAATTATACTTTGTATCTTGATTTCTATGTTTTAATTTTTATTCATTGTTTCTGGACTAGACTATCAGAAGTAATCTCGCTTTAATGAATATTTTAAATGTGTCCAATTTATTGTACACCAAATTCAAAAGAATTGAAAATAATCTTTGAGTAGAAAGAGAGCCTAAGAATTTATAGCAGTTGCAGCACCTATTCTTTAAATTTTTTCTTTTGTTCAATTTAAGTCAAATTTGTCTATTTGTTTCCTAATCTCAATCAAGGTGAATTCAATTCTTTTGCTTTAATCATTACTGAATTTTTTTTTGTATTTGTGTACATGTACGTTTGGAAAACAAGCTGAAAAATGTAGATGTGCATATTTTCCACAATTTATCGGCTCATCTTCTCAAGTAGAAGAATTCCCCTGAGAGAACAAGTTAAATATATGGTGAAATAAACTCTGTTGCTACCTATTTTTTTCTTGCTTTTAGGAAAATAATGCAAGCTTCTAACCCATATTCCTTTTTTTAAGGTAATCTCTTATTTAAGTGGTTTTAATTGATTATATTTTAAAGGACTAGAAAGACAATATTAGCAACATTCCAATATTCTCTTTTATATGTGTATATCTTTTGTCTTGAAAATTTTTGTTTAGCAGGATATAATAAGAAATGTAAAATGTCAGGGGCTATGAATATTAGAATTTAAAAAATGTATTATTAATTCACTTTGCAGTTGTATATTAATGGCAGATATGCTTTTCATAATGCATAAAAACTGGATACAATGATTTAACATTCCAAAAAAAAAGACGAATCCATGTTTGAAAATCAGCCTAGAAAACATGGAAAAAGCAACATAGTTAACTATTACAAGTACAGTATAATTTTCAAAGAAAAAGTAAGAAATATGCTAAGCAAATGTTATACGAAATACCACCCTAACACAAAAGATGATCATTGTATTTAACAAAATGCATTTATAATGTACATTGTGATAACTTGACTGCACCCATATTTCATTCATTTATTTATTTTTATTTTAGCAAAAAGGATTAGATTCTAAGTTAAGAATAATAAAAATGACCAAAAAATTGTATCTTTAATTCAATTTTGTTTTCTTTGCAGAGTACAGATATGAGCCCAGCAAGCAGCACCACTTCACTTCCTGTTAGTCCTCTTACCGAAGAGCCATTGCCTTTCAAGGTAAAAGACAAACACACAAAAATAATTGTTAATAATACTTTAAGATAGCTAATAAATATTTATTTCACTATAGCAAAACAGTCACTTCATGCACGGATGGTAAAATGAACTGCTTTAATATGTAAGGATCTTATTTCAAATGTTAAAATCCTTTTTTGTTTCCTTTTGTTTGGTTTTGTTTTCATTCCAGTTGGTAAATAAAGGCAAGGTTTGAAATAGAAATTAATACTTTATGGAACACATTGTTTGCCTTGCATGTAAGAGACAGTGATTTCATTGTAATAGTTTGATGTCACAAAATTAGAGGTTTCAAATCTTTTGTTTATATCAATTTAAGCAATAAATTTAGAATGAATATTCAGTCCTCATTGAGCGGTTAAATTTTCATTAGCTGATTAAATTTCCATTTATGACTCTAGGTCATAATTAACTAATTATCTAATCTTTACAAAAATAAGTCAGTTCAAGAATTAAAATATGAACTTATTCCTCCAAACCATTATACTTTAAAAATATTTAAATAAATATGCCAATAAGTATTTAAGTAATATAATTAATAGAATTCTTCAGTTTGAAAGGCTATATACATTACAGATATGAAGTCATCTATATATATACATATATATATTTTTTTTTCTTTTTGCTATTTAAGATTAGCTATTTCTATGTAAGCCTAAGCTTATAAATTAGCTTCTTTATATTTGTGCCAGTCATATTTGGATTTCATTTGGATTGTTATAAATAAAGCACTTCTTAAGATCATGGGGAAAATAAGAGAAACTTGGGAAGCTGAAATTATGCACTTACGTGTAACAGTTTCAGTTTGGTTCGAAGACAACTGGATGTATGTTTTGGGGTTTATTATGACTTTCATGATTTTTGTATTTATTGTAAATTGTTATTATTGTGGGCTTGTTTTTTATTTTTCATATGGCTACTATATTTTATTGCTTACGCCTGCTACTGTGGCTGGCATAGATTTTCATATACTAAGTATTTGCTGTATTGTTAAAATGAAAATAATAGAAGGCTATGAATTTCATTGTGGACATTAGTTTTCTAATTATGCATGCTTTGTTGCTTAATGACAGACAGTAATAACTATTAAAAACTCATTTTATATCAGAGAATTGTTAAATACTGAATAGTATTCTGACTACATCATTTATTGGGAAATATTTCTATAGCGTCCCTCAACAAAAGGAGAACATAATATGAATGTTTCAAAGCTTAGTGTTACTTGATATTTTCATCTTATGGTGTATGAGACAGAATTTACAGAAGAATAATATCTTTAGTAAGATTTTAATTAGATTTTGAAAGTGTCTTCAGGAGCCATTATTTTCTTTTTAACATCGTGACAATGCTTCCATTCCTTGAAAATTAATTTTTAACAGGTAAAAGAAAAGGTCAAATATATTCCAAAATCAGCTGACATAAAACTAATTTTATATATATATATATATATATATATATTTTTTTTTTTAAGTTAGTTTTTCCAGTTCATTCTAAGAGATCAGTATTGTTTCTGTGTTAATATGTATAAGTGGTTTTACCAGTAATTAAAACTTCCAAGTGCTTATAATATATAATATTGGCTTTTGGTAGCTTATAAAGGACCTCTTGATTTTGATTTTCTTCTTTTGTGAAAGGAAGAATATTATTTAAATTTTTCCATAATATTTTATTAGATATAAAAACATCCAACTAGTATTTAAAATTATTTAAAGTATGAAATTATGATATAAAACCGTTACATTTGCTTCTTTTATTTTTATATTATAAATTGTCATGTAAATGAGTCATAGAATACTTATTTATCCTTATATGAATATAAAATATATAGAACCTTTTGAGATACACCTTAACACTATAGTGCATTATAATTATAAAAAAGTGTTGAAAACTATAAGTGTTGATATTTGACTATATGGTAACTAGAAATAAAATGATCTTTTTCTTTATTCCCCATGTATGTGGCATCATCTTTCAAGTTAATATAAAATTAGTCCTCTTTAACTCCTTAGCTTCCTTTTCAAAGACAACAATTCCAGTACCCAACTCTATAACCATCTGCCCTAATATTAAAAGACAAGGCTTTTTAAAGATAACCTTTAATGGTTGATTGAGGGAATTTATTTTACCTTTTCTCCTGGGAAGTAATTAAGCTGCTAAAAGAAGTGTATTACATTCTTTTTCTTGGTCTAAAATATTCTATTTTGGCTCAAGTATTTATCAAGGTAAATGCTTTCCTTTAATTATCTTCAGAATGATATTCAGATTAAATTGATTTTAACCATATCATTTGAAAAAATAACAAATGGTATGAGATATATGTGTGTGTGTGTGTGTGTGTGTGTGTGTGTGTGTGTGTGTGTATAAGGTATAATTACCTTATAATTACCTCTTCTCTATTATCTCTGTCTTTATTCTTGAATGTTAAATGAGAGATTGATTATCAATAGGCCAATAGTATCACAGCTGAATCTGTTAAATTGAATGTGGAAGAAAACTGAGTAGCATCCTGGAGACTCTCATAAGGAGTCAAGAGAGGTAGGTTAAACTTTGGAGATACATGAATTAAAGATGACAAATTTTGTTTAGGACCAGATGTTTATTTTCCATAATAAAGTAGTATTTTTCAACATTGTTAGTACTGGAGCCCATTCTTCAATTTAATTTTTAAACATAAACAGTTGTGCAGTGAAAGATAGTCCAAGCTTCATATACTTACCCGCTTCTATATTTTGTTTATAGAGCAATTTATATCCTACTAAACTTCTTAAACTTCCCCTTACCATTTAAAACCCATTGCTGTAGTGTTTTGTTTGACTTAGCTCGTCTTTCAAAAATCAGGATATTTCCCACAAGAATTCATCCAGTCTTCCCTTAAATGAGTGCAGGGAACTTTGCATCTTTCAGATAGAACTGATTGACCAAAGATAAGTGAGATTTCTTCACCTAGACGGGGCACATAAATGCCATTTCACCACAGTCATCACCATTCCTTGGTGTATTCCTGTCTGGCCACGAAAGCATTTGAATATATTCCTTCATAGAAGAAGATATATCATGAATAGACCTTTATATATGCTGCAAGTAATAAACTCACAGATTTCTCAGTCAGACTCTTAGTGCTGAGAAATTTCTAAGATTCCAAGTACATATAATTGTACAGACTATTGTTATGAACACACATTTAGAAACAAAAGACAAATGTATAGCCTCTATTTTTTAATAAACATTCAACATTACATAAATTATATACACAAGTGGTCTGTCATATGCCAGTACATCAGTATGGAAGGCCAAGGGATAATTACTTTTGCATGAGTGGGAATAATATTTTACCAAATAACCATAATAGAATCAAAAAAGTTCAAGACCATTCATCTAAGACTTTGATTTGAAAAAAAAAAAAAAAAGAATACTGCTTAACTGTTAATTACATTTTTTGTAGTTTTTCTATAGAATAATACTGAACTGAGTTGACATTATTAATTTTGATATTCCCATTTTACACTGTTCTCCTTTTTCTCCCTGCCATTCTCTGATTTCTCTCAACTGTCTAATCACTTCCAATCTAACCTGCTTTCCCTCTCCCTGTGTTAGGCTCAATCTCATGTTCCACACCAAAGATGCTATGGGACCACCAAATATTACTGTTCCTTAGTAGGATGAATCTTTTAATTTATTTGTTTATTAATAGCCTCAATCCATCCCTGGAACTAACACTCTTGAAGCTAAAGCTGGTTCATTGTTCCTGACCCCTCTATAATAATACACGTTATTATGGGCGATATGCTTTTTGCCAACCACATTCATCACATATTTTAAAATTTACTTATACTTCAGTGAAGCATGGCTGCTAGATTTGGTCTTTTTTTCCTCCAAAAGCATCTTTTCTTTGATTTGATGTTAGAAAAAGATACTTTTCTCTCTTACCCTTTTATCTTTATCCTGTGATAAATTCAACAGAATAGAAACAAATTTAACTCTATTTTTCTCTAGACTCTGCTTCAAAAGTACCCTTCATTCACCAATCTTCAAAGTCTAAAAATAAACAAAAATAAATCATGGCCTTCTTGGCCCATAGACTGCTGCTTCTCTGTGATATTTGGGTTCCTGGAGTGTCTATGAGGTTGGGTGTCCTATGCCTAGAATGTATAATGGAGCCACCCTCTCTGAAGTCTAGCTACCTTCCCCAGGAGCTGCCACAGAGTGGTGCTGGGCTCTTTCTTGGGTCATCTCTCCTTGTGAAATCTGAAGTTCTTTAATTCCTTTTCCTCATCCCCAGAAATTATCATTAATCTAGACTAGAGAAACTCTATCTCTTCAATTTTTTCTTGGAAATTATCCCTCTTTAATCGGCTAGAGCTTGGAAAAATCTCCTCAATGTACCTTTTTTAGTAACAGAATCGAGGAAAAGAACTATTTGAGGTGTCCAAAGATTATTCTGCCATGATACAAACCTCGCATTAAGGAGCACAGAGTCACCTTGTTTAAACGTGGGACAGAGAAATAGAAATAGAGAAATAAAATCATGTCTCAAAAATCTATCCTGTCATGCAATGCTGGGATGTTAAGGAGAAAAATGATGCTGACTCCACCTAACTATAGACCCTAAACTCAGTACTTAGTAACATGCAGTAACACATATAGTTTGCCCTCAACTATATAAAATAGTCTATAGAAAAAAATCCTAAGAATATACAACTATCAACCATCAACTATTTGAATGGATCATACATAGAAAAAATGTTTGCCTGTACTTTCTATAATAACCACTTATTTCTAGTTTAAGAACAATACTTATTTTTAAGAAAGCCAAAAAGAGAATTGGGAACATAAGAGACAGCACAGCCTACTTAGGACACTACCAGGGAACAAATCCCAGTTCTGCCACTTCCTATCTGGGTAACTTCAAGACTTTATGTCTCAGTTTCACTGTGTATAAAATGGGAACAACAGCAACCACTTTTTCATTTGGTTCTTATAATGTTAAAAAATTAAGAAATAAAAAATACTTAGAATAGCATATAGTGTGCAGTACCTGTGTTAGCTGTTATTTATTTATTTATTTTTTTTATGGAAGAGCTGTCTCTAGGTTTAAGCCAGCAAAGTCCTATATGTTATGAATAACATGAAACAGAAGCATTTTCACTCAGTTCCTCATACTTTATTCCAAATGTGAGAGTAGAAATGTATTTTAAACATAAATTCTTTACTTTGATGAAAAATACTGTTTAATATTTATTCCTAGAAGACATGCTATTGATTTTATACCCTCAAATATTCAGATGAGCTCATATCAGAGTCCTTTTATAAAAAACAATGGAAATATTAATTAATTATGAGGGGAAAGAAGTAACTATAATAAATGCTTCTTAAGGGAAAACTAGTAAATATAGTAAAACATTACTTGAAAAAATATTGCATAATTGTTACTGTAATCACAAGAACTTCTACTTTCTTTTTATCAGGAAAACAACATAGTGTATTTTTCTTTAATTTCCGAAGCCTCCGCCAGTGAGTTAACCTAGCAACCTTTTAAATGCGAAGTCCACTATAGGAACATTGTTCAGTCACGTTAAATACTGGGAAAAACTACATTGTGAACAAAGCACTTGACATTTTATTCTTTGTATGTTAAACATCAGTATACTAAGTAGTGTCAGTTTATTTTATTTGAACATCATAATGGAAAAGAGCACATTTGGAGTCTCCAGGAGAGAGGTCAGATGGTGTCATGACCTTCACAGTATCATCTGTTGTATATCCTGCATAGATTTATATTTTGTGTGTGTGTGTGTGTAAATGTCTATTGTTTCTTGTTCAATGAATTTAATGGTCACTGTTATTAAAAATTACTTTTTCTGTGTCCCAGAAAGAGCCCCAAATGTTATATTTTGTACTTCCAGCCATTTTTTTTTGACCAGACTATCTGTTAATAAATCAATTTATTGAATATTTACCACATGTTTGGTAATATTCTAGATACTGGTGCATCAATGTAAACAACACAGACTAAATTCCTGCTTTCATGGTATTTGGGTTCTAGTGAGGAAAGAGACAATAAACAAATAAGTATGTAACATGTCAGCAAGGGATAATACATGTTATAATGAAAAATAAAGCAAGATTTGGAGCATAGAAAGTTATACTGAAGTGTGTTGCTGTTTCAAAGAGAATGGTCAAAGAAGGCCACTCCAATTAGGGGATATTTTAGGAGGGGATCATAATGCAGAAAGAGAGAAAGCCACATGTCTCTGTATGAGAAGAAGCCTGAGGACAACAAGTACAAAAGCTGTGAAGCAGGAGAACACTTGGCCTCTTTAAAATCCACAAAATGCCCTCGTGGCTGGAGTAGAGTGAATGAGGGGGCAAATGATAAGAGATCAAGTCAGAGAGAAACCAGATCATGAAGGCCTTGTAAGCCATAGTAAAGACTTGTGATCTTACTTTACAGGAGATGAAAAACCATTTGAATGTTTTGAGAAAAGAATGACATAATCAAACTTTCTTTTAAAACTATTGCTCTAACTTCTGTGTAGATAGACAACACAGGGATGTGGTAGAAGAAGGAAATCAAGGCTCCTGTAGGTGAGAAATGATGGTGGCTTAACCTGGAATGGTCAAAGTTGTGGGACGTGGACACATTTTGAATGTGAGTCAGCAGCACTTGTTAATGGATTGTATATGAAAGATCAAAAAAAAAAAAAAGAAAGAAAGAAAGAAAGAAAAAGAAAGGAACAACGTCAAAGATTATTTCTAAATACAATATTCTCTATATTTTCCTATTTTTATTTCTTGCTAGCTTTCTGATGTTGCAAATAAGTAGATATGATGTAGAGGTTAATGAATTCTTCTTTGTTGGTTTGGTTTAATTTTGTTAGTAGTATTAAGTCAGGAAGACTAAATTCAAGAAGGCAGATAATGTCAGTTTTACTAGGGTTAATATTCAATCCTATAAGGAATACTAATTTCTGGTAATCTATTTTCTCTCCTAGATAACTGAAAACCACACTGCTAAAGCTAAATTTAACTTATAATTTTATATGGATTCATATAGGTCAGTAATTCTGGGACAGAAACATGACTCCTTAGTGCTTAGTGAAAGAAATTAGCAGGTCAAAAAAAGGTCTCCAAGGGATATCTGATGAATTTTGGATATAAAATTGTGCTATGGTTATATATTTAAGGGATCAATTTATGATATTATAATATTTTAAGTACACAATGGCATCCATGTGTTTCCCTAATGGGAATAAATTTTTAAAAGGGCTCTATTATCAATAATATGTATATTTTAAGCAATTAGTTTGGATGACTTAAAAATAAAATAATTTTTTCAGTTCTATTTCTGTATAATAAACCATTTCAGAACCGACAGTCTAAAACAGTAATTCTTTATTGTTGTTTATGATTCTGTAGTTGACTAAACATATTTGGGTAGTTCTTATTTGAGGTTTTGTAAGTGGGTACAGTAAGATGTAGGATGAGAGTGGAGTTATCTGAAGGATCAAGTGGTGTAGATGTCCAAGATGACTTCTTCTGGGCTAGCTTGAGTTTTCTCACATGGCAGTGGTTTTAGAGTAGGTCGGCTTATAACATGGCAGCTGGTTTCCCCCAGAGTGAATGTTCTCAGGCAAGAGGAAGTGGAAGCTACTAACCAATTAAGGACTAGACGCAGCAATAGACAGCTTCACATCCTTCACCTCCACATCCTTCTGTGTTGGTGAAGCCGTTACATGGTGTGTCAGTGATTCCCAAAACTACCCTTACATCAGAGATTTGTTAGAAAGATACAGAGGAACTCAGCATGTAGTCATACAGAGCACACACACTCTTCTCTCAGCAATATATGTGATGTTTCTATCCAGTGAAGCTCATTAAAAATTTAGCACCCAAAGATTTTATTGGGCCTGGTCCTATAGGAATCCTGAACCTAGAGCACACAGAAATTACAAACTCTTAGAAAGAAATACAGTGTCCACCATAAACAATGTTTGTGCAAATGATTTAGGCACAGTTAGCAACTTATCATTTATGAAAAGTTTAATATAAATGTAGGACACTGTTTACCATTCAAGTTCTCAGAAGCCCACCAAAGGTCAACCCTACAAGCAGTCCTTTCTAAGGATAGTGAATTAGTTTTCTAGAGCTGCTATAACCAAATACCACAGAGTAGGTGGCTTATATAACAAATATATATTTTCTCTCAGTTCTGAAGGCTAGAAGCCCTAGATCAAAGTGCTAACAAGGGTTGATTTCTGGTGAGACTCTCTCCTTACTTAGCTTGCAGATGGCTCTCTTCTTGCTATGTTCTCACGTAGCTTTTTTTCTGTGCATACACATCCCTGGTATTTTTTTATTATTATTCTTATATAAACACTAGTCATATAGAATTTAGGCCCACCCTAACACCCTCATTTAACTTTATCACCTCTTTGAAGATCTCTCCAGATATGGTTACATTCAGAGGTACTGGGAATAGGAGCTTCCCAGTGATTTTGGGGAGGGGCATAATTTAGCCCATAAAAGATAGACTCAAGACTGCTATGTTATCTCTTTTCTATACACAAAGCCAATAAAGTGCACCTCTTTATGGGGAATCTTTAATCTACCACATTAATATATATATTTTTTCATTAGTACAATTTTTAGTGCTATTAAATTCTTAGTCAGGGCTGAGAAATTTGAGATAGAGGAAATGTAGAAGAAAATTAGAGATTCCCTTGAAAGTTTGTAAATATTTACCAGTGTACTCATTGGATTATTTTTTTCCAATAGTATTTTAATTTCCATTAAATCAAGGAACTTCACTTAAATGTCACCAAATGTATAATCCTTATTTATAATCCTTAAAATCTTGTGGAGAGTATCAAATAATTATATCTTTAAAAATATTTTACTAAATTTTTATTACAAACTCTGAGAGTAAAATTTATATTGAAATAACAACTACTAAACAATACTTTCTATATTATGTTTGTAGTGTTATTTTATGTTAACTGTTTTTCTTTCTGGTTCTGTCAAGATAAATTTTGAATGACTATCATACCTATTATTTGAATTTTGCAGACAGCATTACTGATGTATGATGAATGCTTATATAGTAAAAAAATGATAATTTTATATTCTGATAAAACAAATAAAATTATTTTTACATAAATTAAAGCCAAAACAAATTTTGTTTAATTTGTGTTAAAAGATATATAATATCTCTAGACATAGTAGACCTCAGGGAAAAGGATTTTAATGAAAAAAAATAAGCAAATATTTTCATATTGCCTACTAGCTTCATATTGCTGTCCAAATCTTTCTCATACATTGTCCAAATGATTTCAGGAAGGCTTATACAAAATACAGAACTTGTCAACATTAATACATCTAAAAATAATGGCATACCCCCTCCCATTTCATCCCCAGCTCACACATTAATTTTCTTCCTTAAATTTAAATCTCAGTTTCTTTATCTTTGCATAGGTTGATGCCTTAGATTTCTCCTTTTTTTGAGCTCTCTGAGCGGTACTGATATAAAACATTCTTTGTAAAAAGGCTTAAATTAGCATCATTTCAAGTGTTGAGTCATATTCTGTTTGTTTACTCCAATCAAAGAGCCCCTTTGACATATTTAGTGGACAGGATTTACTGAGCATCTGTTAAAGGTAGTCTCAGAAAATTAAATTCAAAGATTTATTTTCTATATCAACATAGCCCTGAAAAACTACAAGATACATAGTTTTGGACTGTATTCCAAAACTGACAAAAGTTAGGAATTTGTGGGAAAAGCTTGAATTTAGAATGCAAAACATGGGAGGTTAGAATTCAGGTACAGAAGATAATTTTGGATTCAGTTGTATGTAAAACACAGGCTGTTTTAGTACTGGAAGCAAAATCCTAAAATCAATAAAAATTTTGAAAATTGAGGAAATAAAAACAACATTTTATGTTTCTTGAAAGAAAATGGATTTCATTATGACCTCAATTTTGGTTTAGGGACCCACTTCAAAGTGGATTGGCATCACTGAAACATATGTTCTGTCTGCCAACAAGATCCCAGAACAATTTTATCTGGAAACAGTTGAAGTCAACATACGCATAGTTAGCTGCTGCTCTGTTTTTCAATATATGTTGGTCCTAGATGTCTAAAAAACCTTGATGTGAAATAATAGCAGAGATGGCAGCCATTGCTGTGTACACCAATATTAAGATGATCTCTTTTAACATCTAATGCTGACATCAGATATTGGAATTGATTTAAGATTAACACTGTATTTAAGATATATCATTTTCAATGATAATTTAAGCAACTGATCTCATGTATAGCACATCTAGAATTTATTTCTTATCTCAGTGTTACCATTTCATACACACTCATTCTTTGTTGATTTTTAAATATAATCTCTAGCATTACTTTAGAGTTTACCTATAAGTATGAAGTATACTGTACCAATTTTTTCTTCAAGTAATAAATTAGCAATCAGGGTAAAATTTAAAGACTATTGTTCATTATTAACATGCCCATTTGAGATTGACCATGAATATGTGAAGCTATCAGAGGTAGATTCAGTATGAATTTGGTTTATCTGGTAATAACTTTCATCTGTTCTGTCTTGGAATTGTCTACTTAAATAACAAATGAATTTTAGAAGTTGAATAATATCAATATGCATGTGCAACTGTAAAGTAAAATGTGCATGGCATTAAGTACAATTAAATCTACCATATATCAAATAATTTAGAAATGGCTGTATTTTCTTTGGTAACTACACAAGGTTAGAGACTATTAGACCTAAAATGTTTTAAGACATTGCACATTCATTGTTTTAATTATATAATATGGAAGTATTAAATGGCCATGATGACATATTCAATAAAATGAGTAAAATATGCAAATATTCTGTATGAAGTTTTTGCATCATTCAATTAGCATTTCTTCACTACAGTTTTCACAGTATAAATAACTGGGTAGAGACTCTATTATAATAATTCTGCCAGGCAAAAGTGGCATATCGATGATACATTAAAAATTGGCTAATAATTATTAAAAATTAGAGAATTCTATTTACCTGTGTTCATAGTAAAGATATTCTTCACTGTGTTGGGAAGTTTGTGAACATCACTTTAAAATGCATTAAAAAAAGATGAGGAAAGGTACAGTGTGTTTTCTCAGAAACTTACTTTTATTCTCTTGGATAGTGGATGATCATAGCACAGAAAATCAAAGGCAAACAATTGCTAAATGGATGTATCAGACTGTAGTCAATAGCCTAATAGCATTAATTGTGAAGATAGCTCTAATTTGAATATTCTGAGTAACTGTTTATATCAAAATCTCAGCTAAGCAAATTGTGTTTTCTTTTAAGTTTTTGCATTATATTATCAGCAGTTAGCTTATGTCTGCACCTGGACATGTCCTTTTTCTCAAATAATCTTACTCTAGTAAATCTGATGGGAAACCTTTATGTCAGGAGATGTGACAAACACTCGAAATGTTGGCTAAGCCTGTTATTTTAGAATTTTATTGCATATATTTTTTATTAAGAATAAAGACTTATTTAGAGTACTTAGGCCTTGCATGACCAGAAAGACTTTGCCAGCAATATTTGAGCCTGAAAATTTTAAAAAGCTGCACAGTATTGTCCAAGTATAATTAAGGGTAGAACAATTAAGCTCACTTTTCTCCCCTAAGCATCTTTGCCAGGGAAAAGAATCTTTGGCAACAGAGCCAGTAGAAAAATAGAGCCATGCCAGTTGCTATACCATGTTAAAGAGTATTTGGCCATAATTTCTGGTACTAATGCCCACAGGAATAAAGCTGACACTGGTCTATCTTCCTATTAACATAGCTGTTTCTTCTTTCTTGCTTTTTCCCATAGGACTTAGTAACTTGGTTATATTAGTTCTACTATTGTCATTTCTCACTGTTTCTGTTACTTTCTTGAATGTGGTGAATCATTCAGAAAAATTAGCAAACATTGAGGTCCTACTAAGTGTAAAACCTATGTGAAGGTACTAGGTCAAAAATATTTTAGTCTGATTGTAGAAAGCTACTGAAAATTATAGTGTTGGGTGTACTTAAACTTACCCTGGAAAAGTGCAGAGTATTTCAATAGTGCAAAGATGAGTTTGAGAAAAGGAAAGAGTCACGAGATCTGAGCCAAGGGTGAAGTAAGACCCCAGGTCTCAAGGCTGAGAGGGTCTAGAAATTGTAAATATTCAGTCATGTGTTGCCTGTGTGATAAGGAAGAAGTTGTTTGGTGTGAAGGATATTACGTGCTTTATAAAGAACTCACTCAACCTTCTCCAGGCCATGAAGTAAAGGAAGCAAGCAAGAATGGTGTCAGTCTGTTCAGGCTGCTGTAACAAAATACCATAAACTAGGAAGATTATAAACAACAGAAATTTATTTCCCACTGTTTTGGAGACTGGAAAGCTCAGGATCAAAGCACTGACATGTTCAGTGTCCAGTGAGGGCCCACTTCCTAGAAAGCCATCTTTTTCTCTTTTCACTGTAACCTCATGTACTAGAAGGGGCAAGGGAGCTCTCTAGGGCTTCTTTTATAAGGGTGCAAATCCCATACATGAGGGCTCCATTCCCATGACCTTATCACCTCCCAAAGGCCCCACCTCATTAAGTTATCTTAGTGTGTTAGAATTTCAACATATGAAGTTTGTGGGGACACAAATATTCATACTATAACAAGTTAAACCAATAGTAAGATGAAAAGTGAAGAAAATTTTATAATTTTTCTTGAGCTCAATTTTTATAGAATGAATTCTGAACTTCATTTGAAATTTGTCAATTCCTAGACTACCAAATGGTACTAATCAAATACAAAGTATAAGAAATATGAAGAATTTTCATATTTCATCCACTATTACTGATGGCTTGCATCTGTACATAGAATTTACAGGTGGTCTAAGCAATCATGAATATATACTAAAAGATCCACACTTTTATATTTACCTAATTGTTATATCTAAAAAGTTATAGTTAATGTATTAGTTTCATTTTGCTGCCTTAACAAATTTACCACAAACTTGATGGCTTAAAACAATTCACATTTAGTATGTTATAGTTCTGAAAGTTAGAATTCAGAATCGAATCTCCCTGAACTAAAATCAAGGTGCTGTTAGAAGGAAAAGTTGCCTGGCTGCATGAATACTTTCAACAAGTATTGTTGTTAGCTTCATCTTTACTTTCATAGGTATATAGCTTTTCTATGGTCCAGCAGTAAAAGTAGGGTTGTTTCGGCATGAGGAAGTACACTATTGGCTGAGGTTTCAGATTCCTTGTGTTTATTTGTTTTCTGGTTTCCTTTTCCAGCTGTTGCCTACTCTCAAAGTGCTTAGATTTTACAATGTATTTTTTTCACAATGTATTTCTTATCTTAAAATGTACCTTTTTTCTACTTTCTGTTAAAAACCAAATATATATGTTTATATAGTTATGTAAGTATATGCAGCTTTATGATTACTTTTAAAGATCTTTGAAGAATAATTCTGTTAAAACCAAGCTGAATAGTCTATATATGGTTATAAAATATAGAAACAATAAATATTTAATTTTACATGAACATTGGTAAAAGATAAGAGCTGCTATCTACTCAGTATTACAGGACCAAATAAATGGCAGTTAGCGTTATGAATTTTGTTTTAACTTCTTTCTTTTTTGTCACACAGACTATATCCATTATGTGTTTAAGAAGAGAGCCGGTTAAAGAATTTTAAATTGTCTTCTCAGTGAAATATGTCTTAATAAAGCATTGTCTATTAGAAAAGCATAAAAATTCATTGAATAATTAGTTCCAGATTATGGTGTATATTCTGGAACTAACTTGTTTTAACTCAATTTAGTGCATGCAAAGATTTGATGAAAGCTTCAGCGAAGTTCTGCAAAACATGATGCATAAACTCAGATACATGCATAGAAAGATTCACATGTTGTTCAAAACTGCCTCTGAGATGAATATTAAGTACACATATAAAAAAGTGAGACATATACCACATGGTTTAATAATCATTACTTTGCAGTCTTATAAGTCAATTTTAGTCACAAATACAGAATGAGATTTACAAATGTACACAAAATTCTGTTTTTTAATGTATTCATATTCATGCTATATAATTAGGTTATTAGCTACATAATTTAATATACTTTTATGCAGTGAAAACAGTTCAACTGTTAGCAGCTGCCTCTAAAATAGATCCATATTTATTTAGATTTAAATTGTTGACCTGAGTAAGTAATTATAATTTTGTCCTAACACTATGTAACATATGGTGTTTATATTCTTCTCAAGAGCTCCTTGAGGGAAAAAACTAACCATATATATAGATATATATGTATATAACCATGTATATACACACACAGAGAGAAATATCAATATAAATAGTGATTTAAGGAAACAACAAAAAGTATTTGAGTAATCTGTTTTCTAAATTGAGGTTTATGGTTTTTTATTATTATCATAGAATTCTTTTTAAGCTATGTGCTTCTTTCTGAATAACAAAGCATTATTTTACACCTATGTTTATATTTTAGACTTCAATATATAAGAGGCAGATAACCCAGAATTTTTTAATTAAAAAGTATATGACATAAAATTTATTTTAAGACAATGATAAAAGTTATCAGCATATTCAAAATTCTAATATGAACCATGTCCCAAATGTCTGCTCAGAAGTTACCTGTTTAGAATGTTGCTCCTGCTAAACCACAAAGCCTTTTAACATTCATGATTTATCTGAAGAAACTAGACAGTTTTAGTTTCTTGAGCACTTCAATGGGTTAGACAGATTTTAAGTTTTTTTTACATATATTTTTCTCAGGAAAAATTCCATAAATTAGGTTAGGTGTTTTTAAAAGCTCATTTTCCATAAGAAAAAAAAAAAAACTGAGACTAGAGTCTTTAATATTTCCAATATATCTCCAATAATTGGCAGAACAAGACTGATTTCAAAACAATGTTTTAAGTGACCATGGTATATTACAGTTTGTACCTGGAAGAATACACAGTCGTCTAGCTAATTCGATGGCACCTGTATTAATTGGATGACCACAGGGACTAGATTAGAGTACCCTTTATGACCACTCAAAGAATGTCTTTACTAGATAATTCAGTATCATAGGAAAGCATCCTATCATGATTTCCATTAATATAAACAATTATAATAAACACTTTTAAATAAATCTAATAGCATATAGTTCTTTTTCAATTGCAGCATACTCTTTCTCTGTTTCTGTGAAATAATTTATGACACATTTGATCTTGGTATTTAAGAATCATATTATTTTCTGAATCTATAGGAGAAACTTTCCTCTGTAATCTTGTCTAGATTGCTTCTAGTATGTCTGATAAATGTGAGCCTAAAGAAATGTGTTAATCTATATTTTGATCGGCATAGATAATATTTATAATTTAAAAAAATTGATACTCTAATTTATAGTAAGTCATTTTTAAAATATTAGGGCGGTTTTCATTTTAGGAGGTGAAAGTTCTGGTGATAGTACTGATATGAAAATACTGCATTGTCTTAGGTCAGAATCCTCTTCCCTTTAGTCTTTTCTCTTCTCTAGGTACACTCCCTGTTTGGTGCCATACCATCTATGGCCTGATGTGTCCAAATTATTTTATCTCCATTCACTAGACTGTTGCAGTGGTTTTTTACTGATTTTCTAGGCTCCATTCTTACCTCCCCTATAATACATCTTCCACATGGGATCCAGAATTTTCTTTATAAAAGATGAGTTGGATTTGTGTCATTTCCCTGCTGAAAACACTCCCAGGGTATCCCATCAAACACAAGCTTAAAGTGAAACTACTTGCCAGGGGCTGTAAGTAAGCCTTTTATGTTCTAACTCATGGTACCTTTTTTGATCTCATCTCTGATTTCTCTTGCATCTCTTTTGTAGCTTTGGCCTTGCTGACCTTCATGTTTTTTCTCAAACATACCAAGTTTTCTTCTTCCTCAGGACATTTGTATTAACTTTCTTTGTTGTCATCGTTCCTGTCTTTCATTCTCCAGATTACTACATGGCCCACTGCGTTTAAGAATCTATATCTATGTTAGTTTATCGGAAGTGCCTTCCCAGCCTACCCTGTCTAAAATAGCTGTTATATTTCAGCTTCTTTTCCTGTTCTATTTTTCTTTGTGTCATTTATTATTTTTTGTAGCAAACAACCTTTGCCACCTGATATGATATTGTATGTGTGTATTTAAAATCAGTTTTGCTCAGTAGAATAGAAGCTTAACATGAGCAGGGACTTACCATTTTTCTGCAGCTCATGCAACAGTGACTGGCACAGAATACATATTTAATAAATATTTGTTAAATGAAAACATATTATTTTCTGTTGTATATGTTTCTATGTGTGTAACAGCTCATGTACCTAAGTGTATATATGTGTGTGTATGATATGCAGAGAGGTAACAATTTATTTTCATTGTTTATGTTAATAGAAATCATGATAAAATGCCCTTCTATCTAGTTAAAACATCCTTTGAGTGGTTATAACACGTACTCTGATCTTGTCCCTCTCTTCATCCAGTTAATACAGGTGATGTCAAATTAGCAAGACAGTTGTGTATATAGTTCAAGGTGCAACCTGTAGCTCAGAAAAAATAAAGTGTTTTGTTTCTTTTTTTGATGTAATACATTTTGGAGAGGATATTTAACACTCTTTCTTTTATGCTCTGTCTTTACTCTTAACTTCATCTAACCCTTTTCTGACTTGAAACCTTAGTACCTTGTTTTAATTTGAAATTGTATTAGCTGCAAGAGCAAAACAAACAAACAGAAACTGTATAACAAAAATAGCTTAAAGCATATTGTACTTATTCACACATATAAAATAGGTCTTTCAGTTGCAGCTCAAAGCGGGTAAGTGGGGCTCTTCCTGGAAGTTGACTGAGATCCCAACTCTTATTATCACTCTGTTCTGCTTCTCTCATCTCCAGTTTCTGTATTAAAGGCCACCTCACAGTCTATTGGAGTTCTCATCTGCACAGCGGTGTTCAGGTGGCAATGAGGAGGAAGAGGGGGAGGGTAAAAAACAGACATACTTGATAGTTGAGTTGGCATCATATGAAGAGCCATTCTGGAAACACCACACAATACTTCTTGTGTGTCATTGGCCAAACCTCACCGCAAGGAAGGCTGGAAAAATGTAATCTTTTAATTAGATACATTGCTATCCTAAATAACATCGGAGTTGTGTTACTAGGAAGAAGAAGGAGGGGATATTGGTGGGCAAATAACAGTTGATTTCAAATACATCTCTGAGTTTCTTATAGAATTTATTCTACTGTTGTATTTATTGGCATATGTTTATTTTTCTATGACCTCCTTTTACACTCTGTATATCACATTATTATGATCTCTCTGTAATTTACCATCCCATCTAGCACTGCATTTTACATAATAGTCAGTAAATACTTGTTTAATTTGAATTCAAATGACTCAAACCTCTTAGCTTGATTTTATTAGCACCTTATTCTGGCAGATGCTAAAAAGCTGGAGAAGCCTGTCTCTTGTGTTGTCAGCACTTGTGCAGATATTTTAAAAACAAGAAAAATGAACATATTTTGTTAGTACTGTATTCTCACATAAATGGACAAATTGGCTATTTAAATTAGAAAGAAAACCCAACTGAGGTAGCAACAGACTTTGAAAGAGAACTATTAGCAATGCAAATACTGTTGACTGTGATTTGTATTAAATAAGATAAACAAAATCTTGAACCCTAAAGTAATTTATAAACAAAAAAACTATCAGTTACTTTAATGAAGATAAACACTGGGGGTGGGGGAGTGGGATGTAACAATACTTATGCCTTTGGCTAAATTATACACTTACATTTCTAAAACATATTTATTATTTTACTCAGTATGTTTTTATTTTACTTAAAAAAACAAGCTTTTAAAATATATAACAAAATACTTAACAAAAATTTGTTTACTTTCTCTCCAAATGACAAATACCCTCTCTATGATTTGTATAAGTTTGCAATGATTTCATTAACTTAAATTTGTTTTTATATTCAATACCTATACATAGAAATACAAGCAACTTTTCTACATTTTCAGGAATGATTCCTGAAGAATAACATGCATCAAAATAATCAATTTAAGGTTTGTAATTGAAGTTAGCTAGTATGGTCTTGATCAGTATCTGTTTCAGAGTGATCTGTAGATTTCTTTTATGGCATTATGTATTATGTCCAATTATTACTGACAGCTTTGTGTCATGTGCCAAATAACCTCTATTTTAAAATTTGAAGTAGTTATGATATACCACGTGAATTGTTTAATAATTTTCTTTTTTCTCCTCTTTTAAAAAAAATAATAAAATTATTTCCTTTATTAAAAGCTTTATCATGGTTTCTCATTATTTTGATTCACTTTTAAAGTGGGATTGGGTAAGAGGTAATAAAGCTCCAGTTCTAATGCTCCAAAATCCTGGACACTTGATCCATGGAAGCAAGAGAGCAGAAAAGTGCCACATTAAAAGTGGGGAAAGAAGTCACATCAAGGTATTAATTAGGGAACTAGCTGCAAGGGGAACTCTTAGGTACAAAGGCAAGAGATTAGGTGTTTCACTTCTCCTTCAGTTTTATCTGTGGTAAGCTGAGCCAGGGAGAGCACTACAAGGGCTATGGAATTTTTCTCTTGAAATCTTGATATTTCCTTCTAGATTTAAACGTGGTTTAAAATGTAAAGTAGGCAAAACTCAAAATAAGAAAGAAGACTACTGAGCTGTATGATAGCCCCTTTTTCTCCCATCAAGAGAAAAAAACCTGTTATATTTTTGTAGTCCAAATAATAGAATGTAAAATGAAAAAAATTATAGTGCTTTTTATCTTTGATATGCTAATGGGGAAATTGCTTAGTAATTTGAAATATTAATTGTAGAATTAAAAACTTAAAACTTTATATTAAGGAAAAAATTATTACCATAAACTCAAATATTCAAATACACTGATAAGTGACGTGATAATTTTTCTAAAATCCAAATAGATTAACTTTCATAAATACAATTTAGATAGCATATCTAAATTCGATACCTATTAGATAGGTTGACTAAGATAGTGAAATGAGAGAAGTTCAGATGTCTCTCAGTGATGGTTAAGGAAGATGAACTGTTGAGAAAGGGAACTTAATAATATTTCAGACTATTGTACCTAAATTTTCCCCATTTAACAATATGAAATCTACTGTGCACCTCATGCTTAATTTTACTATTTATAAAACAATTTTAACTTCAAAATGTTGTTGTAGGGGATGACAAATACTCTTTCTCTATTTATCTAAGTTCTTGACTGGAATCCCTGTAACAGACATATTAATGAGAGAAAAGCATACAAAATTATGTTTTACATGACAGAGGAGCTTTCGTTAGGGAATGAAGACACAGAAACAGGTTAAAACTGTTTTTATGTAGACTTGATGAAGAGTGACAAGTCATGGAAACCTGTGATAGGACAAAGAGTATGCACTAAGTGTAATAAACTGGGGGAAACATAGCAAGGTCTGTTTGTTCATTGTCCCTCTCTGTGTCCCTTGTCTTCAGAGATAAGGATTCTTCTTTCCTCTAGGTATAGGAAGGGCACCTCTCACAAGAGGGTTTTATCACCTGATTTAAAGGAAAGTTAGAAAGTCCTTCTGTACATGCCATTTTCGAATTCCTTCAACTTGGA
Organism: Eidolon dupreanum; assembly: GCA_028627145.1. Lineage (NCBI taxonomy): Eukaryota > Metazoa > Chordata > Mammalia > Chiroptera > Pteropodidae > Eidolon > Eidolon dupreanum. Next base: position 56,226,829 of record CM053513.1, read on the forward strand.
ATATTTAATATGCTAAGATGCCCTGTTTGGGGGATAGCATGTCCCAAACCTCATCAATGACAAACCAAATGCGATTTTTAAGATGTTTTCCAACCATAGTATGCCAGATCTCGTAAAGGGGCTAAAATGTAGATGCAGACTGTGTTCTCTTAGAGATTAAAAATAGTGTGTTGAATAAGAAAATAACACAAAAATACTATAATAGGTTGACTAAAATAGTGAAAAGAGAAAAGTAGTTCAGTAATCTCATGGTGATGTTCAAGGAGGACAAACTCTTTGTTGGGAAAGAGAATTTGATATTCCAGACTATTGTATCTGAATTTTTGCCATTTTGGCATGAAATCTTAGTACCATTTAACATCCTCCCTCTAATTCCTTTTCTCTTAAATTCTTTTTATCTGCTCTCTTGGAACAACTTATGCCTCGCCTTACATCATCTGTATGACCAAAGCTTAGTCATCCTTAAAGTCAAAAATTTATTAGCAAATTCTCTTAGCAGTATTTCCAGACACCAACACTTCTTCCCAAGTAGTAGACAGTATCTTTCTTTTGCACTTATTTTCTGTACCCCTCAAAACAAGCTTAATCATGTTATCTATGACAGCTAATAGGAATGACTGCTTACCTATTTCTCCATTATACTGTAAATGATCTGATGGTAAATGTGATATCTTATTTATATCAGAATCGGTTGCATATAATGCATTGTCTAGAGAGCATAATCCATAATAGTCTTTCAGTAAATCTCAGTGAATAGAAAAGATAACTAGAAAATTGCATCCAGTTTTTCAAAATCTTGGGGAATAGAAAAAAACCTCAAGCCATCTCAATAAATATGAGTTTATTTTATAAATAAAACAGGGAATTAAGGGGGGAAGGAACTAGTCTCAAAAGCAAAATAGCCAAAACTAGTGTTGTACTGGTAAATATTTATTAATAAGCGCTTTAAAAGAAAAAAAAAAAAACCCAAACTGATTAGTAACATTTGCCATTTTATCCATTGTCACTGAACTTGGAATTGCGAAAAGATTTGTGCAGTCAGGTCTGCAAACTTGTTCAGAGCAAAGAACTCATGGTGAACTGGAAAATCATTCATCCTCTTTAGTATAGCACTGTGGTTCTCAGGATCTGATACCCAACAGCCAGCATTTTAGTCTGTTATATTCCCGATTCCTCTTCTGCACTGCTTTTGTTTTTCTTTTCTTCTTTTCTATTGACTAACTTATCTCAATTTTCTTTTGTTTCTAGCTGGTAGCTTCTGCTTTGGTTGGCTTCTATTGTCATATAATTCCTCCAATTTATGTATTCTGTTCACTAATGTTTGTATCCTTCTGTGCTACCTAATATCTCGTGTCTATTCTCCCACATACATTTGGGAAGGTTTCATATTTAAACTTATTGAGAGAAATTTTTATTGATTGGCAAGTTACATTCTGGTATAAAATCCTTAAGTTAGTGCCCTCATTAATAGTTTCCTCTTATGCTTCTGCCAAGAAATCTTCGGGGCCAAACTGCTCCCAATCACCCATTATTCAGATGTGGCTAGTATCACAGAATCACCTGATTTGATAAAACAAACCTATAAATAAGAAATTTCTCAGAGATAGCTATGGGAGTGGCAAGTTCTCTGAGGTTGTGCTGTGTATGCATAACCTTTTCTGTGAGAGAGAGCCATGAGATGGGCTACATTTTTCAAGAACAGAGACAAGCATATGCCACAATTTATAAAGCTCTTTGATGAGTATTTTCATATACTGAAAATACTGTTGATATAATCTAATTATACAAAACAATTGAAATTTTCCTGTAAACTTGATCATATGGTCATAAGTTGCAGTTGTTCTTCTTAATCTGTCTGGATACTACCTTTAAATTTAAGTCAAGCAAAAGACCTTAATTCATAAATGTCTGAAACAACTTGGGAAAGTGCAACTATGAGATATGCACATTCATTTTTAAACCTATTAAATTTATTTTCTAAAGGTAAATATACACATTTATGAATGCTATATATATAGAGAATATATATATTTAGAAATATAGATGTATTAAATGTATTTAGATAAATATACATGTATTAAATGTGTGTGTTTATGTACACATATTTACAGAAAACCTGTGTCCATGTACACAGAATAGATTTAATTCTTTTTAGCAATCTCTCCACTTCCACTACCACGTATACATCACAAGTGTGTGTTAGTAATAAAGCAATAATGAATAGATCAAGAGCAAATTTATTAATTTCACAAAGGTATACTCATATGGTTAAAGCAGCTGTATATAACTACTTAAACATCATAATATAAATTTTCTTTAAATTTTTTGTTTAAATACTGTAACAGATTATAGATACAGTATAAATATTCTACTAAGAAACTTTATAAATATGGATTTTTTTAGTTTTACTATGAGGAAATGTGCCAAGTAAAAAGTCTTTTAAGCAATAATTATTGGCTATTTAAAATAAGACATTCAGGATATATAATGAATAAATGAGTAAATGAAGTAATATATGCCATTTTAGGTTAAAAAGTGACTATAATTTCAACCAGTAAATTATTTTTAGAATACACTCAAGTTAAGATACTATGCTCACTTATAATATAAATGCTGACTGCACATAATTTTATTCTTTTTTAATGTTTGAATTAATGCTACTGTTAATAACATCTTGCCATTAACATCTAGTAAGGGCAGATATGAGCTCATTTCTATTTCTCTGTCATATAAAATGTTCACTCTTCTTCAGTAATTTGAATTTTTATCTTGTCACTTGGGTCTTTTACAGCATTTATTATCATAGTTATAAAATTAAAATAGTTTTCATATTTGAAAAATGACAAAAAGTAAACTTGATAATATTTTTCCTAATTTATTTACGACATTGAACAAATATTTGATTTGTTAACAATTTATTAATAATATCCAATTAGTGAAATACCAGCAGACTTTCAGTTTATGAAAAATATTTATTTTAAACAAGTAGAAATGTTTTATTCCATTAAGAAACAGAAATTCTAGTGATTAAAAAAAACAGGTTTTAGAAAAAAGTCTAGGTTAAATCCTTGCTCTCTTTCTTGTTAGGGGCTTGTAGATAAATTTGTTTATGTATTCACTCACTTATGAATGAGTTCTATGCCAAAAGTTACAAAAATAAATAAGGCAGACAAAGTCTCTGTCCTCATGAAACTTTCTGTTTTTTGATGAGTACAAACAGTAAACAAATATTTAAAGTGTGATAGCAGTGAAGTACAGAGAACTACAGGAGTGAAGAGCAAAGAGTGTATAATCTATTTTTAGAATCAAAAGAGCCTGAAAAAAAGTGGTGTTTAAGCTGACACTTAAAGGAAAAAATTAGCTGGGCGAACCCAAATATATGAAATGACAAATAACACATAATTTATATAATTTATAATGCTCTGTAAATTAAATTAAAATGACACATGTAAAGCCCATAATGCAGTTTTTTTGTCACATGGTAGATGTTGAATAAGTGGTAGGTGCTGCCGTTGTTACTGACTAGAGTTAGATTCTTTACTTCACACTTGTATAGCACCTATGGTTTCACCTATGAAAGCAGTTATCTAATTGTGCTTTCACTCTATTTCATACAATCACTGTCTATACAATAATAACTATAAAGTCAATGATACTAGCAATTTTATCTTATTCAACTTTGTATATGCATCTGATCACACTACTTTGGAATTTAATAGGTACTTCATAAGTTGTTTTTTTTTTTTTAAACAAATAAGTATATAAATGAATGGGGAAATATAGCTTTTAACCATCAGTAGGGAATTTGAGTTTATTTGAGCCAAACAAAGGATACTCCTGGAAGTAAGATCTCAGGAGACTGAGAAAAAATGCCTCCCAGAATGACAGTTTGCAGTTTCTTTTATGCATTTGGAAATAAGAAGGACATGTAAGAAAGGTTAAATGAAGGTGGGCTATGCATCTCCTTTGTATCAACCCTACCTAGAATGCAGGGAGCTCTTTCAGTCTGTAGATGTGAGTCATTCTTCAGCTCAGGGACTATTTACTTTGTTTTTGTTTTTGTTTTTACTTTTGTTTTTAATTATTACATGATTATATCTCTCTTCCATCTTTATCTTTTCCTCAATCAGGAAATTCTAATATTTGCAAGCTATATCTTCTAGATTTATTTTCCATGTCTCCTACCTTTTCCCTTATGATTTTCATCTCTTCATTTTTGTTTCTTTCTATACTTTGATTTTTTTTTTCCTTTACTTGATATTTCAGTCACTAAATCAGGTTTCTGAAGAGAATATCATCTTTTTCTATTGTCTTAAGTTTTTTGGTCATGGTATTTTTATTTAGTTCTAGAAAGACTGTAGCTGAGCTTTAGCTTCCTTAAATTTTGTCATTTTTCAAATTGTTATCAGCTCCTCTAGCAGCTTCATTTTGACGAAAAGCTACAGCATATGGTCATTTCCCTTGCAATTCCTTTCTCAGCAGTAGGTTCCCTAGGTTACATTGTTACTTTTATTGGGGTTTAGGGCCAGTTGTTGGGGACTTTAAATTATGGCAGACCAAAGAGTAGTGAGAGTCAAAGCAGTGGAATATTAATTTATATAGCTGGGGGTCCCTGGGATCAGAGCTATTTGTTCCTCATGCTTTATGCAGCTCCTCTTGATTTATGGGAGCCAGTGAAGCAGACAGATGCTCTCAAGAACAATATTACAATTATTTTAATGTTATTTAGATTGAATATTCATCTTTTAGTGATAGTAGGAGACATAAATAAAGTTGTTTATGGATTGTCCCGTACTCAGAGTTTTGCGGATGTCCTAAAATTTTACAAATTCTGTGGCCATTGGAAAGCCCCATCTAGTTATTGGCAATTAGTTCACAAAGCATCATATGGCATGCCTTGTCCCAGTCCACCATTTATGTCTCATGGCTTTGCCCATTTTATGTTTGGCTTGAGGCACAGGAACCTTGGGAGAGATTAGAAACTCCTCTGCCTAACATATAGCCTTATAGGTCAAGAGTGAACAAGATAGCCCTTCCTGGCTGTCTTTGCCATTTCCCCAAGTGATGCCAGGAACAAAACCTAAGTCTCCTCTGCTCATGGGACCAATATATCTCCCCTTTTATCAACTGTAAGAATCTCCCCTCACTTTCTAGCTATTGCTCAAATGTTTTCTCATTTACCTGTTCCTTTCCAATATCTTCAGTATTATCCTTTCAAGATATTAAAGATTTTATAAAATCATAGGATTTTATAAAGAACTTGTATTTCATATTGGCTTGCCTTTAAATTAAACCTAGGCCCTTGCTTAGAATGAGAGTAAGAGGGAAAATATATGAGGAGAAAACAGACATTTCAGTATTTCACTGAGTTAGTTATCATGGCTTACCAGATCACATTCTTCTGTAATATACCTCCCTTAGTTTTAAGAGAACCCATCATACTTCTAGGACTTGTGTGAAGTAGATTATAATAATCAATGAAGATAGGCATGAACTTAATATATACTTACTTAATAGACATTTCAAACAATAATGCCTCTAAATAATGTGTATGTCTTTGTTTGTTTTTAACAAGATTAACTTTGACAAATAGAATGCAAATAGAACTATAATCCAATTAGCTGTTCGTCTGCTATGGAGAAGGACCAAAACTTGGTCTTTAAGTATAAACATTGTCATGACTAATAAAGCAGTATTTATGGAACACACTGAAAATACTGATTAACTTTAATTTTTTGTAGGTGTCTTATGCCTACAGAGACATCAGCTGTCACCTAATGATAGTGGTGCCTGAGGTGTGGGCTGCATGGAGCATAATGGCAAGCCTTATTTAAACAGAAAGCAAAGAAGAAAATCAAGGCCATAAGATTTTCTCCATAAGAATTGAAGTACTCATTAAAATAAAAGTATAAAAATGTAAAAATATTAGTTCTTACGTTAACTTCTACAACTTAACCTATTATTCAACCATCTAAAAGAATGATGAAGAGAATTTTATTTGAATAATGTCAATTTTGTAAACTTTAATTTTCTCGACTAGAGAATTAGTTGAAAATCCTTAACCTGTGATTTTCAAAAAAATCACTTATAACTTGGAGATTAGTAGCAATTTTTGCTCTTTTCTGCTGGCCTGTGCCACTTCCAAATATTTTAATGATGACATCATAGTGTTAACTAATACACATTGCTCACTACCTAATAAACTGACCGATCATTTTATAAATGCAAAACAATTTTTATCTCATTATCCTCTGGTGGCCTATACTGCTTTTCTTTTCCCAAATAAAAAGTGAAGAAAACATTGTGGCAACCCAGCGTGTCTGCAGCAGTCTCTGTAATATACCTCTGTCCAAGTTTCTTTCCAATCAGGAACATAATTCTTAGCTAACAAGTCACTAACTCAATTAACTCTCTCCTGTGTTCTTAGAGATATCCCGATGTCAAACCTGAATGGGCTTATTATTTAACAACCAGTACAAGGCTTTGGGGAAATGTGTTTGTAACAAAATAGGTTCTTAAATAGCCTTTGGTCTCCTTAAAGGATTCTAAATCACTGTATAAAATCCCAACACACTTATTAGTAATACTTGCATATGCAGATTTTAAACAGAGAGAGAAATTTCTTTTTTGCCTCCCTATGGGATATTCTAATATTACTTTCTTTTAAACATTTCTTGACCTATGAACATGTGGCATACAGATGTTTACTCAAAGCTCACTCCAGAATTTTGGCAGTTAAAAAGTATGCCTGAAGATGCGTTTAAGATTGCTGTGAACTCTTCTTTTATTAGGATCTTGGATGCAGGGATTTTAAGGAGAATCATTCCCTCTTTCTGCTTCTCCCACTCACACAACATTTATTTACTTCTTTATTATTTTTATGTTTACTCTTTGCCAGTTACTCCGCTGTAGTCAGGGCTGCAATATCAAAGATACCATGGTTTCTTTCCTCTGGGAAACTGAAGTCTAGTGAAGAGCAGGAAACAAATAAACAAAGAAACTACAATTATAGGCTAGATCTTTCATGGTTGAAATCGATTTTTAAGTAAATACATAAATGGGGCATTTCATTTAGACCAAGGGAATCCAGATTTCCTTGAAAGGGTAATAATATATGTGTTGAATTTTAAAGAATGAATCAGATTGTGCTAGAATAAGCAAAGGCCTATCTGAGTAGCAAGAAAGATGATGGAAGTATGGAGGTGAATATGGCCCATTTGAAGCCATGTAAGTGGTTCATGAGTGTTACCTATATGGGTTTCTGTGAAGGATGGTATTCGAAGCCAATGGGGTAGGCAGGATCACTGAAGTCACTAGAGGAAGAAAAGGGAATACATGTATTAAATTTTAATAAGCTAATCAGACAGGATCTTTTAGATTATAAATTGTTAGAAATTTGGGGGCTTGTAGTATGCCAAAAATCTAAACAAGAATTCCATCAATCTCAATTGACCAGTCTACTTGTATTTGAACATAATAGTTTCTTCTTTCTAATGTAGCTGGGTACTCTATTTATGAAAATAACTAGCCAAAAGTTTTGTTCTCATTGTTTCCCCAGTTCATGTAAAATATTCTTTATGCAGATTTTTTATTTATAACTCAGATTTTCAGGATCATGCATATTAAATAACACCACTTACAACTAACTAGAGAGATGTAAAATATCTGAATGCTCTATTTTATTGTAATGTATTACTTATATGCAATAACTTGTATATGAAAAAATGAAGTAAATTATAATCAAAATGACCTTGTCATTATGTAATAAATGCTACTTAGTATTAAAATTTAATTTTATACACAGAGATCTGTCTGTCTATCTATATTTTTTTTTTTCTTAAGGAAGTGTGACCATTTTTTCTGGATTCCTTGTCTATGTTCACAAATTCTGACAGTAACTTTATTTTCTCTCCATTGATACAGAATTAGGGACGGTGTAAAGATATAAAACATTTATGAGGTCTAAGAACCCTTAAGTTCTGTGTACTAAAGCTCATATAAGATCTATACTCTGTAGTTTAGGAGAGCCAAAGCAATTCATCACTACCTTAGCACTCTGTTCAACCTAAGATGAATTGCCTGTCAAATGTGATTGCACTGCTGAGCAAGTTGAATGCCATTTGTCTGACTAGAGAATGATGCCAGCTACCTCACAGATGATCTGTGCATCATTCAAATTTGGAAAATGCATATGATAGTCATTATCTTAACATCCCTATATTTGCCCAATAGAACCTTCTGGACTGATTCTATAGGAGGACATTTAAAATGTATGATACAACACATTTATTTTTCTGCTTTTCTTTATTGCTAGTTTTTTCTTAAAGGTATGATAAACTAATCTGATAAGAATTTAGCAATGCATAGTGCAACCATTCAGAGTTTTAAAAAAGGCAAAATGCAAATGTAGATAAAAAAACACTTTTTTTTTTAATGTAAGACATAATAACATAACTGTATATGAGCTTTGGATTTACCATTTCTTTTATGGTCTAAGTAATGCCATAGATTTAAACAGTTCCTCTGCTTTGAAAATAATTATCTATGACCTCTTTTCCTTGTAAATCATTTGAATTCCAGTTTGCTAATGCTAAACTAAACCAAATTATTGTCCTAGCTTAGTGAATGCAAAAGGCTGTTTTGTGTGTGTGTGAGTGTGTGTGTGTGTGCGCGCGCGCACGACTGTCTTTGTGTTATTAATTGTATTACTGAGAAAAATATAATTTTTGCAAAATTATGTGATATCTTAGATCATTCACATCTTGGCTACCTTTCTTGGACACTCTCTCTAATTCTCCCTTGGATCATTTGCCCTGGGGAAGATTTTCATGTCATGAGGAAGCCCCATGGAACACCAACATGAGTGAGCTTGGAAAAGTATCCTTCAACTCCGGTTGATTTATAGCTAAGAAGACTGCAGCCCTGGTTTAATATAATCTCAAAAGACCTTAAACCACAACACCCACATAAGTCACAACACCTAGCTAAGACACATTTATATTTCTGGCTCACAGAAACTGTGTGAGATAATAAATATTTGTTCTAATTAGTTTGTTAAATAGCTACAGATAATATAGCACTCAAATATTTTCTACTAAATATCTGAGTAGAAGGTTAAAAAGTTGCAATTAAAAATTGGGACATATAGGATTACCATTTTTAGACTGGATCATGGACCATTAAGATCAGCATCAGAACAACATACAAGTTATTAAACAAGGTTTCACAATATCTTAATATTATCCTCAAATGTTAGAAAAAGGCTGAAAGCAAGTTATAATCCTTATAGTAACTATTATTTGTTATCTTTTAGTGAGTGCATTCAGTTTACTCACTATACCGATCATTGTGTTTCTTTTTCTCTCTCATTCTCTCCTCCTCTACTGCCCTTGTCCTCCAAATCTTTTCCACTGGCTCCACATGCTTTTGGACTATCTGTCTCTCTGTCTCTCTCTCTGTCTCTTTGTCTCTGTCTTTGTCTCTGTGTGTGTGTGTGTCTGTCTGTCTCTCTCTAATTGCTTCACTTTTCTTTCTGTCCCACAAGCTGTCTATTTCTCTTTCACACATGTACACACTCACAAAAGCACAACTACATGCAAATGGCAAAAAAAAAAATTGAGTTATTGGCATAGTTAAAACTCTAGGAGTTAAATAAAATTTCTTGCTCAATAGTTTTCTAAAGGCCTTAATCAAACATGTCATTTGTACAATAATGCAAATGAAATTTTCACTTAAGTAAGGAAAATAGCAGTTTTGATGTTTTTTTATTTGTTTCAAAAATATACTAGAAACATGAGTTTATTTATTGTTTTAAATTCATTTAGAATCTTATGCTTATCCTGCAAGTACAGAATATTATTGTTGTTTTTTTTATGGGACTGCTTTTGCTATTGTAAATACAGCTATAGAATTTTTAATGCATTATTGGTTATTCAACTTTTTATATAGCTATAATTTTAAAGTGCTTACATACCACTAATATTTATATTAATTATCCTAATTTACCTTGTTGGTTTTTGTCTTAGCTCAGCCTGGCTATAGCTAATTCCATAGACTGGGTGACTTAAACAGCAAATACTGGACGCTTGGGATGGGGGTGCTTCATGTTCAGGGTGCCAAGAAATCTGGTTCCTTGTGAAGGCCCTTCTGGCTTGCAAACATAATTCTCATTGTGTCCTTACATGGCATTGGGGGTGGGGAGGTAGTTCTCTTCTCTCTCTTTTGTAAATGCATTTTTGAGGGTCCTACCCTCACAACCTTTTATAAACCTAATTACTAACCAAAGGCTCCATCTCCAAATGCCATCACATCTGTGGTTAAGACTTCAGCATTTAACAAGGGTGAGGGTATAACATTCAGTCCATAACTATTTTATCTTTAAGATAGAATCTCTTCATTAGAAATAAAACATGAAATATTTTTAATTTCTAATGATAGTTTTGTTGATTTATAAAAAAAAAATGCTATTCTAAGCTTATTAGTTTGATTTACTAAATTTATCATCCAAATGTTAAAAGAATAAAGTATATTTTTCATTATTTGTTATACATAATAAGTATTCTTTTTCTTACTAGTGCTTTGATAGTCATCTATGTTTTTAAATAACATTGAGAGGCCAAATTTTTATGTAGAAATGGGTGTGCTTAATGAAAACATTTCATTGAACCATTTATACCATCTTACAATTTCATCGTAAATTGATAGAAATCAATATCTATTTTATGTACATTCTATTCTTCTTTCCTCCCAACTAAGGGTAGCACTATATCTCTGTGGAGCTAACCAGAGAGATATAGTGCTACCCTTTTATCAAACAAAGCGATTATATTTAGAAAATGTCAGGAACTAAGAAACAGAGAAATGGAACAAAATTAACATTTGTGTAAAAAGTGAGGTACTATTTTGAATATAAACAACTTTCAAATATGTTGTGTTGGGCCATAATGCATGAGGTGGTTTAGTTAATTTGAAGGTTTTCAATTTTGTGCCAATTTTATGGATCCTGATATCGGTGTGAGAATTGGGTTTCACTTGAACCCCTAGTAAATAATACTTATTTTTCTTTTTATACACAGCTTTCTGTGATGTATCCTCTGGTTTTCTGTTACTATTTCTACATTGTTGTGACTTAAATTGGTGCCACAGAGTGATTCTTAGGTGTCATTACCAGTAGCAGTTAGTAAGAGCTAAAACATAAAATTGGTATAAATTTTGCCTACATATATGGACCCCCAAGTTTCAGTCTTGGTCTAAATCCCAAGTGCTGTCAAACTAAGGCAAGAAATTATATAGTCCTACTTATTAGCAGTAGTTCTACGGTGAATTTTCTCTCTGAGAACATATAACCTTAAAGAGAAAAAGCTGCTAGCACTTTTGTAATTAAAAAAAAAAAAAAGAAATGATTCTATAGAAACTATATGACATTAATAAAATATCAAGTTATAAACACATTTTATTATTTCTTAAAGATTTTCCTAGTATTGTTATTCAAAGATTTTTTTTGAGGACAATTTATTGTGGGGGCACAAAAAATAATAATTTTTCCCCCACCTTTTTTAGTTCTTCTGCCTAAGCTAATAATTAAATCAACAGAAGACAGATTTACAGGAGAAAATGTCCAAAATTTATTACAGGTGTACACGCAGGGTGCCATAAGACTCTGATACCCAATATCGCGTTGGGTAGTTGAGGCTTATGTGTCATTCTGGAGCTAAGGAGAAAAGAGGGAAGAGGGATTGTGGTTTGGGAATTCAAAGGGCAGGAGGGCAATTTACATGGAGATGAAAAAGTAACTGTTTGGTAAATAAATGTTTGCTGGGCCATCTTTAACAGTGGAATTCAGAGAGGACTTTCATCAAAGGCCTTGCTAGGTTCCTGTCTATCACACACTAGTTCATAAACTATATGTAAACCATAATTAGTTAAACTGTAATTATCTGTGATGATATCTCCCTTCCTGGAGCAGGCTTTTCCTCTAAACTTGTTTTTAGGCAGTTAACGGAAAGATCAAATGCTTTTCCTGAATCTTTTTTTTTTCCTTAAAAATAACCAGCTTAAAATAGTCAATATCTCAAAAAGCATATTTTGGGGTGGCAAACTCTGCTTCCCTTTATTTTCATTAGTTTGTTTTTGAATTAATATGTAATAAAGTTTCCAGTGGTTTCATTAAAAAATATGAGAATGAGAAAAGATACAGCAAACTATATATTAATTACTATTTATTATTAAAATTAAGACGTTTTTACAGGTGATGTGTGTAAGACTTACCAAATATATATTTATTATTTATTGATTATTTATTGTTTTATATATGTTAATAGGCAGAATTCCACCAAAACAAAATGCAAATATTTCAGTGACATTTGAAAAAATTGACAGTGAATTATAACTTTTTAATGGCAAATCAGTCAATCACCAGACTGCTTTCATACTTGAAAGTGTTTACATGCTCAGACTTAAGTTATAATAGTTTTCAAACATTTGAGTTGTAGTGTAGCAGATAAAATGAGGCCTCAAATCATTCTCTTATCTCAAGAACATCCTGGCAGAATTACTGTGACTTGTCTGTTAAAATTGATTTCCACTAAACGCAGTGTAGGCTTTTCTCATTGTGATAAAAAATGATTTTATCTATTAAGTGTCTTTTCTTATGAAGAGACTTTTCTTGTATGACCCAGAAGGAAAAATGTTATTTTTCCTCCCAAGTTTTTATATCCTCTTATACTCGTAATCTATTATCCATATTGCAAACAAGATGAAATGTAATCCAAAAATAGTATTTTTAAAATGAATATAAAATGGGCAATCATTTCTAAAATTACTAATTGCCCTTATCTTAATTTGAAGCATCAACACTCTTTAATTTTATGATGCCTTTTGACTTTAGTAAAAAGCAATAGATAGCAGACTTGTGTGCTGAATGAATAGAATATATCATAGGCTAGGACATCAGAATATTAACAATGCAGTTTTGAAAGCTACTGATAACCCTTAAGCAGCAACTTTGTTTAGGTTACTAAAAATTCTTGTTGGCTTTTGGAACTGGAAGGCTCTGTTGTGGCTCTTATTGTTAGTAATGATGGGTGGGTTTGTTTGTTATTTTAGTAAGACTACTCAGGAATAAAAGGATACAGTTAAACGCCTTTCCACATCATTCCCAATATTTTTAAAGTTAGACTTTATCCAATTGGATGACGTCTATATTGAATGAAAAAAGAAGTTGCTGAAGTTTTATTTTCATTGTTGTTCCTTAATGTAGCTTATTGAACTGTAGTTCTTTGGAATAAAAATATTTCCAGTAAAAAGTAAAAAATTAGAGAAGCCAGAAATTGCAGTTCCCCACCTGAAGTTACAATAGCATTATTTCTGTAATAGCAAAGGAAAAATTAAAGTATCTTGAAGGTATAGCTTATATATTTGGAGGAATAATTCTAAATATAGAAAGGATGTACTCATAAAAGTAAAGGTTAGATTGAGTAGTCAGGAACTTCAACATGCTGCCAATATATGTAAAAATATAATAACATTAACTTCTTGATCAGTAAAGTGAGGATTGTGCTTCCCAAACACTACTTAACAAGATATGGTAAAATAAAATTTGGTAAACTGTGATTAGTATGAATGCCTTGGGAGTGAGGTAGTATAAGGGTACGTAATTTTTCCTTTATTTTCTAGTTAGTCCATGGGGTTTAACTTCTAATATTTATATGAAGTTAAAATCTTAATTATGAAATGATTGTAAGGTTAATTTTGACCTAAAAAAAAAAGTATTAAGAACATTTTTAAAGTATATTTTTATTAGTGAGAACTTACCAAAAGAGCCCAATCAATTCCTATGGAGCATGTTTATAATTTTTCATTTACTTCTAATCTGAAGTATGTTTTATATTTGGACTTACTTTCTTGCTTTCTTCAAATTGTGACTTGATTTTTCTCTTTGATCAAAGTTATAGGTATATTAGTCCTTGGAGGTAGTGATAGCTAGAATATAATTTGAGGGATAACTTTGTTAGACGATCTGACTGCTAACATTTTCATAATGTATGAGTTGTAGAAAATTCACATTGAGATTTATTGGATATACCTGAGATACTTAAACCTTTTGTCATAATTATGGGTCTAGCACTCTATGATGCCACAACAGTATTTTGAAGTACTGTATTCTGCACTTTGCTTCACAAAAAAAATAGTTGAGTTGATGAACTCCTTTTTGCTAGATGCTATCATGTCCATCTTTTTAATACCTTCCATGTTCATTATAAATGTCATTAGCCATATTGCCTAATGAAAGGTACCTCATATAAAGTCTGATTACTTCTCTTATGTTTTCCAGGCATGCTTGGTGATGAGCCTGGCATATGAAACAATTTCCTACAGTAATAAAACTAATTAAAGTAGGCAGTCATCCACATACCACTTTCTAATGAATTATAATAAACTCATTAATCTCACTCACTCTTATTCCAAAAAGTCTATTGATAGGACCTGCATTTAAGGGTAATTTTCAGCATTAAAAATGGACAACTATTACAGAATCAAAAGAGACTTTCTGATTTTAGTTACAAAATCACAAATTGGTGATCAGTGTTATAAATGAAATGTGTGGCTTCTAAACTCTGCCCAGATTATGTATTGACAATACCCTTTTCCATTCGAGTTCTCCTATAATTGACTTAACAAAGGAAAAAATGATTTATTGTGTAATAATAACTCTCCAGCACCTTGAAGAGTAAAATTGAATGAACTCACTCCACATTTCTTCTTAGAGATCATACGAGAATGATGAATTGAGTACTTGAGATCAAGTGATAAAAAACATAGCCTTTTTCCTCTCTAGGACTAGATTATCTGTTCAAAATGTCAAATATAATAATAACTGTTTTTTAACTCTTCTCCAGATGTGTGTGGTGCCAGATGAAACAACCTAAGAAATATTATTCTGTTCAATTACAAATAGTTGGTAACATAGACATTGTTCTGGAGAAAATTTTACTGTGAAAATGATAAGGTTGTTAAATGTAGCACATGGAGAGACAATTTCTGAACTACAGATATTAATAGTAAGGACATATTTTGAGGCTGTAAGGTAGTGATTTATTCTATATTCATTATAATTTGATGTCTTAAAAATGTCAGTTTTCATTCTGCAGCTCATTACTACAATGATACAACATGGATTTCTCAGGAAATTCATTATAAATATGCAGTTTTCAAAATTAATACAGAATAATTGTAATGGTTTAAGCATAAATAGGCAGATATCTTTTAACTTGTAAAATTAATATTCAAAATTATTTACATTTATACATTTTTAGCTAGTGCTCCTTAGTTCTTTAGAGGATAAGAGGCTGGATATTCTGGGCAGAATATTTTCTTTTGTGAAACAGATGTTAATAAGCTTCAGTTGGTAGATGCTGAGTAGAATGTCTACCAGTCTGGGATCAGCTGTAGTTGTGGAGGCCAGTTGCCATTTTATGTGACAATGAATTGGTTCTGTGCTGTGAACAACAATTATGGAAGGGGCTTTTGGTAAGGTTCCTCCATTTTCTAGCTGTATCATATTGAGAAAGTAGATACATCTAATTCAGTATCTTCATGTGTAAAATGTGGAGATCAGGCTAGAAAAGCGCATCCCAAAGTGTCAAAAGTGCCACTGACAGTAAATTTTGTGTTTAAAGTAAATTTTTAATGCGATAATAAAAAATAGTGTATTATATGAAGTAAAACTATTTCCATTTTTATTTCCACTTCAATTATTCTGAAATCAAGGAAATACATTTTATGCTAGAAGTCCCTAATATTTCTCTAACACTGAGAAAGCGTTCTCTCTCTCTCTCTCTCTCTCTCTCTCTCTCTCTCTCTGACAAAGCTGGTGGATCACTTTGTAGTTCTAAGAGACAAGAGAAACTTGCCTCTGAACAGAAGACTTTTTCATGTAAATCTTAAGAGAAGTAGATTTCTTAGTGTTATCTCCAGTACAGTAGAAAATTAAACAAGAGCTTCAGGAAATTTTTCAGAGCTCAAATTGACCTTGTTTTGAACAGACCTTGTTTGAAAAAGACTTGCTGCAATTAGTGGATCTAATTAATGGTGTCTATTAAGAGCTAGCTATACATTGAACAAAGTTGGTAATGCGCTTTAATGCTACTAGGAAACATGACTCATCATAATATCCAACATTAATGTAATGCTTAATAACTAATATTTATTGAGTGCTTGGAAGTCAGGCACTGCTACTAAAGGATTTGTATATATTAACACATATTAGTCTTCATTCATTCTAATGTTTAAAACAACTGTATAAATTAAGTACTAATATTTCTCTCATTTTACATATGAGGGAACTGAAATACTAAGGTATTAAGAAATTTGAGAAAGGTCAGACAGCTGAGTAAATGGCAAAGTTTTTGCTTTTTTTTTTTTTAAATTCTGTAAGTGTCCAAGTACCCCATACATTTCTATTTCTTATTGTTCTGTATCCATCCCATCACTGCCAGTAGGCCTTAGTTAACTGAGTCCTTTCAGTTCTCAACTGGAAGCTTATTTCTTCCGACATTTTATTCCCAGTGTCCAGCACATGGTAGTCACTCAAAAAGTGTTTGTGGAATAAATATATGGATAGATTAATCAATCAATAAACCTCTGCTATAAAAGACAACTTTTAAAATGCCTCTACATGTAACCTATTAGAACTAAGGCCTCACCCCCAGCACCCCCTATCTCTCAGTTTTCCCCTGGTAATTTGTCATCATTTCTGTTATTAATCTTAGATCATTTGGAACCAAAACAGTGTGCTTTGATGTCAGAATGTGTAGGTTCAAGTAAAAACTCCATTGCTTATCTCTATCACCTTCTAAACTGTGTGACATTGGAAGATGTATTTAAAACCGAGTTTCATTTTTATTTGTATTATATTAATATCTAACATATCTATTCGGAAGGATTATTGCATTTACTAAATTAAATGTGCTTAAAACACATAAGAATGCTTTGCATGTTGTAAATGTTTTATGAAAGAGGCAAAATAGCATCATATTTGAGATATCTAGACACTGGAGCCAAACAGACCAAATACTATTACTGGATAGTTCTGGAAGGTTGAGTACATTATTTACACATTTAAAGCATTAGCTTTTCAATACTTAATTACAAAATATAAAATCCTAAATCAGGGTTATCGTAAGGGTTAAATGAGATAATTTGTTCAGAGTGCATGATATACAATCAAAAGCAAATAAATGTTAATTCCTTCTTTTAGTAATAGTTTCCTTTCCTTTAAATTTTCTCTTATTTATTTTTTTTTTTTTTGGTTTAATATCTTGGAGGAAAAAAGAAGACAATTCACTGCCTCATGACTGAATACATTTATTAGACTATTTTATGTAGTTCTCTCTAAAATGTAAGTACTATTTTTGCCTGATAGTATAACTCAAATTATATTACCTTGAACATAAGCTGCTTAAAGTTACTACTGTAGGAAGTAGAAGATTCAGGTCTAGCAAAAGTTAATTTGTTGAATCTGTATTTTATAGACCACTGACAATTTGTAGATTATGATAGGGAAAAGATTTATAGGTCTTCTACTACCAGCCTAGTTAAAAATACTGTTATCTCCTTTCTCTAATACTGTAATAGCCTTCTAATGAGTATCCTAACTTCTTCTTTTACAACTCATCCCCTTTCTGTATTTCCCCAGTGTTCCAGCTTTATGCAAATATTATGTCATATCCCTTCTAAAAACCCTCTTCCTTAAAATGGTCTAAAACCCTTCACTCCCCTTGGTTTTTAGATAAAATCTAGGAAGAACAAATGATATGGGTTATTTTACAACCTTGTCAAGTGCCATTTTGTCCCTTTTGTTTCTTACTTTATCTATACTAAATATCTTTTATGTCCTTGAATTTTCTGTTCCTTTTTACCTTAGTCCAGGTGTGTTTTGTTTTTCTTTTCCCACAGCACAATCATACTCATCCTTCAGATCTCAGCTTAAACATAACTTCATCAAAAAAGACTAGACTGGGTTTCCCTGGAACCTAGTAGTTTTCTTCCATAGCATCATCATATTTTTAAAAATCTGTCCTTTGTACTAAAGAATATAAGCACCTTTTTTCTATCTTGTTTGCTCCTGCATTCTCAGACCCTGGCACAATGGGTAGCATTTTGCATTTACTTATTTGTAAATGCCCTACTGATGAAAGATGTTTAAAGTAATGAGTTATAAGAGTGAAAACTCATGTGAGACTTTCCTTAAGTATTAATGCACACAACCTTACAATGTCAGATTTGACCTCATTGATCCCTTTTTTTTCCCCGCACACAGACATCATTCTTTGATATAGAACCCTACAGCTGAAAAATGCTTGATATTCCCTTGAAGTTTGCAAAGGCTTAATTGTATGACCCAATCCTGGCCAATGGATCAGAGGAAAACACACTGGATGAGAATGATACTTGTGAGGAGAAACTGTTCTTCCCACAATTAAATCCAGTTGACTGAGAACATTCTTTTTGGATCCAGTTGCCCTCTGCAGTTGTAAAGGGTCAAACCTGAGAACTAACACCAATCCTTTGGGGATGAGTGAGAATAAATAGAAAGTATCTGAGTCTTTGATGATGTTATTATGCTGCTGAATTAACTGAGCCTAGAACCAGCTATTTCTGGTCATCTTATTACAATGAGATAATATATCTTTATTAAGTAAGAGTGGGTATCTCTTTACTTACTTTCAAAATCACCCTAAATGATAGAGATGCCCTCACGACTTGACTTTCCAAGTCCCTGATAGTCATTATCATCTGTTGGAGTAAGAAAGCCCGGGTTGACTACTACTCAATGAGGACAAGTTTATTCTCTAATCTTTGTGCTCCTTCTTAAAAGGAAGGTAAACTGGAATCCAAAAAAGTAGCCCAAACACACGTATCCTTTTCTGCTTCTCTTCTAAATTATCTGTAAGAATATTTTAGGTTGATTAATGATAATGAAAATAATATAAGCAAAATGCTGAGATAGAAGTGTATATATATATATATACAGTCATTTATCTTTATTGTACTTTCAGGCTATATACCCTAGGGAAATCTGAAAACTTTCCCTGACTGATGTCAAATGGAGGCCAGGGGTGAAAGAGACTCAGACTACCTATCATGACTTTATTTATTCAAAGTTAAAGATGGGAGGCAATGGAGGGAGGACTATTTTCATCCAGTTAACTCTATCTGAAAGAAAAGGGGCAAAGAACAGTGAGCTCTTATAACTGTTGACATTCATTCAGATAGTACTATTAAAATAATAACTGAAAAGTCCTATAGGCTAGACAGATGGGCAGGTCTCCTATCCCGAGTATACTAGTTTTTTACTTTATTAACATACTTTGTAAAGGTAACGTGAATTCACTGAAATATCAACATTTCTATAAATGCATGATCTTCAAAAGACCATGAACTCTTGGAATCAAGATTAAAAAGAGTAAGCCTCATGACCTTTTATTCTCTAGAGAACCAGATACTAAGCTTAACTCAGAAATTGTCATTCATCAAACATGCAATGTGTGAACTTCCTTTTGATGTTAAGTGTAACTGTGGAATCTCAGTTACTGAGGCTTCTCTGAGCCACTCTACTCTCTTATAAAATTTCAGTAATATCACCTAACTCATAGGTTTCCTATAAAATCAAAACTAATAAAATGATAAATATAAATTTCATGGAACTAAATAGATAACTTTTTCATATTTCTCTGAAAGTGAAATTTGGAAGAATTTTTTTCTAATAAAATATGGAATATAATCATTAATTTTCTTTTTGAGGCTGAAAACAATAGAGTCTTTTATATATACTTTTTTTCTGTGTCCTTTAAAAATATTTCTATATATAACATATACTCTTGGCTTTACATATTAAAGAAAATAAAAATTTCTACATTTTTCTCAGTTTTCTGTAGCTGTTGTCTACAAGTATGAAAACACTGTTTTTATTTGTTATTGAAATATTGGCAGTCTTTCATTTCAACCCTTTTGATAAATTTCGCATTTGCCTTGAGCAAGTCAACTTTTCTTTTCTATTCTATTTTCTATTTCAATTTGCTTATGAAAGATAGGAATAATGATTGTGATGTGCCTTACATAAAAAATAAAACCATAACGAAAAGAATGTTGAAAATCAAAGCAGTGTGTTAAATGCCAGATATGGCAATACAAATTAAAAAAAAGAACATTTTAATTATCAATTATTCCCTTAAGTGGTTTTAAGACTGTGAAAAGCAGTAAAATTATTTCTTGATAAAAACTTTATCATGTATTCAGAGATGAATTGTCCAGGAAATATAAATAAATGTAAACATAAACATTAACTCTCCAGAGTCTTGATTATCCAGCATATTTCCTGACCTAAGCTCATGAATTATTAATTAGAATACCACTAGGAGGCAGCTACTGGAATCATTGAAAGGAATGTATCTGTGATTAAATATTTTCCATTAAAGAATTTATGGATTAGTCAAGGAGATGAAAATTAGTTTTAACTTCAAATTTCAGCCTAGCTTTTCCACTAAAGTACTAAAAGCACATAGGATTGTAGATGATTTGCTCATCAATTCAATTGATATTTACTGAAGTCTTCCACTGTGAATGTTACTGAACTAGATGATTGGTGATCTATAAAGATAAAATATGGTTCCTGTCCTCAAAGGGTTACATTTAATAGGGAATTAAGAAATATAAATAAATAACTCTATTAAGGTTCTTCCTTAGTGTTGAAACAAAGGCAAGGAGAACAATTCTGAGATGAGTGAAGAATTCTAACCAGATATAAAGGCCTGAAGGAAGGTGATGACAATAAGACTTGATGAAAGGAAATTAATTAAAGAAATTTGGGAGTCAGAAAGAGTATTGCTTGTCAGCTGGTTATGGAATGTGAGAGATGAGAAGTCAAGAATGAGGACTCTGGTTTCAGTTCCAGTAGGTAAAGAGCTTGGAAGGTATCACTTCTATTTTACAAGAAAAAAGCCAAACGGACTGAAAATCAACAACTTTTAGGGAGCTTATCAGAGAAAGAAAGCTATGGAGCAAACTACCCCAGGCAAATATAGAGAAACATAGCTGAATTTAATTTACTTAGAACAGAAGCCACTGAAGCCATAGACTGGTAGGAACACTTAAATGGTAATTTTGATGAATTGTTAGAAGCTATGTGTGGACTAGATTACTAGTAGGAAACTCCTGGAGCCATATTCTTGGGGAGCGCCCACATTTTCATGAGTTTTACCTCTAGTTCTTCACTGTTCTCATAGTGAAGAACAAAAAACAAACAAACAAACAAAAAATTCCCTTGTGACTTTGGCAGAAAGACAGAAAAGTAATCATTTAAAATATGCCTAGAACATTCTTCATAACAAAGGCCTACTCTCCAAGAGAAAAGACTACCAGACCGAGCTTTATCTCCTCTAAGAGAAATGGCACTTAACCAATTTCAGACCTTTCTATTCTTCCTGTGTCATCAGAGTGGGGAAACAAAGCTAAGAAAGAATTATGAAGGTCACAACCAACCCAGAGACACAGGCCTACTAAAAGACTCATATTTAAACAAGATTATAGAACACTTTCCCTCCCCAACTCCTTACCACTGTATCAACAGGGATCCAGTATAACTGGATTGCAGCTGAAAGAGCTGCAAAGCAGAGGCTCTCTCTATTTAGAAGGTATTTTTAGGGGCACCCAAAGACAGCAGAGGAGACAAAAATAAGGACAATGGAGGAATTTTAAACTTTGGGACCTACAGCTACAGCAAATATTAAAGTCAGCTCAACTTCCTGCAAGATTAAAAGAATAACCATAAAAATTCGCAATGTTTATCTCAATATATTATTGAGATAATTATTATTACCCAATATATTGCATCCAGTTGTGTGTGTGTGTGTGTGTGTGTGTGTGTGTGTGTGTGTGTGGCATGATAAAGGGAAAAAAAACACTCTGTGGAGATAATGCAAGCAGCAGACCCAGACTCATATATGACACAGATTTCAGTATTATCAGACAATGAATTTAAGAGAATTATGATGAATATGTTAAGAGCTCTAATGGAAAAATAAACTTGCAAGCATAAATGGGCAATGTACACAGAGAGATGAAAACTCTAAGAAAAAAAGTCAAAAGGAAGTGCTACAAATCAAAGACACTACAAGATAAATGAAGAATGCCTCAATGGGATCATCAGGAGATTGGACACTGATGAGTAACGAATCAGTGAGCCTGAAGATATGTCTACTGAAACACAAAGAGAAAAAGGAATGAAGACAAAATAGTGGAATATCCAAGACTTCTGAGGGTATTTCAGAAAGTATAAAATGTGCATAATTGGAGTACAAAAAAGAGAGCAAGGAGCAAAAGAAATGTTTAAAGTAATAATAGCCAAGATTTTTTTTTAAGGCAAGGAAACCTTTGGTTCACCTCACAGATTGCAAGGGCCTTGTCAGCTTACAATCCCTTATTTTTTTTAACCTATAGCTCCTGGTCTTCCTAGGTGGTCTCCCATCCACGTACTAACCAGGCCCAACCCTACTTAGCTTCTGAGATCAGACAGGATTGGGCTTGTTCAGGGTAGCATGGCCATAGATGATATTTTCTAAATTATTGACAGACACTAAAACACAGATCCAGGAAACTCAGATAATTTTAAGCAAGATATAAACCAAAATATCTACACCAATACACACCATATTGAAACTGCAAAAAATAACAAACAAACAGGAAATCTTGAAAGAATTCAGAGAAAGAAAATACTTGTAGAGGAAAAATAATAATTACAATGGAACTTCTTGTCAGAAATTATGCCAGCAAGATAATGGAATGAAATACTTATAGTGCTAAAAGAAGTCAAGGATGAATCAGGATTCTTAAGTTATAGGAGAGATGATGTTATTAAGACCAAAAGTGTAGGAGAAATAACATGTTGTCCTTTAGGGTGAAGATTTTAAATTTGAAACATCAAGTCTGACACACCTGAAATATAACACTTGAAAGTCTTCAGGAAGTATTTAGAAATTTGGCTCAAGATTTCAGAAGATTACAGGTGAGAGGATTGATAATAAATACTGAAGTGTCAGTTTATAGGGGTAGTGTTTGAGATGAAACATTTTAAAAAATGTGGGAGAGGGCTTCAGACAAAAACCAGGGAAATACTAACTTTTAAAGAACAGAGTGAGAGAAAAAGTGTTGAAGAGTTTGAGAAGTATCCAAACTTATTTAACAGAAGAAAATGTTAGTGCGGAAGTCCAGGAGGAAGAGATATTTTTAAAATGGGATTTTTGTATTGCCAAACCTAAAGCATAGATCAGTCCGAGGACTGAAAAAAAAACATATGTTTGTACGTAACACTGATGAGAGCAATTTTAATTAAGTGACTAGAGTGTAGAAACTAGCTTTCAGAAGCAGTAAGACTGAGCAAGTATTAGTTATTGATGTATGGTGGCCAAATTGCAAGTGAGGGTGTGGATTCCATAAGTGTGATTGCTCTTCCAAGAATCTCATTAATAAAATGAGAGAGTCAGAAATAGAAGTCAGGAATTAAGAAAAAAAGTTAAAAAAAATGTTTGTTGTTTGTTGTATTTGTTTGAGGAAAGGTAGAAACTTAAATGAGTTTAAAGACTAAGAGAACTACTAGAAAACATCTAAAGTCAAAGTGATTCTAATACTCTTAGACGAGTATTTTGAATAGAGTGAACAAGTGTTTAAACTTTCCCATGCGCATATGATTTTATATATGCAAACACCTCTGAACAATTCATGGTAAACCTTTCTCCCCATCATTCTAAATAATAGGAATTGTTTGCCACATAAGGATAAGTTAGGACATGTTGTGATTATAATAAGCAAAATTACACCAGTTACCATAAAAAACATATACTTATTTTATATATTCTGGTAATAATTCCTTTTTCAACTGATTTTCAATAACAATCTGTTCCAAAGAGTGAAGTTAGAAAAATGAAAGAAAGTAGATTTCAACTCACACCTCCAATTGGGTCTCAAACATGGAGGGATGAAATGGCGAAGAGGCTACTCTAAATCTTTGAAATGCTTCCCAGGAGATTTAGGTTAAATCTTCATTCACCTCTTGTTGAAATCTCCCTATCTAGTTTGCTGCCCATGTGCTCCAGTACTGGTTTTCTTCAATATATGGTTTCCTTTACTTTTTATTATGCTGTAATCTTATGACTTGACTGGCTGTCTTCTTATAATGTTTGACCTTGCACAGCTGGGCAAATTTAAAGTAGCAATAGAAGAACAGAAATCATATTTGAATTCATAGTAAAAGTGAAAAGAAAGATCTATTACTTTCAAGATAGTGTAATACCATTAAAGTGCACATATCTCAATGTGACAAGTTCAGAATACAGATCTATGAATTACAGTTTCTGTGTCCAAGCAAAATAACTTGACAATTATTGACAGAAATAAGGTACCACTCACCTTTACATTATATTGCTTTCTATATGTCTCAGTCCACTGCCATTTAAACTGTAAGTTAAAGTTGTACACGTTCATAAATTGCCATTTATTTTTTTTCAAAGTTAACATTTTAGTAGATTTTCAGTAACATCTTTTTTGAACTAACAGTACTTGTATATTTTCTTAAGCTTAATTAAGAAAACGCTTATTGCTTCCCTATCTGTAAAGAATACCTACTATTAAAAAGATTCAAAGATGCCATTCTTTGCCTACAAGTGAATTCGCTTACAGATTTACCTTCTTTACTCAATGTTTTTAGTGAAATATTTAGTGTTTTTAGGAAATATTCACGCTGTTCTAATTTTGTGGGTATTTATGAGGGGTATTTATCTAAAATTGTTTCCAAAATTTACCTTCCATTTACTAAAAGAATTTCAGTCTTGACTACTTCAGTTCTTTTCCTCCCTATCCTACCTTCTGACAGGGCTGCTTCTTTTTCAAATTCATTCTTAAGGCTTTTTATGATGCAAAATCAAGGGGGAAAGCTGGGCAAGCAGAAGGACATGTGGCTCCTAAGTAAGCGCTGTTAAGATGCTTGGGAGAACAGCTCTAGTATATCAGGGAAACTGATGAAGGAGAAGAGAGTAATAGTACAAATGATTGTTGTGAACTACGTATTCCAGTCATGTTCAGGATATACAAATGAAGATCTCTGGTTGTCGTGAAATTCCTTTTTGGTCTTGAAATATTTTCTTATGAACACAATATTAATCTTGAGACTATGCCATGTGTTCCATGGATTCAGTAGTCAGGAGTCCCCAATCCCCTGGATGGCTGACTGGATAGCGATCCATGGCCTCTTAGGAACCTGGCCATACAGCAGGAGGTGAGCAGTGGGCCAGTGAGCAAAGCTTCACCTGTGTTTGCAGCTGCTCCCCAGTGCTAGCATCACCACTTCACCTCCACCTCTGATTAGACATTAGATTCTCACAAAAGCACTTGTTCCTGGGGCCAAAAAGGTTGGGGACTGCTGGTTACACGATTGCTCAAGACCTTTGTATAAATATTTTGTTGATCATATACATATTTATATATCCTATATCCTATATTTATATATCCTATATCCTAGAAAACATACACACACACACACACACATCCTATCTTAATCCTCTTAGCTACAATTTTTCATTTCTTGGAAGGAGCTTGTGTTTTGATAACTATGTAGTTAGTAACTTCATTATTTCTCCTTCATCTTCAATTTACTTCTGAGCCCGCTGAAATCTGGAGTCTGCTTCTAACATGCCATCTGACTCTGTTTCTTGAAGTCAACAGCAACTGACTTTTTAATAAGCCCTTATTTCACTTCATCTTTGTTGCATCTAATATCATCAACTTTGCTCTCCTTCTTAAAGTTATTTTCTGCCTTAGCTATTATGACTCCATGCTTTCTTCATTCTCAAACTGTTCATTTTCACTTGTCTTCACTTTTTGTTAAGCTATTTATTTTCTACTATATCAATATACTGGTGATTCCCAAACCTCTGTTTCCTGACCAAATCTCTCTCTTCCAAGCCTGTACCTTCTTAGCCAATGCATACTATGTACCTTCTAAAATGGCTTTCAAATCCACTCCCATAGCCCATCTTAGTTTACATCCTAATTATTTGTTACTTGGATTGTTAAATCACTCTCCTAACTGTCTCTAGTCTTGGTCCCATTAAGCCCATTCTCCATTTTGTACCCAGAGTAAGCTGCATAAATTTAAACCTGATCATACTCTTCCTTGGATTAAAATTCCTTATTGATACACCATAGCCTTCTGTATAAAAATTAATTTATTACTATAGCATAAATGACTTTTATGATTTGGTCCTCAATCATCTCCCCTTGCCAGTGTATACCTCTCTCCACTACTGTGTCAATGCACTCATTCCCAGAAATGCTTGCAATAGTTTGCTCTGCCTCCAGGAATCCTCATCGTTCTGCATCTGCTTGGAAACACTTGCCTTGCTTTTAACATTTACTACTTTTTCCTGACTATTGATTTTCTGGTTAGATTTTTTTTTTCTTAAGAGAGCTTTCTCTGACTCTAATATGCATTTGTTTTCTACCACTATGTGGCAAATTAATACAGACTTGGTGACAAAAAAACACTTAAAAGTTTTTTGTCAGAGTGTCACAAGACAGAAGTTAAGGTGCCAGCCAGCTTTGTTCTCATGTACTCTGGGGTCTCTTCCAAGCCCATTCCTGTTACTGGAAGAATTCACTTCCTTGGCATTATAGGTTTAAGGTCTCCTTTCCTTGCTGGCTATTAGCTGGAGCTTCTCCCATCTCTTTACCATCTCCTTTTTCGGACAACCCTCTTAATCCTTAAGACAGCAGTAGTGTGAGTCAAGACCTTCTCATGCTTTGGAAATCTCTGGCTTCTGTCTCATGTAACTCATGAGGGCTCATATGACTAGATGAGGCCCACTCATATAATCTTCCTATTTGAAGGTCAACTGTACCATAGAACATAATAGAACTATAAGAATGATATCTTGCCATGTTCACAGATTCTGGAAATGAAGACGGGACAAATCTGGGGTGCCGTTTTACACATTCTACCTACCACAGCCTCATTGTGGTTGTTTCCCTTATATGCGCTTGAATGGGTCTCATTGTAAAAAAAAAAAAAAAAAAAAAAAAAGCATGATCTCCATTTTATGAGGAAAATGGAAACTCTGGGAAGTAGGATAGACTACTTCTTAGGTATAATGGTTTTGTGATAATGCAGACTTGAGTTTACTTTCGTAATAATTGCTTTTTAGTTGTATAGTATAGGAACATGTTAAAACACCAAAAAATGTGGTTAATCGCACCTTCCTGGTAAAAATTTTGTGATCATTCACTTACAATGTGGTGAAGTATTTGGGATTATTTCAGAATTTCAGTAAGTTATATTTTCGTTATTAGTAATTGATTTTTTTCAAGGTCACACAGATAAATGGTAACAAAACAAAGATTCAGATGCAAGTCTTCTCCACCTGGATTGAGAGAAACCAAGAGGCAACACAAAAAACACTGTTAGATTTGTAGGAGTTTTTCTATATTAGGATAGTTTAATGTCATTTAATTATATCTAAAGTTTCTCAGTACTCTTAAATTTAATTTTTATAACATTTAAGCCAAAATTTTGTTTTGTAATGAAATTAGTTATGCAATTGGGCTCAGTATGCAGGCATTCATTACATAAGCAACCACATCTACTTCATAAGTTGAAAATGCTACTTTTCCTAATTCATGTGTCATCTTAAAAGACTCCTGCTTTACAATGTGCATAGAATGGTTATTGGAAGATACAACTGTGTATACTGTTGCTATCCATTAGTGCCCTAAAAATAGAACAAAGCATGACCTTTACTTCTTTCCTTACTATCTACTCCTGGTTTATGTTTTGTAGCTATGATCTGTAGCTTCAGCAAATGTTTATTGCTTTTTTGCAGCTTAGTTTTCTTACCTCCCAGACTGCCTAAAACCACTTCTTAAATTGAGTCACATTATACAGGAGTACAGCATATTGTTGAGCTCTCTGCCTTTTTTCTCCCCAAAATACTACAATTGTGCTAGAATCCTTGAAAAACACCCCTTAAGAATTACTTATTCCTGCATTCTTCATCATTATCACAATTCAGCACCTCACAAAACAGGATACTACACATTTTTTTAGGATCTGCTAATACTACAAATGTCTCTCCTCTAGAATTTTTACTTTCCTTCACTAACATATAAAACTAGAAGGGCCTTACCCTTTATTATGCAAAATATAGGTCTGTATTGCCAAGCAGTACCCAATATTATTCACAGTTACCTTCCCTCTGTCTGAAGATGGCATAAGTACAGGGCTCAAGAGCTAGCTCAGCTCCCTTGTCCCAGGAGGATGACAGATGGGAGCCCACTACCTGCAGTCAGTCCTTGCCTGTGCTATGTTTCATGAGATTTAAAGATTCTTTTGATGACTAGACATAACGTGCTGAAATGCAGATGAAAGGCAGAATTCTTTGTTGCTTACACCTCCACATGACAGACTACTAAGCAGGGCTGTCCAGGAAGGAAATCATTCCCTATGGACAGAATAACAGCAAACTAGAGCTATATGGCAGGCAGGTTGGGATTAGCCAGGTTTTCACACAGCTCCCTGAGAACTAGCTAATTTGAGTAATTTCAAGAGCTCTGAGGCATAGAATCTGTCCTTAGTTGCCTGGTATCTGGCCTAGTGGGGCAGGTATATAATGGGCTTGAAATGGGAGGGACCAATAAGGGAAGTGTTTGGGGGTGTGGACTTAATTAGCTGTTAAAGAAGGAAAAATAACAGACCTCTAGCCAGCGTCTTAAAACTGAGTCAAGATTGCATTGTAAACAAAACAAAACAACTGTATCACACACCTCTAGGTGGGAAACAGGATGTGTTTAATGTCTTTGATTACGTTTTCTTTCCAGAAACTAAACGCATAGTTATGTTCAAACATAATTCTGTTACTTTACTCAGGACGTTGAGGGATAAGATATTCCCCATTCTTTATTTAAATCATGAAAAGCAGGTAAGCATGCCTTCACAACAGAAAGGAACTTTTAAGAAATGAGGTGTGAGGTGATAATTGTGCCTGTGTTCTGTGAGGGAAAAATATGCTGGTATCAGGAAATCTCATGACCTCTTAAGAACATCTCTTCCCCTAAGAAATGTGTGTCAAGCAAGTCCAATGGAACAATATAAATTAATATTACTTTATCACTTGTTGACTTTCTCTGTTGGGAAGCTCATTATTGATGAGTTTCTAAAGACATTTATGTTTTAAGTAGCTTATAACTGATTTTGATTAAATCCATTGGTTTAGGAGATCAGGAAATTAATCTGTCTTGCCTACTAACTCATTCTATGACACTGAAGAATTTGTTTTTTATCCTTCTACCTGAAATATACATACCATCATTTTAAGAAGGCTTTAGAAAATGAAATACCAATGTTTGCTTTTAATTTTAATTTTCACACACAAAAAAACTGGATGAAACAAAAAAAAACCAGAATAATGAAAACTTCGAGTAAATATTTTTATAAAGAACATAGGTTAACATACTGTGTTTACTTACTGTATAGAAAAAATAAGTAAGACAGAGTACATTATAAGAGTTATACAAAACAATGTTTTCTTAATTCAAGAAAATGAATCTAAGAAGACTTTAATAACTTGGAATAACAAGCCCATGGTCTCATGGAACTGTTTTAACATCTTAGCAAATTTCTCAGTGTAAGCTAATGTTTTTAACTATTCCAAAAAATGTAGGAATGCAATGAATTTTGTTGAGAAGTTAATGAACACAACTTAAGGGTTTTGATCTTATCAATGGTTTTCTTTTATTTGACTTTTGCTGTAGCTGTCTTCTCTGCTTTGTTTTTATCCTTAAAGCCCTACTTATCCTAGAAATGTATGATTTTATTCAATTGGTCAAGAAAGATTCTGATAGCAAAAAGAAATTCTGTATGTAAAAGGGTTTTATAAATTATAAAAGCCCCTATAAAAATATAAGATATTGTTATCACTATCTTCCTAAGAGTAACACTTGCTAATGAAAAGATTATGTTGATATCCAGTCTCATGTTTAACTGCTTAAAAAACATAGCAAGTAATTAATTATACCACTGTGTCAAGGGTAATGCATTTTCTGATTTGATTTTATGCAAAAAATATATATTTTTTTTCTAAGATACTTTCATCACATTTTGAACATCTATTATGCGTTTTTCATTTTTATATTTCTGTGAAAACAATTCTTATAAAAAAAGCACATAATTATTGTAAATTGATGGAATGTTAGTTCATCTCTTGAGTGTATAATTAAATCTAGAATCTTTTTTAACTGAATGTTTATAAAAAATAACTTTTCTAACATCATGTAGCAAATATTAATATTGAAATGATTTACATATTCTTTCAATTATTTTATAATAAACAATAAAGAGTTGGAGAACTGTTGACTTAGTTTTCAATATTTGAAAAAGTAGTTACTGTTATGGTCCTGTTTAGATTATTATATGCTGGCACTGCTTTATTTTACTAGCTACAAAGCTGTTGCAGATAGCCTACTTTAAAGCTAAGTTAACATAAGACTTATGAGGTCAGTTACGTAGGCAGAACTGCAAAGCACATGGTCAATTATTAACATTTATATGTTTTCTAATCTCTGCTGTGGGAGTCTTGTCTTACCATATTCCTATTTTTTTCTTCTTTTTTCTACTCGTTCATAACATTCTATCATTTTTTACTCTGATAGAGTTGTGTGTGTGTATGGTTTCTTAAAAACTTTTTAATCCTTTTATCTGTTCATTTATAAGAATGAGGAGGGAGCATGTAAGTCATAGAGAGATGACCAAAAGTCTATAAATAGAAACGGAGTCATGATGACTCAGTACCAATTTTGACATGTTTTTGTAACTAGTAGCCAAGAGCTATGTTTATAATTTTACCTTAGGAACTATGTGAAGGTTTGTGAGTTAGAAATTATTTGAGTTTTTTAAATCTGAATTTCTAAGTTCAGCATTTGGTCATTTTCAGGGTGATTTACAGGTTCTACCTGCTTTTAATTTCTTGGCGCTTGATTTTTGTTTATACAATAAGCCACAAATAAGGTGATTCTAATTCCAGACCAAAAAAAAAAAATATATATATATATATATATATATATGATATATGAGACTGGAGTCGGCTCTAGGACAAATTACCAAATATATGAGTGTCTGGCTCTAACTTTCTAAGTTTATAAAATGAAAGTACAAAAATAAGATAATTTGTAAGGAATTTTATATCTTTATTTCTGATTCTCTGGTAGGTTATATAATGAGAACATAAATATCCCTTTTATGTTATTGCAAATGGCAGTATTTCATCTCTTCTTATGGCTGAGTAATATTCCATTGTATATATGTACCACAGCTTCTTTAGACAGTCATCTATCGTAGGACACTTCGGTTGCTTCCATGTCCTGGCCACTGTGAATAATGCTGCTATGAACATCGGTGTGCAAATATCTTTTCGGATATGGGTTTTCAAGTCTTTGGGGTAAATACCCAGTAGAGGGATTGCTGAATCATATGGTAGATCAATTCTTAGGCTTTTGGGGAACCTCTATACTGTTTCCATAATGGCTATACTAATTCTGCAGTCCCACCAGCAGTGTATGAGGGTTCCTTTTTCTCCGCATCCTCTCCAACATTTGTTGTTACTTGTCCTATTGATTATAGCATTTTTATACAACCATAATGAGTCGATGTGCACTAATTCAAATTATAATAATTTGGAGTTTGTCCATATGGTCTGATGATCTCTATAACAAATTATCCCAAAACTTAGTGGCTTAAAACTATACTTTTATTTTGTTCACAATTTTGTAAGTCAGGAGTTTGTGAATGATTCTACTCAGGCAGTTATGAGGAGATATAGGCTGGGGCTTTGGTAAACTGAAGGCCCCAGTGTACCAAATGTGCAAGAGGACTCACTGTCATATCTGGCAATTGATTCTGGTTGTCCATTGTACCTCCTAAGAGGCTGTCAGTGGAAGCATGGCTACTTGGTTCTTTCTGAAAAAGAGTAACTTGAGAGAGAGCTGAGGGTCTCTGATTCTCAGAGACCAATCATGGAAGCTGAAAGGCCTTTTCTGATCTAGCCCTGAAAGTCATTCAGAATTATTGTCATTGTATTCTATTGGTCAAGCAAGTCAATAAGACCAACCCATGTCCAAAGACAGGGTTTAGACTGCATCTTTCAGTAGGACTAGTAGCAAAGGATTTGTAGTCATCTTTAATTTACCACATTATGAGTTCTGTATTTATAAATAATTATTGAATTAGGAAATAATTGAATCAAATTAGTTCTACAAATTAATCATACTTGAATGAAACAGAGGATGTCATAATTACTGAATTATATATTTTCCTATGTGTGAATAACATGCATTTAAATAGGCACAAGTTTAAATTGGTTGTATTAACTTTCAGGTTAATGGAATAACCTTATTTCAAAAATCAAGAATATTAAAATCTAGTTAATTCTACACATCAATATGACTTTTAATTCAATATATCATCCTGCCAAATATGTCCTAGACTTTTATGAATATAGTGAGAATATTGAGGGAATAATGCTGTCAGCTTCATCTGAGAACAAGTGTTGTTCTGGGGCTTTCATTTTGTGTATTAGACAGATACCTCTGTGAATATTGTCATAATATAATTACTAAAACTGGAACCCTAGGGAACTAAGATTTACTTGCAAAGTCATTCATAGGTAAGGCTTTTGAAAATGGCTTTTGATGATAGATGATAAACATTTACTATATGTCGTTCCAGAAATAACATGTTAGCAGTTACCTAATTTAAAGCTGTTGGAATTATGAATGCCCTGAAAAAATTCCCCAGAAATAAAATCAGAGACTTGTGTACAGTGAACATATTTTTGGAAAACTGAGTTTTTTTACAATTCCTATTAGCCTCCATATAGGTAAATATTCCATTTTAAACTGATTAATCAAGAAAATATAAATTAATATACAAAAATATTAATGATAATTAATCAACAGTACAATTGTAGTAGATCCAGGCTGAGGCTCTTACCTCCTTTTAGTCAAGGACTCACAGTCCAGCTGCAAGTCCTGTGGTTCTCTGACAACCTCTAGCTATTAGTATCTTTAGGGCCTAACTCAGCTGAAATCAACCCCACCTGTAGGTAGGTAGTCTGGAACAATGGATCAAGTAACAACAGCTGAGATCTAGTTTTCCTTGAGGCAGCACCCAACCAATGACTGCACAGAGTGTTATAAGAGCCTTTTGTTCAATGAGGAATTCGTCTAACAGTCTTGGCTCTGTAGCTTCTCGTTCATGTGGTAGAGCTTTGGTCAGGTAGGGATCATGGTCCAACTGTTCCCCTGCCCAATTCTAATTCTTTTCATTTTCTTTTCACATGGATTTACTCTCTAATAAACCTTTTGTAACCTTAACTCCACCTTGGTATTTGTTTCCTGGAGAACCCAACCTGTTACATTTTATTTTATGAAGGGAGTTCATTTTTCTTAAGTGAGATATTGGGGATATAAAACAGTTTATATCAGGTAGTTTATAATCTGGTGTTATTAGTCTCTACAGAAATGTACATGGGGCTCGAAGAAGTTAAATAACTAACACAGAGCCACAGGACTTGTTAATTGAAATAATGAGGATTTGATCCTGGAGTTCCGATTCTAAGAAATATGAATTATTCTCTTACCTCTTAAGCCTGCTATTTTTTTCTTTGCATTGTAGAGTAAGCTAAGCCTTTTTGTCATTAACTGTGTAAAATGTAATATTTAGAATCTGTGAAAATAAATATTAAAAATGATGACTATAAACTCTATCCATGAAAGTCCATGGTTCAGGGAATGTACAGGACTACTACGAAAGAAAAGGAATAGAGATAATTAGCGTCTTTCAGTCAGCCTGGTTGTCAGCAAACTAAAGGAGATGTTAGTAAATTTCAATCAAGTTCTGTATTGCTTAGTGTAGAGGAAGTAGAAATTATTAACACCACGAGAACCAGAATAAACAAGTATTCTGTTTTCTCTAATCCATTAACTGTTTTCTTCCTTGTCAACTCAGATAAGCTTAACAAATTCAGAAAAAGTGAGAATTCTCCTAATGTTTATACTGTTTATGTGGTAAGCATAAACAGTTTATGAGAAGGAAGCATGAATTTTGAGCATCTTATGTGTGTCAGTTACAATGTTTGGTGCTAAGGATATGCTAATGCAATACAGCCATACCCCAGAGATATAGCAGGATCTGTTCTAGACCACTTGAATAAAGTAAATATTGAAATAAAGCGAGTCATAATCTTTTGGCTGATGAAGAGTCTTGCCTTCAATTTGTAAAATGTTTAACCCCTGTGAAGCACAATAAAGTGAGGCACAATAAAACGATGTATGCCTGTAGTGTATCCACTCAAGTGAGAAGGGGTGGGGATAAGGCTACAGAACAAGCAAACAACACTTGAAGTATTAACATTATATGAAATGGTGTATGATTTAAATGCTATAGAATATGTTCTCACCCTCAAGGGATTCGTATCTGAGCCAACAGGGGAAAGTGCCTTCGTGGGATAAGGAGTAATGCGCAAAAGCCTCAGAGCATGAAGAATTGGGGGAATAGAGGGGTGAAGTGGGTAGAAGGCAGTGTAATCTAGTGATGTGCATGTGTAAAGCAAGGAGACGTGAAACAACATTTTTCATTTCAGTTTTGTAGGAATTAGCAAAGAATGTGAGAAAATTGGAAATGAAAAACTGTAAAGCTGCAAAAATAAGTACCATGTGCTATGCTAAAGAGTTTTG
Organism: Eidolon dupreanum; assembly: GCA_028627145.1. Taxonomy (NCBI): domain Eukaryota; kingdom Metazoa; phylum Chordata; class Mammalia; order Chiroptera; family Pteropodidae; genus Eidolon; species Eidolon dupreanum. The sequence goes on from CM053513.1 coordinate 56,261,659, forward strand.
ACCTTTTTTTTTTTTTTCATGAAAGAGAAAGTGATTACCTGTTAAAATAAGAAGTGGTGTAATTAATACTCAATTAGGAAAATATTTCTGGCAGATAGGGGAAGTAATAGAAAGCCAGAAAACCAGTTTAGAGGTTTATTGCAGTGAGTTGACTAAGAAGCAATGAGTACCTAGAGAAAGTCTATGAGGAATACAGAAGAGTGAGTTCATGAAATATCAAGGAAATAGGGATTAAAGAGTGTGGTACTGGGTTTGGTTCCTACTGAGTAAGAGCTGAGTATAAGATGATTTCCTCATTATCTTAGACAATAGAAAGATATTAGGAGAAATAAGTGTAAGTGAAGTGTTGGGGTAGGGGAAAAGGATGTTGAGATGAAGGTTGAGTTGAAATGTCTAAGAGTGTTGAGTCCATGCTCAGTAAGAAGTTTTTTTCATGGGTGGAGGCTTGGAAGGTAGACGGGCCCAAATTAAGTATTTGTATCTGAGTTACCAGCATAGAGTAATAGAGGGCGTAGGCGTGGCTATATCATGTACATAGAGACTGGCTGAGTGTACATGCAGAGTAAGAAGACTAAATACCCACAGATCTCTAGTGAAAGGGACAAATGTTACAGAGGCATCATTAAAGATAAAGACTGTAACATGGCCATTAATTTGGGAACTAATATTTAATTATAGTAGGGCAACAAATGGTAGTTTTAGGTACCTCTTTTAGAGTATAGGTATTTTTTTCCACTGATTAGATATGCCCAGGAAATGGGAAGAAAGATCTAGGATGACTCCTTTGTTTCTGTCTAAGGCGACATAATGTACAAATGGATATCCAAAGAAAAAAAGCGGTATAAGAAAACACACATACATGGGTATATCATATATAGCATAATGGTTTTGGATACACTAGTTTATTTTGCAACTTTGAATATTATGAAAAATATCACACTGAAGAGGAAATTTCACTTTCATTAGTCAGGTGCAATTATCTCCCACTGTGTGAAACTGACTTTCCTTATCAAGAGCAAAGTGAAAGGGCTAAGCCTATTATACTGTCTCTTTGATGTTTTTATAGGATATAATGAAAGATGAATGCTCAATGCTGAAGCTGCAGCTGAAAGAGAGGGATGAACTCATTTCCCAACTTCAGGAAGAGCTGGTAAGTGATAACAATATTTGGCTCGCAAGTAAGTGTACTTTCCTTGCAATATTTTTTGCTATAAACCCTACAACAACTTATTAACACTAATATTAATTATTTCCAAACTGTTAGTGATTCAGTCTGATTATTTATCAGTTTTATAATCTTATAGTAATGAAGATCTGCCAATCTGAAAAATAGAGAATATATTTTATAATGTGTATTGAACTTTATATAATTCCCAAAACAGACTCTGAACCAGGGTGAGACATTTCAGTTGAATCTATCAAAAATTGTGAAGGCTAAGGGCACATTTCATTTTGTAAAGCGCATAGTTTAACTCCATGCTGCTATATCTAGAGGTACAAACATGTATATGAAGCAAATTAGGTAATCATCCTGATAAAACATATTTTACTTTTTATTTTCATAAAGCTACCAAAAGTATTAACCTAATGAGACCTTTGTTAAAATAGATATATAAATCTCAAATGTAAATATACAAAAATGTGAAATGTATATAATTCATGTTTTCAGAGTACTTTTTTTAATGTGACATTGTAAAAATGTAATAAATCATACTTTTATAACATGAAAATACTTTTAGTATATAAGAATTACTTTTCTAAGTTATGTTTACAATTTACGATGATTTCATATTTGACTACAGACTTGACTACATTAACAACGAATTATTATGTAATTATTAAATATAATTAAATGGCAAAACACCATTTATAGACCATCAAGCTTCTGAGAACTAACGTTAGTGAAATAACAAATTTAGAGCATATTTTATTGATTCTTGGCAAGTGCCTATGTGTGTACTGAGCCTTGACCTTTATTTAGATTGTTCTGTGATTAGGTCGATGTTGATTATTGGTTTCATGAATATGGTTTAATTGTTGATTTAGAAAGTTTTAAAATTCTCATATAAGCAGAACTGAGTAGTTCAAACCCATGTTGTTCAAGAGTCAGCTTGTAGTCAATTTAGTATTTCAAGTTTACAATAAAAAACAATACACGACTTCATTTTACTAAAACAGCCAATTGAGGACTTTTTTGGAAGGAGGGATACTAAATTATTTTAATGATAGCTATGCAACATTGGCTCTGGAAGTAACAATTTCCTATTTCGTTCAACAAATAAAGGTCTGATATTTTTGTATATGCTGTTTGAAATTAGATCACAACCAATGTTGAAAGATAAAATAAAGAATACTTTTTCTGAGTTGATTATACAACTTAAATGCCAGTAGTACCTTCTAGACATTGCCAAATGTGCCTGGGAGAATCATTACTTTAGGGGTATTAGATTAAATTATAGACTCCAGTGAAATTGTATGTTATAGGGTAAATGTCTACCTGTTGAAACCCAGTAAAAATCAAAAGTTCTGAAGAAGGGATAGGACTCTCTTTTGGCTATTATATAAATAGCTATTTTCATGCCATTTTAGGGTGCTAGAGCTGCCATAACAAAGTACCACAATACCGGTCCATGGCCTGTTAGGGACAAGGCCACAGGGCAGGAGGTGAGTGGCAGGTGACAGAGCGAAGCTTCATCTGTATTTGTAGCTACTCCCCAGAGCTAGCATCACCACCTCAGCTCCACCTCAGATCATCAGGCATTAGATACTCATAGGAGCACGGTCCCTGATTCCAGAAAGTTTGGGGACCACGGTTTTAAACAACAGACTTTCTCACAGCAGGACAGAAGTCCGAGATCAGAATGTCAGCATGGTTGGATTTTGGTGAGAGCTATTTTTTCCTGGCCGATAGATGGCTGCTTCTAGCTGTGTGCTCACATGTCCTTTGCTGAGTGCATGTGCATGGAGAGAGGGAGAGGGAGAAAGGGGATACAGGTTCTCTGGTGTCTCTTTTAAAGGCTCTAATCTCATCATGAGGGCCCTACCCCGAGGACCTCATCTAAACCTGAGCATCTCCCAAAGACTCCATCTCCAAATAGTACCACTTTGGAGGTTTGGGTGTCAACATATGAATTTGCAAGGGACATAATTTTGTCTATAGCACATACTGTTTATGTTTATGCCTAGTTAATATTAGCGAATAAATTTTGGATGAGTTATATTTATCAAGTGCTAAATGCACATTTCCAAACTTATTTTCTCTATGATTTCAAAATTATTGACTTAGTTCAGCTGTTTTTTCATGCTTGGTTAGTAAATTCTACAAAGCATAAATATACTAAGAAGCTCAAAATAATGTTGATTTAAATTATATAGATACTGTTGGGGAAAACTGTTCACATTGTTAATTACATTTTTAATATGAATATATTTTGTAACCATACTTTTAGTTTATCCCTACCTGTTCTCTTTTGAAAGAAGAAAAGAAGTGGTTTGTACTCTTGGGAACAATTTTAAGATCTTTGAAATTATTTTTCCTAAAATTTATATGTATCACTTATATTTGCAAGATTTATTAATTTTGTTTAAACAGATAATTTTTTGCACATATTTAATGATGTTTAATAAGATATTAGATAAAGAATGTCAGAGTGTCCTCAGGTAGTATATGTGATGGGGCAACAACTGGAGAAAATAAGAAATATACTCTTCAGACAGAAGTTTTGAGTTTGGTAAACTGGAAGGAATTGGTCCACACACAGTATATTTACTCTCAACTGCTTTATAATAGAACAAAATCTCTTCTGCTCTGCTCTGAGATCATGTGCAGAGCACTGGCTAGTCATACTTATATAGCTTTGGCTATGTAAATAGTATTTTTTTATGTTGAAAATAAATTACATCTGTAGTGGTCTTACAGTGTATACACACACACCCCACCCCCCAAATAAGCCAAACAACATTTATATTATCAAGTTTAAGACCACTCTCCCATCAAATGAGATCTTTAAAATGTTTTTGTTTTCATCTCTCTTCTCTCCCACAGAAACTCATATGAATTTTGCTGAGCTTCTTGAGGTCTTTCAGTGACTTTGGTTCTTTTAGTTGGTTTTCATTTAAAAGACATTTCTTTTAAGATTTGTTATTTGTGACTTTTGTATACCCCTACTCAGAGTATTAGCTATTTAAATTTAAATTATATATAGTGTAAGATTTACTATATATCACTGCTTATTTCCTTCTTCATTTTTCTCCATTTTATGATCTCTTCTGATTCATTTATGATTTGATTAGAATCCTCTCCCAAGTGTTCCCTTCAGATGGGATATCAATGTAGTCTCTAAATCTCTGAATATCTCTTTACCTTGAAAGATGAGAAATACTGCTATGGAATGAATTGTGTTGCCCCAAAATTCGTGTATTGAATCCCTAACCCCTAATATGACTGACTGTATTGGAGATTGGGCTTTTAGCAGGTCATTAGGGTTAAATGAAGTCACAAGGGTGGAGTCATAATTCAGTAGGATTAGTGGCCTTGTAAGAAGATGAAAAGGGAGAAATCTCTCCATTGCCAGGCACTGAGAAAAGGTTGTGCGGGCGCACAGAGAGAAGGTAGCTGACTGCAAGCCAGGAAGAGAGCCCTTAGTAGGACTTGGTCATGTTGGAAACTTGATCTTAGACTTCTACCCTCCAGAGCCATAAGAAAGTTAACTTCTGCATTCTCAGCCACCCAGTCTATGATGTTTTCTTACAGCAACCTGAGCAGACTAAGAAAGATACCATGTCTAAGCATAGTATTTTTAAGTCTGATCCCTTTTTCTTAGTAAATAAAACTCCATGGTTTTTTTTAAATTCGAGTACTACACATGACATTTTCCCATGATTTACCTAGATATGTGACTATTTTTCTACCTTAATTCTGACTAGTATGAGTAATCCTATTCAGTCCAATTAAGCCTTCCTTTAAATTATGTATTTTTTCCTCAAGTTTTCCTTCAAGTTATAGAATATTTTCCCTTCTGAAACCCCTGTTTCCATATTTAGTCTCATAGATCTATCCTTCAAGTCTCTTACATTTTTCTCTTAGTATTGAACTATCTTGTCTTCAGCTGAGATTTCTTCCATTAATATTCTAAGCTGCTAATTTGGTTCTCAATAATCACTATATTTTTAGTCTAATAAATATTCAAATTTAGAAATTATTTTTTAAATTTAGAAAACAATTTTGACATTTTAATTGTATGCTGTTAATCTGAGTATTTTGATGTTGTAAATTTATCATTTGTATGGGACGGCATTTCTGCTGCACTCGCAGTGGCCTGTCCTTAATGTTTTGCTTATCCTTCCTTCCTAAGATCTTTGGTCCTCTGAAGATCCAATATTACTTTCTTTTGCTTGTTTATTACCTCAGTTATCAGGAAAAAATTTAGAAAATTTAAACCACAAATGGTTAAAGACCCAATAGAACCTGCTTTTGCTGGTAACAATGAACAAACTTAAAGGATATTAATTATTGGTTTTCTTTTGTAACATCCTGAAATCTCTTCAGGTACAAATGTTAGAACACCACTGACCAATCTGGGTGGCTGCTCTGCAATTTTTCTAGCCAGAAATACTCTGCAGATCTTCCTAGAATAAGAAATAAGGAAAGAATCACTCTTTTTGCAAGGGTGGATAATTCCATCAGCAGTTTTTTTCTTCAGAACCTTGATTTCTCATTCTTCACCCAGGCATAGTGACTGCTAGTCCAGTTGCTCCGGTTAAATCTAGAGGAGAACAGACTTAAGCCTACTCTCTCTTCTCTTAATGCTCATCAGAACCTGAACTCTCCCACTATGCCTCTGAGTCTTGACTTCCCACCTCAGCCTCTGCTTCATCTCGAGAGCAGTGTCAACATGGAAGAGAGTAGTGTCAGGAATTTGTATTCGGGATACTATCTTCTTCTGAGACTCTTTTTTTCATACATTTTCTGATGAGCAAATCCAAAATGGTAATTGTGTTATGTAATCCCCCCTTCCACAATTTATTAGCAAGTCTTTATTGGCAGCCACATTACTTGAAGTCCCAAGGCATATACCATGTTTGATCAACTTTATGTTGGGTTAGAAGATTAAATACAAAATAAAGCGAAGGATGCATTTCTTCCCTTCAATTTCCTGGTGGCCTTTTCTCTACTTGAAGAGGAGAGTGAGTGAATATAGTGATATAAAAAGTCAAGAAAGGAGTGTCTAGCCTAATTATCTATGTGACTGAATTTAGGTATCTTTCTTCTGGCCTTAGTTTCTTCAATTGTCAAATAATATAATACTAAAAATATAGAAGAGTATTAAATATTCATCAATAATCAATTTGATAAATTATATTTATGTAGTTATATATTATAGCTGTTCATTTATAAAATTAAGTGGGGAAAACTGCATATAGTATAACATTGATATAAAGATATACATGCATAAAAAGTCTAGTATAATTAATAATTATCTTTAGGTAATATAAGAATTGTTCAGTTTCTGTTTTATATAATTTGGTAGTGTTTTACTTTTAAAATATCAGACATTTCTTTGGAAAATAAATGAAGAACATAGAATAGGTTTAGTAGTTTTCATTCTGTGATGTATGTGTTGGGGGAATGTCTTAGTATGCTTGGACTATTATAACAAAATACCATAAACTAAATGGCTTAAACAGCAGACATTTATTACAGTTCTGGAGGCTGGAAGTCCAGATATTGGTAGATTCACTGTCTGGTGAGGGACTTCTTCTGATTTCTAGAATGCTCTTTTCTCCTTATGTCCTTACAAGGCCTTTGGTGTATGCACTCAGGGAGAAAGGAAGAGAGCTCCTTTGACTCTTCATAAGAATGCTAATTCTGTCGTGAGAGCCCTACCTTCATGACTTAGTGTAACTTAATGTGACTTAATGTAATTATTTTCCAAAGTTCTCACCTCTAAGTACCAATACTTTGGGGCTTCAGACTTGAACATATCAATTTGGGGAGACATAAACATTTAATCTGTAACAGAGAAATAAGTATCAGAGGGGTCTTGTGAAATGACACCCTTCACCACAACTGCTTAATGATAGCAGTAATGATTTTACTATCTTTCCGCATCATAAGCTTCCTTAAGATTCTAGTTGATGAAAAGTCAGTCTGAGAATAAAAATTAAACAAACCAAAAACCAAAAATCTGAACAAGATGTTTGTTAAGGATGTTGAATTATTAGATAAGCATAGGAAATAAGATGAAAGCTATAACACAAACTTTACTAAGAATTATTTAATATTGTATTGATTAGCCGGAATATTAATTAATCCAAAGCATGGAAAGGAACCAACATTTAAAGTTGGGGATGATAGGAATTTTTAAAAAATAAATAATATTTAGATATATATTTAAATAAAAGTTTGTGTTTATTTTGTAGAATATATTGAACTTTTTGAAAATTAGAAATAACTCTCCTACCAAAGATTTGGGGATTTCATGAATTTACTTCATGAAGTTATTTAATGCATAGGTATAGGTTTAGACCAAAAATCTGAACATAGTAGCCAAAAGTAAGAATACTTAATCAAAATCAATTATAATAATAAAATGTATTTAAAATACTTACATATTGTACCTTAGATTTAACTACTAAATTTAGTAATATAAAACAGAGAAATATTTTTCTCATTTATGAGAAAGTCTTAGATTTCTTTTCTCAGAGATTTAGTGAAGATCACACCAAAGAATGCAATGTAATTTTATTGTTTGTATGAAACTGAGAGAAAGTGTAAATATTACCTTCTTGTGCCTAAATAAATCTGAAAGGTTTATCATAAATGTTCATGGTGAGGTGTAGCCTTGTGTTTAGGGGCAGGAGGGGAGGAAGATCTTTTCTTGTAAATGATTATTAATCTTATAAATGACTTAAAAAATCTTATAAATGGTCTCACAGTATGGGTGAAAAGTGTGCCCTGTACATGACATCAGATAGTGAAGAAAGTGTATTTTGATATTTATGTATTGTTTCAAAATACCTTTAAATAAGTTGAAGGTAACTTAAAAATAAGAATAACTTTAGTTGGACCTAAGACTGAAGAATGAAATTTACCCTAATTAGGATCAGTGCAGCATGCTATGGAATGACTTGTTTTATCAGTAATTTGGATGCCTGTTACTTATACTCTGTCAAAAATATTCATTGATTTCTTATGGTTAACCATATTAGAAAAGTGTATTGTCAGTAATTCTAAACTTTTATAATTTCTACCATTTCAGACTCTTCTCTTTAGAAACTTTTATTCATTTTCTAACTGATCCAAATCAAAAGTATCAGATATAGGTTTTTACAGTGTGTGTGTGTATAATTAGTTTCAAGTATACAGTACACTGGTTAGACATTTATATAGTTTATAAAACAATCCCCCTAATTGCTCCATCTCTCCTCTGGTTTTCCACCTAGCCAATATATTAATGCTAACTACATTCCCTGTGCCATGCTCTCCATCCCCGTGACCATCTATCAACTACTAATATGTACTTCCCTAACTCTTCACCCCATTCTCCCAGCCCCACAACACCCTATCCCCTTTGTCCATCACCAGATTGTCCAGTTTTTTATTAGTTTGTTCTTTTAGTTCCTTAGGTTACACAAGTAAGTGAAATTATATGGTACTTATCTTTCTCTGTCTGACTTATTTCACTCAGCATAATAACCTCTAGGTCCATCTATGTCATTGCAAATGGTAGGATTTCCTTTTTTTAATGGCTGAGTTACATTCCATTGTATATATAAATCATAATTTCTTTATCCAGTCGTCTGTTGATGGGCATTTAGGTTACTTCCATATCTTGGCTATTGTAAATTGTGCTGCCATGAATATTGGAGTGTATAGATCTTTACAAATTATTGTTTTGGTTTTCTTTGGATAAGTACCCAGAAGTGCAATTGCTGGGTCAAAAGGTATATTCATTTTTAATTTTTTGAGAAACCTCCAGACTGTTTTCCATAGCAGCTGTACCAAATTGCAATCCCACCAACAATGTATGAGGGTTCCCTTTTCTCTGCATTCTCGCCAACACTTCTTCTTTGATTTATTGATGATAGCCATTCTGACAAGTGTCAGGTGATATCTCATTGTGACTTAAATTTGCATTTCTCTGATGATTAGTGACCTTAAGCATCTTTTCATATGTCTATTGGCCATCTGTATTTCCTCTTTGGAGAAGTATCTGTTCAGGTCTTCTGTCCCTTTTTTAATTGGATTGTTTGTTTTATTGTTGAGTTGTATGAGTTCTTTATTTTGGATATTAACTTCTTATCGAAAGTATCATTAGTGAATATCTTGTCTCAGTCGGTTGTCTTTTTATTTTGTTGTTGGTTTCCTCTGCTGTATAAAATCTGTTTAGTTTGATTTAGTCCAATTTATTTATTTATTTATTTTTGTTTCCCTTGCCTGGGGAGATATATCCAAAAAGAAATTACTGTCAGTAATATTAGAGAGTTTACTGCTTATGTTTTCTTCTAGAAGTTTTTTGGTTTGGGGTTTAAGTCTTTAATCCATTTTTAATATATTCTTATATACTGTGTAAGAACAGGTCCAGTTTCTTTCTTTTTTTTTTTTTTCATGAATCTGTCCAATGTTCCCAACACCATTTATTGAAGAGACTGTCTTTACCCCATTATATATTCTTGCCTCCTTTGTCATATATTAAGTGAGCATATAGGTGTGGATTTATTTCTGGGCTCTCTGTCTGTTCCATTGATCAATGTATCTGTTTTTATACTATCACCATGCTATTTTGATTACTGTAGCCTTGTATTTTGATTACTGCAGCCATCACCATGCTATTTTGATTACTCCAACTTTGTTTTTCTTTTGCAAGATTGCTGTGGCTAGTCAGGGTCTTTTATGGCTCCATGTAAATTTTAGGATTATTTGTTCTAGGTCTCTGAAAGATGCCATTGGTATTTTGATAGGGATTGCATTGAATCTATAGATTGCTTTGGGTAGCCATTTTAATGATGTTGATTCTTCCTACCCATGAGCATGGTATATACTTCCATTTATTTGTATTTTCTTCAATTTCTTTTTTTCAATGACTTATAATTTTCTGAAACAGGTATCTTACCTTCTTGTTTAATTTGATTTCCAGGTATTTTATAGTTTTTGATACAAGTGTAAATGAGATTGTTTTCTTAATTTCTCTTTCTGAAAGTTCATCATTGGTATATAAAAATGTCACTGACTTCTGAATATTTATTTTGTATCTTGCTACTCTACTAAATTCATTGAACAGTTCTAATTTTAACATTTTTGTTTGTTTGTTTTGGTGGATTCTTTAGAGTTCTCTCTATATAGTATCATGTCATCAGTAAATAGCAAGAGTTTTATTTCTTCCTTTCCAATTTGGATACCTTTTATTTCTCTTTCTTATTGCTGTGGCTAAGATTTCCAATAGAATGTTGAAGAGGGGTGGTGAAAGTGGGCATCCTTGTCTCGTTCCTGATCTTAAGGAAAATGCTTTTAGCCTTCCCCCCTTGAGTATGATGTTAGCTGTAGGTTTGTCATATATGTCCTTTATTATGTTATGTTCCTTCTACTCCCACTTTGCTGAGAGTTTTTATCATAAATGGATTCTGGATTTTGTTGAACGCTTTTTCTGCATCTATTGATATGATCATATGGTTTTTATCTTTTGATTTGTTAATGTGGTGTATCACATTAATTGATTTATGAATATTGTACCAACCTTGCATCTCAAGAATAAATCCAACTTGATCATGGTATATGATATTTTTAATGTATTGCTTAATTTGGTTTGCTAATATTGAGGATGTTTGCATCAAAGTTCATAAGAGATATTGGCCTATAGTTTTCTTTTTTTGTAATGTCTTTGCCTGGTTTTGGAATCAAGGTAATGGAAGACTCATAAAAGGAGTTAAGGAGCCTTCCTTCTTCTTGAATTTTTTGGAATGGTTTGAGAAGAATAGGTGGTAATTCTTCTTTGAATGTTTGGTAAAATTCGCCTATGAATCCATCTGATCCAGGTCTTTTGTTTTAGGGGAGGTTTTTGATTACTGATTCTATTTCATTGGTGGTAATCAGTCAATTCAGATTTTCTGTTTCTTTTTGACTCAGCCTTGGGAGATTATATATTTCTAGGAATGTGTCCATTTCTTCTATATTGTCCAATTTGTTGGCATATAATTGCTCGTAGTATTTTCTTATGATCCTTTGTATTTCTGTGGAGTCCAAGTTATTTTTCCTTTCATTTCTGATTTAATTGAATCCTCTCTCTCTCTCTCTCCTTTTTTTTTTTTTTTTGATAAGTCTGACTAAGGGTCTGTCAATTTTGTTTATCCTTTCAAAGTTCTAACTCTTGATTTCATTAATCTTTTGTATTTTTTTTCTAGACTCTTATTTTGTTTATTTCTGCTCTGATCTTTATGATTTCTTTTCTTCTGTCCACTTTGGGCTTTGTTTGCTATTCTTTTCCTAGTTCTTCCAATTGTAGGTTAGATTATTTATTTGAGCTTTTCTTGTTTCTGGTGGTAGACCTGTATTGCTATGAATTTCCCTCTTAGGACTGCTTTCATTGTGTCCCATAGATTTTGAGTCATTGCATTTTCATTTTCATTTGTCTCTAGATATCTTTTAATTTCTTCCTTGATCTCATTGATAATCAATTCATTGTTTAGTAGCATGTTATTTAGCCTCCATGTGTTTGTGTATTTTCCAGTTTTTTCTTGTAGTTGATTTCTAGTTTCATACCATCGTGATCAGAGAAGACAGTTGATATGATTTCAATCTTTTTAAATTTACTGAGCTTTGTTTAGTGTTCTAATATGTGGTCTATCCTGAAAAATGTTCCATGTGCACTTGAGAAGAATGTATATTTGCTACTTTGGAGTAAAATGCTCTGAAAATATCTATTAAATACATCTGTTCTACTGTGTCTTTTAGACTCATTGTTTCTTTGTTGATTCTTTACCTGGAAGATCTCTCCATTGGTGTCAATGGGGTGTTAAAGTCTCCTACTCTGAGTGTATTACTGTTATTCTCTCCTTTTATGTCAGTCAATAATTGCTTTATGTATGTAGGTGCTCCTGTGTTGAGTTGCTTATATGTTTACTATGGTTATGGCCTCTTGATTTATCAATCTCTTCATCATTATGTAATGCTCTTTTTTGTCTCTTATAGCCTTTGTTTTAAAGTCTATTTTATCTGATATAAATATCACTACCCTGGCTTTTTTTCATATCCATCTGCATGAAATATCTTTTTCTGTCCCTTTCAGTCTTTGAGGATCATTTTATTTGAAGTTGATCTCTTGGAGGCAGCATATGCATGGGTCTTGTTTTCTTATATATTAGGCTACCCTGTGTCTTTGATTGGAACATTTAATCTGTTTACTTTTAAAGTGATTACTGATAGGAACATTTTTACTGCCATTTTATTATTCATATTTGTTATTTCTATTTTCTTTTTTACTCCTCTTTTTACTGAAGTCCCTTTAACATTTCTTGTAATGCTGACTTGTTGGTGATGAATTCCTTAAGCTTTTGTTTTGTCTGGTAAGCTCTTTATCTCACTTCCATTTTAATCAAAAGTCTTGCTAGGTAGAGTATTCATGGTTGTAGATTCTTGTTTTTCATAACTTTGAATATTTCTTGCCAGTCCCTTCTGGCCAACAGTATATTTAAACAAACAAACAAACAAACATGTATTTCTACTTAAAAGGCCAGTGTAAGTGGGTCACCCCAAAACAAGTATTCCGGGCATAAAAGATTTTTAGCTTTGTCTAAGAATAAATACACACTTTAATATAGCCCTCATTAAAACAATAAAGAAAATTTAAAAAAGGCAAAACCAAAGTATTTTCCATATTTGCTTTCATAATCTTCCTCTGTTTATCAACATGACAATATTTAAACTTGTCAGAAGGTAGTGAAAGCTATTAGTTACCTTAACTAGTGCGTGTTTATAGACTAATCAGATTAGTAAGGGTATACATTGACTGTAAGACATTTAAAACAATAATAAAAAATGACTAAAAGTCATCTGTATTTACTGTTAATGTAGCCTGACAATTCTAAAAATGTCAGTGATTAGACTCCTCCGCAGAAAGATTTTATTGTCAATCTAAATTCTAATTTAGTAACTCCAGGTTATGACTGAGTTTTACATTTTACATATATGTACTTTTAAACATTTTAATTATCACATTTTTATTACTCATCCCTTAATAAACATTTTATTTTTAAATAAAAGTTAATTGGGAGAACTTCCAGTTAGAGTTGAAATATACACAAAGATTAATAGTTCAAATCATCCAGCAAGCTTTAAGCTCAATTTGTGTTTCCAACCCCTATGCTACTACATATTAATGTATTCAACAATAAGTTCAAAACAAGCGATGAAAACATAGTCATTGCAAAGTGAAAGAATGGGCCATGAGTTACTTTAGTTCTGTCATTTAATGTAAACATTTGGAGCATTTATTTTTATTTGACTTAGAGTGAAAACTGCGAGGTATATATTTGGGAGAGGGGGATATTTATATATTCCTCTGGCTGGATTAATAATCAAGTGAATATGAGACACAGTCAGAGAAAATAACCAAATTTATTATATATACACACAGAAGTGCTATAAGAATAAGGTCAGAGGACAAAGGAAGCAACTGAGGGTTATATGTCATTCTTGAGCTAAGGAGAAGTGTAAGGAGGAAGGTGCTTTGAGACTTCAAAGGGGAGGAAGGCAAGTTACATGGAGATGAAAAGGCAAATGTTTAGTAAATAAATGTTTGGGCCATCTTTAACAATAAAATAAAGAGAGGACTTTGAACAAATGGGCCTTGTTTGTTCCTCCCTGTGCATCACACACTAGTTCATAATAATCTCTAGTTACCTGTGGTGGTAGCTCCTTCCGTGGCTCAGGTCCTTCATCTAAACTCCTTTTAGGCACTTAGGGAGAAGGTCAAAGTTTTTTTCTAAGTCTATTTTATTTCCTTAAAAATAAGCAGCTTAACATAATAATATCTCAGACGCATACTTCAGAATGACAAACTCCATTTTCCCTCACTTGCAAATTTTAGTACATTAAATGTTTTACTGGATTTGAATATCTTCAATTTTGAACATTTTTTTTTCTATTTAAATTGTATATTTTAAAACTAATGCAGTAATAAAAAATGTTGCATCAGGTCAAGATTTAATAGTTGCCTAAATTGCATCTTTTGTAGTCTCTTATTAAATAAATATTATGTTTATTAAAATATCACTTTTTGACATAATCATATTTATAAAGTTCAGTTCAGTACAACAAAGGCTTGACTAGTTGCATTTTTTTTCTGACCATCACTAATATCCATTTTATGTCACGATTATTATTTAAAGTAATTTTTATTTATAGAAGAAGAGGGTTTTAAAAATGCTCTGTTCCAGGTATCTAATATAGTAGGCACATCACTGAGTTGGGTACTTCTTCCTACAATGTAAAGACTAACTCCAAAAAGCCAGATCACATAAAAGAAGTTTAAAAAATCTTTTTGTGCTATTAAGTCTTTGTTCTCATTCAAAACAAATATTGAAAATTCTTACTTTAGTGTAAGTAAACATATAAACAATCATTTTCCCCAGCCTTTTAAAATGCCATTTGTTTTATTTAAATGTAAGCCAAGTTCTCAGCTCATTTGTTAATATTTGAATAGTAAAGTATGGGGCTGCATAAAGACACTTGTAGCATTGATGAATTTTGAAAAATTGAAGGCAATTGAAGAATTGAAAGTATAACATTATGTGTAATCAGGTTACTATGCATAATAAAAAAGGGGGAGCTAAAAATAAAAGACTAAGAAGTACATATGGCTAAATAGCACTTTATCAAGAATCTAGAGAGGAGTAATTTTGATTTGGTTTAAAAATATATTCAGAATTCAAATTGAATAAAATTGTGTACCCTTGAAGCTTTAATAACAGAATAATTCCTACTTTATAAGAGAAACGTTCTTTTTGCATGAAACCATATCCTGAATTCATCTTAAAAGTAATTCTCCATTTGCTTTACATTCTATTATAATTTATGGTATTATTTCATGCCAGTCATTTTAGGATAAAATATTACAGACCCATGCATGATTTACATAAAGAACAGGCAGCTATAAGTACTTTCAAATCCTCTTTCTTTCTCATATTTAGGAAACATTATGAATAGAAAAGAAATAGATTAGGTATACTTAAACATTGTTAAAGTGGCAGTCTTCTTTCCTTTTCTCAGGCAAATTAATTGCATATATTCCAGAAAAGACTTATCTCAGCAGTAATTGCTCTCCTGTCAGGACTGTGAGACAGATGTACAATATGAATGTAACAATATCCTATGATATATAATGGAGATTAGCCTCCAATTCTTTATACACTCCAGTACTCTGATGAAGAGCTGCCAAAAAGATACAATCTTTACTTTTCCACCACACTTTCCTTGGCAATCCAACATATTTGTTTGTCTTTATCAAGAAGTGTTGTCATATTGCAGTATAGAATGAATATAGGAAAATAACTGGTATAATTTGTGCCAGTAGGAAGATATTTAACCTGTAAGACATAAATATGTTTTAAAAGGAGCATACAGCCATATAATTGCCAAGTTAGACATGTAACTGAAATTAATATCTAAAGCTTTTGGACATTTTCATTCTATTGGGGATGTCATATAACCTAGTAGTTTTCCCTTCATTTTTTTGTTATTTTACCAATTGAGATTCTAATCATTGGAGTAATTTACCAAATAAAACTTTTTAAGTTGTCAGTGAGACACAAAGATAGTCAAAGATTTAGAATTGGTGAGGCAGTGGGGGAATACAAATAGCATTCCTGAATTACTGGGGGAGTTCATAATAAGCAAAAGCAAAATATATATTTAGTTGTGTGTGTGGCATATGTCACGTATATGTACGCAGACATGTGCATATATATACAATTAATTTATATATAAAACATATATAAAATGTTCCGTTTCACAATAAATCAAAAATTTTAAAGCAGTGGTCTCCCTCTAGGAGCCAGCATTTAAATGAGGAGGACAGGCAAAAATAGATAATTTTAGAAATATCCACTATTTACTGAGTTCCTACTCTTTTGACAGGTGCTGTGATAAATGCTTTAGGTTTATTATTGCCTTTAATTTTTATAATAAAATTGAGAAGTGCATATTCTAGTTTACCTATGATAAAACCTAAATTCAGAAGATTAAGTGATCTGTTCAAGTCTGCATAAAAAGTGATAGAGTTAGGATTTGAAACAAAGTCTGTCTGCCTCTATGAGCATAATTTTCCTCTTCTACATCAAACAGATTTAGAAATTACAAAGCGAGAGGTTTAGTGCTATACAGTAGAATATCAGAGTTTTCTTTTGCTCCTTATCAATACATAATCAAAACAATAGCTCATGTTTATTGATTGCTTAGCCTGGTAGCAGTCAGATTTGGGTAGTCAGGGCAGCAAGTTGGGTGATACAAAATAAGAAGACACCTTCTCACAGCCGTAGAGGTGAGCATGGTGGCCTTCCTCAGAAAGGGCATGGGACAGCACAGACCATTTAATGTCATCTTTGTTACCATGTTATTTACTCATGGGCACACCTTCATCTGCATAAGGATACTAAATGAAGCTTATTTTTAAAAAGTACTTGTAAAATTATTAGAGTAATGAAGAGATGAAGAGGGAAAAATCTATCTTATCTAGAAGCTAAGAAAACTTTTTTTTTTTATGATTTATATTGTAGTACTTGTTCCTACATATGTTAAGGAAAACTTGAGAATGAAGCAAGATAATATCACATTATTAAATTTAATAATGTGTAACTTAGAAGATGAAAGATTGAAAGAAAATTGAGTCAAAAGAGTGAGTTTTGGTATATAATTCAATGTAGGAAGTTATAGAAACTGAACAACTAGGGGTGGAGATGTAAAAAAGGGAATTTAAATACAAAATGGGTGCCACAGTAAACAGTGATGACAAAACAGCAGAACATAGAATTATAAAATGATCTAAAAACTAGGGATAAATTAAATTATAGAAGGAAAAAGGAAAGGGCAAAGTCAAAAGTGATTCAAATCTAAAATATTCTAAACATCAAAGAAAAACGAAGACAGCTTTTAACAAAGCAATGAAAACTTTTCAAAAATGTAGGTAGTGCTAATGTCTGCTTCCATTTTCACAAGAAAAAACATTGTTAAAATAATACAATTTGATGATTGTCTTAAAAATATTTTTTTAGAATTAGAAAAAAATTCTAAAAAAGAAGTAATGGTCTATGATGTAAAAAATTAGTTATAGAAAGTAGCTATGACTTAAAAGTTAATGATACTGGAGAAAGAACAACTGCTGTAAAACCTAAGTATAAATAGAATAGTAAAAATAAATTTAAAATGACAAATATATTCATAACCTATATTCGTGAAAGTATAAAAGACTGAGAAATATATGAGGCAAACTAGTACCCATACTATGTGTCAATATTATGCTAGGCAGTTTGCTTACATATCTCACATCAGCCTCAGTCATACTTCTTTTCTTTATAATTTAGGGGTTTGAGGCCTAAATTTGTTAAATAAATTGTTCCAAGTTATGAAACTACACAATATTTAAAGAATCTAGGTTTATATAAATTAAATTTGACCATTTGCAATGGAGAAGCAAAAAGTGTTCCACTTAGTGTTCCTTAAATCAAATTATTTCTCACCGTGTAGGGTGCACAGACCAATGAAATGTCAGGCTGAGAGGAACAAAGAAAACAGACCATGTCAAGTTAGTGGTTGTAGGGGCTTCTGAGCTATTGAATTTCATGGAGCGTGGTTGCTTTGAAATGAGAATTCCTTGAAATTCTTACAATATTCCAGGTATAATTGCTCATTTTTTCTTTTATTAAAGTCCCAATTCCTAGGACTTTTCACAGCTCTAGGTTTATTCGACAGCCAGCCAGGAATAAATTGATTGAGAATTTAAAGCCTCCCATGGTTTGAAGCTGCCATACCAACCTCCCTTTCTTTTCATTTTCATAACTTTTGTCAGTTGTCCTACATCTGTGAGCAAACTAAACACATTACTATTAAAAAATAGGTGTGATTTTTAGGAAGAAATGCTGAAGAGTAAAACACATCTAACACCAACATAATAAATGTCCAATTCATGCAAGGATTTCCTCCCATTTTCCTTTGTTTATTTTAGTTTTTATTTACTCATTCTGTATTTCATTTAGTGTTCCCAACTATTCTGTAAATTATGTCAGTTTTGTTTTTCTCACTGCCTTGCAAACAGGGAAACTAAGGTTCAGCACAATTCATGAACTTTTCCCATCAGTTAATAAGCAGCAGATGAGAGAGTGAGGGATGCGATGCTTTAGAATGGCGCTACTCTGCCTTTGCTTCAGACTGACTTCTTCATGCTATGCATTTTGGAGGAGGGAAGATAGAATAGCATCAATTGAAAAGAGATTCACTTGTTTTTACTTCCCAGCTATTCTGTTCTTTTCAATTAAAAATAATAGGCATTATTCATAGTTCTCTATCATTTGTTAGACCGATATCTTGGAGGGTATATAGCCTATCTTGCTACAATCTGTCATTTAGGAAAACTGTATCATTATGCAATTTTCTCATGGATGAGAGTCTAAATTTCTTTCCTCTGAACTTTGTCACAAAAACATATTTGTTTTTAGCAAAAATAGTCAAACTGCTAGAAAATGACACTGTGCCTATTATACTGCTCAAGATTGACTACATAATTTGAGTTATCACCAATATGTTTGTTGCAAAAGGCAGACACTCAAAGTTTAATGTCATTCATCTGATGTAATTGAACTTAAGGTTGGATGAATAATACTTTATTTTATCCTTGAAATTTTATAAACATAACTGTCATTATCAACAACAAAAGCTGCTTCTTAAAGAAGTCTCACTATTTGTATATGATAATGGAGGGTATTTTTTACATAAAATGTTAATCTTGATTAAATATTAGCTAAATATATATTTTAGACTATGTTTTTGAAATCTTTTTATTTAATGAAAGTTATCTACTGGCAGAAGAGAAACATTTTTACCAGTTTCTCACTACCCCAACATAATTCTTTTGTATATATTCAGGTATTTCCTCTCACCTTCCCCTTTTGTATAGTAGAAATGATAATGACTACATATTTTATGTTCTGATTTTTTTCTTGATTATATATCAAATACATTTTATATGTCTAATTTCTTAAATTCTCAAAATTAACATTACTGGAGTAAATGGCAAGACATCCTTTTTCACAAGCATTAGGTATTACTATTTAAACTATTTAACTTTTTTCTAATTCAGTGGTACAATTTCATATTTACTAGTATTTTTTTTTTTTTAATTTTCTGTCTCTACTGAAGATGTCTGCAAATAAATAGAAAAATCCTTGGTTTTAGTTACATATATTCAGCTAGAGTAATATAGATATAGATAAACATTTGGTAATATAACTAAAACTGACAGTTTTTTTTTTTCTGAGCTATAGCAAATGAGCAAACTATAATAAACTTCAATGCTTATTAATGTGCAAAAAATTATCTGATTCTTAGAAAACCATAGAACTTAAGCATGTTAATTGCTTTGAGTTTTTCCCTTGTTTGATGATTCTTCTCTTATATACCAAAGTTCATTATTTTAGAGATGTATAAATAAGAGAAGTGCTGCTTTTTGAAAACATGTCACATCTGTCATTAGGCAGATGAACATTTTTCCTCTGTCAGTTCCAAAATCTGCAAAAAAATTTTTATGTTTTGTTTTACTCTGACACATTTAACTATTAAATATTCACACCAAAGAACAGTGACAAGGCCAGTCTTTCCCAATTCTTTACGTATTTGTTCTTTAAGAACTGAATGATATATACTTGAACAAAATATTATGGAACAGTGAAATTGCAACTTATAAGTGTTTCTCCACAAATAAAATATTAAATTTTTTGTAAAGAATATTTCCTGTATATAAATGGGTCGATCCAAAGCTACTGACAATCTAAGTACATTTTATCCTATTTATACTCCATCTTTGAAGAAACAGGAAAACATTACACACTTATGCTTTAAAGGCAACAAAATTTTCATTCAGCTCTTTTCTAAAGGCTGAAGAGGCTAATTCCCCTGACTTTAACACAAGGACAGTGTAAAGTAGTTTCTGAAGTTAGGGATAATAATAATAACCCTCTCATTATGCCTATTCCTTGGGACTTTGTTTCTTGGCAATAAGGGAAGACTTATGGTAAGGGATGTGTGAATCCCTATAAAGACATATCATTTGTTCGCTACCATCCAGTCCCCAGTATTAAGAACTAGTGCATAAAATAATACAACTCTAATGAGTTTTTGTGCATTTTCACAATTTAAAGGAACTTTTCTGTAAGATTCCTGTCAATTGGCCCCCATAGAAATCACATGCCTATTGCCCTTCCTACTTATTCACCAGGTGATTATTAATGATTAGGGTAAACTCTAAAGTGAATAATTTATTTCTTGCTAACAATGAACATTAAGTCATTAGGATTTCATGTGTGATTCTCAAAGGGTAAGTTGAATTTAGTACCTCAGTAAGCTGAATCGATACTAAATGCTATGTTGACTTTAAATGCTACATTAATAGTTTTAGTACCGACTTTTTACTGTTAAGATCCCTTGGCTAATTACAGTGCAGAAAAAAAAAAGTTAATTTTATTTTAAAAGTATTAGTGGATAGTTTTCAGTTGTTTTATCACTAATGCAAGTTAAGAGCTGTATTTATTAAACACGATATGTCATTTTTTCAACTACTTCTTATATTTAAAGTAACTTTTTCATTTGTATTTACCAAATTTTTTTTTTAGGATTTTAATTTTACCATTTTTCCAAACTAATACAACTGATTACAGCTTCCTATTTGAACTTCCAAATACAATAATATTAGACATATTTGCCACTTCACATTTAAGGCATTTTTCATGGTGCGAATATTTATTGCCTTGGAGTCCTGAGGCCACCCTTCAAGACTGTAATCCCTGTTTAGTGATATGCTTGGAATCACTGTGTATTAATACATGAGATTTCCCCCCTGAGTATATTTTATTTAAATCTGGTTGCAAGACATTTTCTTTCCTTTCTCCATACATCAGTGGTAACATCTAATGCTTTGTCAGCAGCGCCTGGAACTCTCATCAAAGATGACAGCTTAGGAAAACCAAATTTTCCCAGAGAGACACATCCAACTAGAATATAGTTTTAATTTTGCCAAGTTGAAATAGATTATACCAGATTGTTTTAATTGTTTGCAAGCCATCTAGGAAAATTTTTCTGTAATCTAGAGAATTATATGCCATTGTGAAATGTTTGCCTTATAATAGGCAACACAAAGTCTAAGACATAATGGTACATGTGTCCTAATTTTCAAGTGACTCCATTTTCCTGAATTAAACCTAAAATGCAATGATAGAGACTGCCTTTTAAATCTGGTGTTTTCATGTATGAATTAAGGCTATTTCAGGAGTTGGGAAAAACACTCCTATTTTGGTCACTTTACCAATATTCTGAGACAGAATTCTGTTCTGACTTGAGGTTTCTGATATTCTTATGGTTGCAGATTTTATGGTACTATTGAGTAGAGCATTTTTTAGGTAAATATAAAGTTGACAAATAGTTTCATCTGCCTTCATCCATGCCTATTATTTGCTTACCTTTCTGATATCAGTGAGCATAAACATGCTCAACAAGCACACAGAACAGAAATTTAGATCAAACTAACTTTTGGATCTGTCATCCTAATAAAGGATTATTAGTCAAATCTCAGAAACTGTAGAAAGTTCTTGTTTATAACTTAAAATGGATGAGCAAACACATATTCTGCTGAGCCATCTCAATTCACAAGCCTTGCTATATGGGTCCTCTTTCCCTTCCCAGCCCTCTCTGATTTACTCCTAGAATTCCTGGCAGACAATATAGTCTTTTTAGTCTACCAAAATTTAAATATTTCTAAATTTTAGCTTAGGTTGTATAGAGTATATAGATCTATATAGGAAAATATATCAGCTAATATATTTTTTAAAATTCAAGAATATGAATAATTTTTCATAGTAATGGGGTCTCATGGGATATTTTCTTTATTAGAACTGATACTGTAAACTTTCTTAAGCAATTATTTAAAAATATTTCAGTTGTCCAATTTAATTCAGTAGTCCAATAATAAAATTGTTGAAATATAGTAATTGAACTTTTCTGCCATTAGTTACATATTTGGATTTCATTTATATGAAATGCTCATTTTCAACCTGTGAACTATCATAAGTTTTGTGTATCTTCTATATTACTGTATGAGAAACATTATGATCTTTATCCAAGAAGAAGTCTATAATCTAAATAAGGAATCTAAAAAAAAAAACACAGATATAAGCAATTCATATCACATACAATAAGTATCTTGGTTAAGCTAGTAACACACCAAAACTGTAAGTTTATCAAACACATGTATGAACATACATTGAAGTAGAGCATGTTTAAATAAACAAATGTGAGTAAATTTCCCATACAGCTTTCAATTACAGTTGTGAAACAATTGAAATCTGAACATGGGATGGGGTGACACATACTTGTGCCTTCCACATGTTCTAGATCTTGTTTGACTGCTATAACAAAATACCATAGACTTCGTGGCTTATGGAACAATAAGCATTTATTTCTCAGTTCTAGAGGCTAGAAATCCAAAATCAAGGTGCCTGAATGGTTGAGTTCTGGTAAAGGGTCTCTTCTAGGCTGTAGGCTGCTGCCTTTTTGTCATATCCTCACATGGCAGAAAGGGAGCAAGCTAGCGCTCTGCCCTCTTCTTAATCCCATTCTTCAGGGTTCCACCCTCATGACCTCATTACTTCCCAAAGGCTCCACCTCCAATCCCATCACATTGGGGATTAGATTTTAATATATGAATTTTGAGGGGACACAAGCATTCAGACCATAATAGATCAGTAGAGCACATCCTTTCTAAGCTTGCTACAAGCACATTGTTGCATCACACCTGAAGGCCCAAAGGTGGGCCTCTAATAGGCAGGAGTTAAGCCTTGGTCCAAGTATGTTTACATACAAGGAAGAGCAAGAAGAGAAAGCCCACATCAATAGATTAAATTATCTCAAGAGGGAGATTGTTGGAAAGGCTGAGCTCTTTGTATTTCAACTTTTGCCCAATTTTACCAATTAGATAAGACATTTCTCTCATTGAAGCATAGCTCAGGAGAATAGAACAAAGACTGGAAATCCTTTCCTCATTCTTCCAAAAGGATAGAAGTTTATACTTTAAGAACTAAGATAGAAACACTAGAAGGGAAAGAAGATGGTTCCCCGAAAGGGAGGTATAAGTAAAAGACTGATACATGAATTGTCTCTTTGTTTTTCTATCTTATGGTCACTAGCCAATATTCTGGTCTTTGACTGAGTAGCTTGGACTGAAATTAATTATATGTAATATAATAACTTATAAAAATATAATAGTATAATATATAAAGTATGTAAAATATATGACATATGTTCTATAAAGCATCTTTTAATCTCTGCTGCTCTAGTACCTTGAGATGTATTATTTTATTAAATCTATTAAAATAAGCATCATTTATTTAGTTTAGTAGAGGAAAGAATCCTTTATTTTACTTGAGAGAGAAAAATTTAAATTAGTTCCACCAATATCTAATATTAAATGTGTGTGGGTGAAGACGAATGGGGAAAAAGTTCTATCTTAATTCAGAATTAGAAAGGAGACAAAATAACCATTTTCTGTTACAAAAGAGGTTGACTCTCTGACATTAATTTCACCATGGGAAATCCATAATCTTCATTTTAAAGAAATTAATTGGTAGCAGCACTATTTATGAAGTGCTGTGTGCTCAAACCCTTAAAGAACTTTTCTGCATTATGATTATCCTTAGATGTCTAGCCTGGAGTGTTTCACATTTTTCTAGCTTTGTGATTACATCCTCCCACTAGGTATCTGATGAACTGAAGTAGACAGCTCTGAATTTCAGCAAACTCAGGGGTAAGGTCTTATGAGTATTAAAAAAATAAATAAAATGTCAATATTTAAAATGTTTCATAGTTCATATATTTTATGTCTTCACTGACTGCAGTGCTGTGTATAAGGCTTAAAGCGGGTCAACAAAGGGACACCATTATACTGCAAAAAGAAGTGTCCTCAGCTATGTGGTGGCTTTCATAATTTTTTTAAACATAGTTTTAACCCTGTTTCCAAGTCACTGTTAATTTCCATGGCAGTTATGGCATTTCTCATCAGAGGGTAAATTCGCTTTTCAATTGGTGAAATGTCATCTGTATTAAAAAGAAAGCAGAATTTTTTTCAACCTCTAAGGAAAAACTTATAAAAATGGCAAATAGTCAGTAGCATTCTAGTTCTTATGTAAATCAGGCAGATTACTGGATTCCATACAGCTCTAAAACACCATACCTCTGACACATCCCTATTGATAGTTTTACCTGAATCCTAGAGATACTGAGTCACAGGCTAGAGTCAGTTTTCACTAAATGATGCTTTTTCTCCCCTTTAGACAATATTAACTTAAAAATAAAACACCAAAGTGAGAGGCAACAAGCATTTGAGATTTAAAAAAAAAAAGGTGTTTGGCAACCACTGATTCAGGCATAAACCCAAATTTGTGTACTAATTAAGGGGCGGCGTTAATTCTAAAGAATGTCTTTAACTTATAGTTTGGTGGTAATCAAGATGTCTGCTTTCTTGTTAGCTTTGTAAACAGTTGATTTGTTGCAGCAACGTTGCAAAACAAGACTGGCAAGAAACCAAGCACCACTCAGAGAGTTGGAGAACTCAGGTTTATTATGCTGGAGGTCCCAGAAGAGCTAGCACTCTGAAGATCTGGACCCTGAGCTCAGGGGTAATTTTGTTTTTATATCGGAGCTGTTACAGTTAGCATGGGCTATGGGCAGTTACAGACCATGTGATTTAGGAATTTAGGTAATACGTCTGTTATGGAGACAGAACAATCATAGGGGAGGGTGGGTCTACAGTTCATCTTTGAGCTCAATTTGCCTTCCTGCCTATGCAATAAGCAGGTCCACAGAAGCAGATCAAAGAGGGGATTAGCTTTTTGAGTGCAAATTCCTCTTCATTCCCCTCTTTTGATGCCCTTTAAATTCTCATAAGATCAACCTCCTGATATTCCTGGCCTAGGGGCTGGTATAAGGGTGGTTCAGATGTCACAACCATCTGGAACTTTGTGGATTTTAGGCATGAGGAGACAGTTTAGAATACCAAATAAGAGAGCTATGAAGAGCATGAGGAGAGGACCTACAAGTGGGAGAAGCCAGGATCCCCAATTCCATATTCTGGACCAGGACCCCCATGACTCATTTAATTATTGTCAGATTAGGGCATACCCCTTCTAGGATAGGATGGCCTCAGTGTTTTTGCAGGCAGACCCAGAAAAACCCTAACTAATTTTTCTGCCTAACTCCTTTCTAAGAGCCATGAACCCCCTTATTTATTAGTATGGATGTTGAGGGATGGGAGGTTTCTTCTTCCGTATCTGCTTCTTGCTGATACGTAGTTCCTGCCTGTGGGGTTTCATGGAGCTCTTTCTCTCTCTGCCTTAGTCAGAACGGGGTCTTGGGTTTCCTGCTGAAGTGCCGCCTCAGTCCCTAGATAAGGAAAGGAAGATACAAACTTGTTATTTAACCCATATATCTATTAATTTCTATTATTGATTTGTCTATTAAATGAGTAAAGGAAACTAGGCTTGGTTAACATACTTCTTGTAGAATAAACAAACTTTAGCCTAATTTCCCTCCCCCCTCAGACTCTAAGGACCCTGCCTGTTCTAGGGCCATTCCCACATGATGGTCCCATGATCCTTATCAAAAGTCAGAGAACCTGAGTTACCAGTTTCAGGGTCATTATCTGGATTTAGGGGAGAGGGCCTTTTCCCCAAAGAAAGGAGAAAAGAAAACTTAACTAGGTTTCCTAAAAAATCAAGAACTCTGTAAAGGGATGTCTCATATCATTTTCTGCTAAAAGATTAAGAATTTTACAGGTGATGTCCCCTATCATTTCCTCCCTCTTTTGATGTCGATCTCATAGATATGAGACCAGCTTAAGATGAAATCACTTTGCCACCATAAGAAACTTCTTCCCTTCGGTTTCAGTTTTACTCTAGGTATCCAACTGGCAACAGACCTACAGGTGGGAGTGCATTGGATACAGCAACAAGAGATAACTTCTACAAAGACAAACAAAATGAAAATAAGAAATGCTTCCCTTAGCACAGTGAGACTAGGCAACCAGGAAGTGAGGAGGAGAGATCAAGACCAAAAATTCCTGTCCTTTGTTCAATATTGGACACATCAGGAATTTGTTTCATTTTTTCTTCAATAAGCTATCAGAGAGGGTAAAACAACATAATCCTTTAAAGTCTTCACATCCATGGTTATGTCTGAGTAAAAGATAGTTATAGCAGCCCAGATCTTCAGAGCGCTAACTCTTCTGGGACCACTGGCATAATAAAACTGAGTTCTCAAACTCTCCGAGTGGTGCTTGGTTTCTCCTTGGTTTTGTTTTGCAACATTTCTGCAACATTTTGAAATACAGTATTGCCGTGGCCCAGCCCAATGGTTATTTTGCCAAGTTCAAAGGTTTGAGGAGTAAGACTGGCAAGACATTTCTGGAATGAGTGACCTACCTTTATTTTAAAATGGCTCTGCTGATGTCAGTTTTTCACATTGATAATATCAATGTCTAAAAACCTCCATAGCTACTATAGAAACAAAAATGACACATATCTTCTCAAAAATAACCTTCATTATCAAAATAATAGTTTGTGACTTAGATAACTCATTCCTAAGACAAGAAATCAGGATTGTATTTGGAGACCAGGGTGAGAACAAACATAAAAATCAATACTTAATGAAGAAGAAAATATATCTGCATGTATTCCCTGATACAGTGTAGGTCAGGAAGATGCATTTTGTATTAAAGCTTCTTATGTTCTCAATATTCTTTGCCCAGATTTCTGGCTACTCTGTTGAATTTTAAAAGCTGGATTGAATTTTACATTATATATCAAATAGAAACACATTATCCCTATTTTGAGGGCTATTTATGGTACTATGGAAGGCTCTCCTTTGTACTCATTGTAACCAGAACTCTTAAGTAGAAAGAATGTGGTTTCTCTAGCCAGTTAATTCCTTTGACTTGCCCAATGAATGAGAATTAAGCAGGAGCAGCAAATGGGGAACTTCTTGTATTTAATCTACAGGAACTGTTCTTGCATTTCCTCTCTCCTGATTGTAAGACTATCTAAAGGTTTCTCTATTTTTCCTTCATTAAAAGATAATGCTTGGCATTAGTGAGTGCTCAGTAAATGTTAATTACTCCACCCCACTAGCCTTCATTGGACTAATTTGTTAGTCAATAAGCTTATTTCTTCTTACCAGCTTCTTATTTAAAACATCTTTAAACTATAATTCGAAAGCAAATTATCAATTTTCTCCTGATTTAAAAAAGATTATCAGTAGTTAAATTAATAATGTTATTAAAACTCTTAGTGTTTTTACTCTGCCAGGAACAAGTTAGAAGGAAATGTGGGTGTATTTGTTTTTGTATACACAAACTCTTAATTCCTTGATTGGGTTAGTTTTATGGATGAGTGGAACTGTCTCTTTGCTTGTTTGGATTCAATTGGTTTTCTCAAGAAGAAGAGTAATAAACAGGAAAGTAGAAGAAACAAGGAGGCAAAGTAGGTAGGAAACAGTGACCCCAGGGTGAAACAATATCCGGTTTGAAACAATAAAACAATATCCAGGTTGTATAGAAAACCAATCTACTTTGGGTAAGCATTTCAGTCTGAAAGGGAAGAAAGAGGAACTTTAGGGTGCTGAATGGGGCCTGGGTTTGGATTTACAGAGAAGAGACTGTGAGAACCTATCTGAGATGTCTGATCCTCAAAGAAAAACAGCAGGAAAGTAGGAAATAGCAAGAAATGGGTTCAACTTCAGGGAAAATAGCCCTTACAGAAAGAAGATAGCCATGAGGGACACTGTTTGCTGACAGGGTAAAGGCAGGGATTCTTAGGGAATTAGTGACCAAAGGGAATGGGCCATTCAGAGAATCCCCATGTCTAATGTGAGTATGTTCTGGATTACATAAAACAATAACTAATCACAAAGTCATTATCCCATCTTTATTAATAGATTCCCAGGTTCAAAAAATGTTTTTATAATTATATGCTCACTTTATATAAAACCCAAAATATGTGTATGAGGAGATTTCTGATTAATAGGCTATGAAATTGCTTGTATTTTTAGAAAAAAAATAATACATATCTGCTATCTCAAAGTAAGAATAAGATTTCAGGGTGGTGAGACATCTGAAGACTCATAAGTTCAGGGGGATGGTGTTGGGGAGAAGAAAAATTTGCTCTCAGTTTTTTTTTTTTTCAGCTGGTCTAAAAATTAAGTAGACAATGAGACAGATTAACAGAGAAAATAACCAAATTTAATATATATATATATATATATGGGAACCCTGCACCCATGAGAGAGTCAGAGACCCCACATACATGAGAGGTTCAGACACAAAGGGAAAATGGGTATATAAGACATTCTGAACAAAGGATAAGGTTAATGCACTTTGGGGCTTCAGAAGGTAATTACAGGGAGAACATACATTCAGTAATTATTAGTTTGTCCTACCATATAAATAGGTACAAAATCATTTCTGGTTTTAACTTTTATTGTGGTCTAGGCTCCTAATTTAAATTCTTCTAGATAGTTAAGGGGGTTTGGGGACAGGTGTAGAACTTTATCTTGAGCCTTCAAAGTCTCAGTTGCCCTTAGCTCAAAATAATCCACATATCACTGAGGCATATCTTAGGGTGGTTCATTCTAAACCCCTGCAATAGCATCTGTTAAAAAGCTAGTGTAGGTTAAAAATTTAGTATGGGTTTTTGGAACTGTGCTAGACAGTTTAAGTCCTAATTTTCCACCATTTGTTATCTGTGTGACTCTAATTTCAGTTTCCTCATATGTGGTATAGAGGTAATAAGAGTATTTCATTCAGCTCTGGTGTAGGTGAAATGAGTCAGTGAAAAAAAAAAAAGTGTGCTTATAGCAGTATGGCTATTTGCTGCCACAGTGGATCCCCTCTGGTTCCAGGAAATTAGCTACCTACAGAGTTACGGGTGTTCTTTGATCTACTAGATTCAAATTTATCTACAGGAGAAGTTGGTAATAAACTAAGGCCTTTTACTAGTGTTGCCTAAGACTATCTAAAGCACTTTTCAAAGTATTAGTATTTTCAGTTTTTGACATTATTTAATACTTTAGAATATTGTTTTAAAATTTTAAGATTTGATTCATTCTAAATAAGCTTTGTCTCTCTCAACATCAAAATATTTTCTAGAGGACTGTATCTTCAATGTAATCTGGAACTTTTCTCATGTTTTATTACACCCAACATAAAATTATTTTTATACCTATTTATCCTTTCCTTTATCTTTTTCTATTTTTTTTTCATATGCCTTTTGTTGTGTAACTAGCCAAGTCGCTTGGTACAAAATCTTTTTTAAAGCAATTTTTTTTAAGTTTTCTTGACAATATTGAAAAGATGAATTTCCCCAAGTGGCGATTCAAGTCATACACTGAGAGACAGAGGGTCCTTGACTGCACGCAGGAAAGAATTCAAGCATGTGCCAGAGTTAGAAATAAAAGGGAATTTTATTAGAGAAGAAATAATGCTCCACAGACAGAGGCGTGGTCTCTTAAAGATAATGAGCAGGACGGAGTGTTCTAGGAATTTAGTTTAAACCTGTTTTCCGTTCTGGATATGGGTATGCAGCATTAAAGGCATGGGGAAGTAGCCATTAGTAACCTCAGGAGGAGTCTTCCTGTGGGTTACCTATACTGATCAACCAAGGTTACTGTGTCAAGATAGCAAAGTCTGGATATAGCCTGGTTTAATATTTAGTCATACTGTATCATTCTCATGCCTCTTTCCTATAGTAATATGAACCTGTTTCAAAAGAGTACACATAACATTTGTCTTTCTAGGTATAGAATCTATGTTTTACCAGTTTTTTCATTCTATAATTATTATCTCAATCTATCAGGGAAATTTAACTACCAAATGATTCTAATAATATTCCTTAGTATCTTGAAGCTTAAAGGTAATAATATAAAATGTATTCTTCCCTGTGTTCAGTTAATACTCTTGAGCCCTAGCCAAACCTTTCAAGATTTTGTGAATTTTTCAGGCACTCTGTGACCTCGTATATTATTACATATTTGATGTTCTCCAAGATATTGTTATATATCATGCCACTATTCCAATCTCCTTTCCAGTAATATGTAATATGTATTGAGATATATGTAGCAACTGGATGTTACTAAACTAACACTATTTTAGAGTTCTTAAATTATACTTGCTTAACTATGCGTGATAAAAAAATAATTTCTCAGCACAGAGCATTGACTCATATTTAACAGTAATTACTGGCAGTAACAAATGTTGGTACCACTGAAGACAATTCTCGTTGTTAGAACTACTTTCCTCTCATTGATTATTCTACATCAGCCTCCTTGTTCTTCCTTGAACACACAAAGCACACTCCTTCCTTTGCATTATTTTCCTTAGCTGCCTTCTCAGACCAGAATATTTGTCCCCCAATTCACGATTACTACCTCCTGACCTTCAAAAATTTACTCAAATGTTACTTTCTGAAATTCCTCTACTGTACCCTATTTAAAATGGTAACCTGATCCCTACATCATATACTCTATTACCATTATTCAATTCTCTTTTCTCCATAATATTTATTACTTTGTTATTTACCTATTTATATATTTGTAGTTGACTTCTGCCCACCCCAGCTGATAGGTAAGTACCCAGAAGCAGAGATATTTTATTTATCAGTGTATCCCTAGTTTCTAGGCAAAATATCAGCATACTTTCTCTGTAAAAGGCCAGATAATAAATATTGTAGGCTTCGTGAGCCATACAGTGTCTGTCTCAACTAAACTGTCATCATGACCAGAAATGATGGGTGGGGCTGTGTCTTAATAAAATGGTATTTACCAAAACAGACTGTAAGCTGGATTTTTTGGCTGTAGTTTGCGGTTAATCGTTGGTACATAGTCAGCTCTTAATAAATATTTGTTGACTTAATTAAATATATGTATTGAAACTAAACAAATTTAAATGTGAGCATAAATTCCCTAACAAGTTTACCTCTTCTTTCACTCTAAAGTGGAGTGTCATTTCTTCTCAACTAAAATATGCACTTATTTATGGGCCTTACTGCCCATCTTAAACAAAAATGTTCCTCATTCCATTAAAACTAAAATACATTCTTATATATAATGGAGTAATAGGAGCATAGTACAGGAATTGGAATCATAATGAGCAGTAAAAAGCTGTCCTGAGCCAGAGGACAGCAAAATCCTTAAGTTCAAGATTAGAATTAAGTGCTTTGGTCAATACTTATTATTATTTTTTTAATTTAGTTCCCAAACAACAGAAGTATTTCTTTAGCATTTTAAGAAACCGTAATTTCTATAGTGTATAATATTATTTCTTATTTTAACTGTGAGAATAAGAGATTTTCCCATTTCTTGAGTTAGACATAAACTTGAAATTGTGGCAGTGGACTTGCATCTACTACTTCCTAATTCTGGAGCACATCTTTAAGCAGCAACATGGGGGATAGTTAGTGTCTTAGTCCTGTAAGGCTATTTAAAGATGTTATTTATTTATGAGTGTTATTGATCATAAGTGCTCAACATGAGAATGTGAAGGAAAGTAGCTTTGTCTAATCACAGAACACTGAGTTTATTCTACAACAAACTGAAAGGTGACTCAGTGACCAAAAACAAAGAATTAGTTCATTGTCTCATATATAAATATCTTTTGAAATTCATTGGAGGATTTTGTTTCTGATAAGCTTCAGAAGACTTCTTTATTGTCCCAGATTTTAATTTGATTGTGTACTTATTTTAAATAGGAGTATGTGTGTTTGTGTGTAGAAAC
>CM053513.1:56294227-56645762 GCA_028627145.1 Eidolon dupreanum
ACTTATTCATTTAACATTTTTTAGCAACTGATTTATAAAGAAACTGTTGAATAACAGCCAATGCAGAGGAAAAATATAATCACTGTATTTAACACACTCGTCTTGCTACTTTGCAAATTAAATTCTACAACCTATGCAAAATATAAATTTATTACCCATTTAATTGAATTAAGTTGTTTCCTCTCATTCCCTTGCCCTTCTTCAATACTAATTCTAAAATATAGTTCTTTGCTAATTGATCTCAACACATTTTGTAGCTTCCTTGTATTTTGTTTGGATGTTTACTTCTAATTTCTAATAAATTTGTTTACCTAGAACTGTTATTGCTGCAGTTACTAGTTTGTAAGTCTGTTTGATAAGATAATTTAATATCTGGAAAATAACATAAATATTAATTTCACACTTAATTTTTAAATTAAGTTTAAATTTTAAAATCTTTAGCTTATATTTGTTAATAGGATCACATAAATAACATGTACAATGATTCTGAAATTTCAAAACTGAATGTGGTGATTAGGATGGATGACTTTTGTGGAGAATAAAGTGTTTGATAAGTTTATCCATTCCTCTGTGGTAGTATCTATGTTTTATAAAATAATATTGTTACTCATATGTTAAAGTGACTTTTCCAGTTTAAAGTAGTATCTGTAAAGGAAAATAATGCATAAAAATTGCATTTCTTACTTTGAGCACAAATAAGTCACAGTAGCAAGAAAGTAATCTGATATCACTATATAATTTAGAAATATTTTGTTATGTCATTTATTCTATGCAAGCACTCTATAGAACTGATAAAACTTATACATTTTTCTTAAATGATTCTGCCCTAAACATTTATCATCCCTTCCTGTTATGGAAGGGAGGAAGGAGAGAAAGAGAAAGAGCTGTAAGAAATAGTGGCTTTATCATATTGTGAGTAAAGGCAAAGACATACATCTCTTGAGAAATAACTAAAAGAATAAAATGAAAAACTACTTGACATCCACTAGGATGGCTATAATGAAAATGATAGGCAATAACAAATTCTGACAGAGATGTGGAGAAATCAGAATCCTCATACATTGTTGGCATGGATGTAAAATGGTACAAGTGTTTGAAAACAGTTTGGCAGTTCCTCAAAAATTAAGTTATAGAGTTAACATGTGAGCCAGTAATCTACTCCTAGGTGTATACCCAAGAGCACTGAAAATATATGACCACTCAAAAAGCTGTACATGATATTCATAGCAAATGATTTATAACAGCCAAAAATGGAAATAACCCAAGTGTCTATCAATTGATAAACAAGTGTGGTATATCCATACAGTGGAATATTATTCAGCCATAAAATAGTAATGAAGTACTGATACATGCTACAATATAGATAAAACTTGAAAACAGCTTAATGAAAGAAGGCATACAGAAAAAGCAATACATTCTATTATTCCACTTATATGGAATATTCAGAAGGCAAATCCATGTAGACAGAAAATGGATTCATGTTTGCCAGAGGATGTGGGGGCATGGAGGATGACAGCTAATGGGTACAGAATGTGTTCTTCAGGGTGAAGAATATTTTCTGGTATTACATAGTGGTGATGGTTTCACAACTCTTTGATTATACTAAAAACCACTTAATTGTACACTTTGGGTGAATTTTATGGTTGTGTAAATTATAACTTAATAAAGCAGTTATAAAATAAGAAATTAAACAAGTATTTTTAAATTGGAATATGTACCTTTCAGGAAACAAACAAGATACAGAAATAGAAAATAATTTAGGGGATAAAATTTAAAAAGAAAATAGGTTAGATTTTTGAGAAGCAGAAAAAAAAATGCAAATCTTTGAGCTTTCAGATTTATTGAATGCAGAGTTGTCTACTAATGATATGAGAAATTACAAAATTTGAACTCAATAAGAAATCTGAATGCTAAGCGCTGAGGGATGTAATGTCTATTCAAATCAGTCCCTGAAGGGTTTATAGCTTATGATTCTAATGAATAGACTTCAAAAGCAATAACACAGTATTATACTGTATAGTGATTAATATTCTAGTGTTATAGACATGCAGCTATAGAGTTATGCTTATTCTACTCATGTAAATAACTGAGAGGTTACATTTTAGGATAAAATATAATCTTATAAGTGCACTCTTAAGAGGCTTTGTAGTTTTCATATTTTAAAAACAAACCATTGTAGTAGAATATTTATTTAGTAATTTTAACAAATTAGTATCTTTGTTTGAAGTCAGAGAAGGTACAAAAAATTAACCATTTAATTAAGTTTCAGGGAGAAAATAGAACAGTTTCTACAAATATCACAATTTAACTTGTAGTTCCCAATAATAATCATTTTAACTATGAATTGTTTTTGAAATTTCTGGTGCACCTTGCAAGCACCCTGTTTCATTTGACCCTTACAAAATCTTTGAGATAGGGCATTTTACCAATGATGAAACAGAGAAAGTGACAGTAAATGTAATATTGCATAGCTGGGTAATTTATTATGTATGACAAAAACCACAGATCTCTTAATATAGCACTCTGTCCATTTTCTTTTTCTGTTAGAATATTGTGAATTGAGCAGTGGTGTTGTTGGGATGATGGGAGACTAATAGTCAAGAATAATGGTTCGATAAAGAATAGAGTGGGAGTAGCTAGTTCACATTCTGACAAAAATTTAAAATATAAATAACTTATTGAGCAATTATTAGACACATTTCTGAACACATTACCCTGTAAGAGTTTTGTGAAGTTGGATTGAGCTATTAAAGGAGACCCAAGAGGTTCTCAGCATAAAAATATATGTTATCAATTAGATCATGTACTTATATGTACATAATATGTATTTTACAAATGTCTAGGCTGCTGCTGTGTCCCCAAGACTAATAAATAATTATGTAGATTAGAAACAACATACCATATATTTCTTCTTCTGAAATGAAAATCAGTTACTCTCTAAGAAGCATTTTAGTGAAGTGTTTTGATTGTTTCCCAAATCATAATTCCTTTCTTTTTAGGAATGACGACTTACCTAATGGACGCCCTGCTTTTGGATGCTCCTTCTCATGCTTTCTGTAACTGTAACTTTCATTCTACCTTTTAAGACAATAGAATGTCACAACACAGTGCTCTTAACTAGTCCTACCAAGCATGAGACCTCTCTTATTATCTGAAGATGATAGGATGGCACTTTTACATTTCTCTAACCATATAGGTTTTCCCCAATCTCATCCTACCTTCAACATGGAGATCAGACAGTATAACATAAGGATACAAAAGCTATTGTTCTATGACTAAAGCTGCAAAATACAGATGAGCCTCCATTCTGTGTTGCTGTGCTCCAGGAAAACACAATTACTACTCAGTGCTTTCATCGGACTGTCCTGGTTTGGATTTGAGACCATTATTTGCCCCATCAGCATATCTTCTCTCTCTTTTTTTATTAGTAAACTAATAGATTTGGAAGATAAAATCTTGTAGTATTTCCCATCCCTTGTTATTACTGGAGTATATCATTTTTGCCTTTTTAGGGAACACCTGAATGTAAAACTTTCATTTGATTTTCCCTAGAAATGATTCTATTAACATTTTATTTTTTGAGGTATAAATAATGAGTTCCTGAAATGTTTGAACATATATTATTCACAGAAATGATTATATTCTTCTGCTTCGCTGGTTTGGGTAACTTTTCTTTTTCAGATTATACTTTTACGCATCACATCTCATTAACTGCTAATATAAGAAAAATGTGATCATATATATTTCTATTATACACTCTTTTTTCCTTTCCTTATCCATACCTCCTTTTTTCTTTGCATTACTTTTTTTCACAGCAAACTGTTTTTTTTTTAGTCACTTTAATACAATTGCAATTGTTATATATTAGTTATTGTAACTCTCCCAAATGATACATTTGAAGGTGGTAACATACCCAATCAGAAAATAGAAAGATTGAATGAATGAAAGGAAGAAAAGGAAAGAAAAACACTTTATTAAACTGTTATTTTCTAAAACTTGATAAAATACATTTTGCTTACTCTGAGAAACAGAATTGTAGTTCCATGTAGCATTACTTTGTCATTAAAGCTCCAGTGAATGCACTTTACCAATCAGGAGACCAAGAAAATCTCATCTATACCAGATAGCTTTCTGCCCTGCCCACCTCTGCTTATCGCGTTTTAATGAGTTTTTCCCCTACCAGAATGATCTGTGCTGAGGTATTACTTTTTGTATCAAGGCCTTACTTAGTCTTCATTTTCTTTTTGTGATCTTGCTTCTGGTTCACATCATTAAAGTTTCACAGGCTAGTTTCTTCCCATATTTCCCACAAACTGTTGTTTGCTCACCATATTTACTCTTTGGCTTTGATTTCAGTGTGCTTGCTTAATGCTGCCCTTCTGTTTCCTAACCTGAGTGCTCTGTCCTTGCTTTCTATGTGCCTCTGTGATGGATTCTTTTATTCTGCAAGTTTTGTCAGAAAAAGAAAAAAATTGAATTTGGGTTCCAAGTGAAAAACAGACCTATACAGAAGCAGTTACATTTCCTGAAAATCTATAGGAGTGGTGGTATTTCTTTCCTTATCATTGTTGTTCCCAGAACCAAGGAACGATCTCTGAACTAATAAATGTTTGGGCCTAGTCAATAGCAGGTCAGGTGAGATACCTGTTTATGGCATGTCCACCATTCTTGTAGGCTGTAAATATCTCCAGTATCTTCACAGAGATTGTGTTACAAAACATGTAATTAAAGACATGTCTATGACCTGGGATAAGTATTCTCAAAAGGTTTTACCTGTTAAATATTAAAAGATATGATTTTTTCATCTACTTCAAAATATTCCAAAGTTATAAGACCCTTAGTTTTTTTTTTTAATCCATGCAGCAATTTTTCACTTTTATGAATCTAGATATTTTCTTTGTGAAATCATGTTATTTATAGACATACTAATACGGATAACTCAGTTCCCCAAGGACATAGAAGTATGCTGACAAGAATTGGCTAGAATTTCTCTTCTGATGCTCACTCAAAAACCAAATGCTATTGCTATAGTTATGATTAAGGCTGAAGAATAAGGAGGATAATATCAAAAAGTCTCTTCAGAATTTCCTTTAGGGTTATTTCATTTTAATTTGACATGGTTTTATTTAGTCAGAGTTGACCTTTTGAGCAGTGAAGACAATTTCACCTCCAGTCAAACATTAATTCATACTAATTAGAAGTTGGAGAGTCCTGTGACAACAGGTGAGCAAACATGACATCTGAGTAGCTTTTAAAGTGGGAACCTTCCTACTCTGCTATATCTAATATGTTTGCCAACAATCTGTTTGTTATGAAAACATTATTAATACTTAGCATTTCATACACTAATCGAGGCAGCTAGTAGAGAGAGTGGATCAGTAATAGAGTGATTGATATTATCTCACTCTAGCATCATTCCCACCTCTTATTTTGCCACTCTATATAGCTCTTATAATCATTTTAGTATGAAAGACACTGTAAGCCAGTAAGTAAACTTCTAGTGGGTAATTAAAAACCATAACAATGTACTTTTATCTTCTCATTATCTTTTATTCCCTCATCTTCCCTCCATACACACATACTTACATTCTTACCTTCCCGTTTTTTCTTCTTTAGCCCTCTTTTTCCTCTTCTGCTTGCCAAAGGCTAGTGGTGCTAACCTTATAAAACTACTGATAATTAGAAATCATTTACTAATGTGACTAATTTACTTTTAGAAAATATTTGAACATGTTATAAATGAGTTAGTAGTTAAACTAATGAGGCAAATTACAAAGGCAAAGAAGCATTAATCATATTTTATAAAAGGTCTTTATAGCTACTTCCCAGAACAGGATGTCTGCATATGAAAGAAAATTAGCATAGAAGAGCAATGAGGTAGTTTGTACAGGCATTAGCCAAAATCTGCACCCACAATTTGGAATCTAATTATTGATTCTATTCCATCTTTTCACATATCTTTTATTTTTCTTGTTAAGATAACTCATCAAATTTTAGACTTAAATTTTAGGCTACAAGTCAAATCTACAGGATAAGAAATTTCCTAATAGAGGAAAGGCAATGAAAAGGCAATTTTGTAAGATTCCATGTAGCTAATCAGAGTTTACATAGGATAAACACCCCTCTTACTTCCCCATGTTTTCTCACTTTGAACATTTAATTAGCTTGGTTCTTTCCATCCACATGCCACTTCCCTCCCACTGTATTCTATACAATATGCTATATCCAAGCCAGAAGACCTTTGATGGCTTACTGTTGCTAAAATGTGAAAGACTTAGCAAGCAATTAATAACCAAGCCTCAGAATACCTTAGTGGTGTTATTTTCTGCCACACACCCCGCCGTATACATTGCTCTTAAAACAGCTCCACAATAGGCAACAGAGAAGCTGAATTAAGTGTACAGCTAATCACTTTTGAAATGTTTATAAATTTTAACTATTTTTAATTTAATAAACTAAGTATGGATTTTCTTATTATAACCTATAAGAATGCAAAAAAAAAAAATAGTATTCCAAATGACCAATCAAAATTTTCTTAATTTTTTAAAACTAGATATTTCTAAGTTTTTATTCATATTTTCTTATTCACATATCATAATTTTTTAAATTTCTCCAAATTTTCATTTTTATGTTCAATTTTCAGATATATTTATTAAGTTTGTTAAATACTTGGGTTATTAAGCAAGATGCTATTTTTCAGTTGCTCTTTTCTAGAAAACTTTGAGTGGGTTGCAAAACACAGATAACCACAGTGGTGAAGAGCATTTCTTTTAAAGAGATCTGTCCAGGTACACCTGAGTTTGAATCGCAGCCTTGGCATTACAAGCAGGTGACTCTGGCAAATTACTTAAATTTCCTGAATCATACATGAAAAATTGTGGTAATAATAATATATACCATATAGTGTATTGCAAAGGTTGAGTTAATGCATATAGTAAATTCTCAATATCTGCCATATATGCCAGTCATTATCAATGATGTGTGTGTGTGTGTATCTTAGTTTAGAAAGGAATATGAAAATTAGAAATAGCAAACATTGTAATACCAAAGCACATACAATATTATTGAAATAGTATTTTAAAAATTAAAGAAAACCAACTAAACTTGCTTTGCTTAGTGAGCATATATTTAAATGATGCTTCTAAAATATAATTTAAAACTTTGTCATCAGTAATTTACATAGAAAGTATAGTAACTGAAGTCTAAAATGTTTAAAATATAAACTTTATGACAATTCTGGTTGGTCTCATTTTAGAATATAGATTATAATGAGACCATTTATATATTGACAAGTTTGTGTATGTGTGCATGTGCATGTTTGTGTGAAATATACATATATGTGCGTATATATTTGAGTTATTTGGCAGTTATTTAAAAAACTCTCCCAGGTATATGAGTGAAATAATATTCTGCATTTTATTATTTTTTGAACTATAACCAATGTAGAATAGTACATTATTTTTATTTGTATGACATAGTGACTTCACATTTGTATACATTTTGAAATGATTACCACAATAAGTCTAGTTACCAACTGTCACTAAGTTAATACCAAGTTAATGTATTATTATTGACTGTTCCTCATGTTGTGCACCATTTCCAGATGGCTTGTAATTTTAGAACTGAAAGTTTGTACCTCTTGATCCCATTCACCCATTTTGCCCCACTCCACCTCCCCTATTCTCTGGCAACCACCATTTTATTCTCTATATCTATGAGTCTGGGTTTTCTTTTAATTTTTGTTTGTTTTGTTTTTTAGATTTCACATATAAGTGA
Source organism: Eidolon dupreanum (assembly GCA_028627145.1). Classification (NCBI taxonomy): domain Eukaryota; kingdom Metazoa; phylum Chordata; class Mammalia; order Chiroptera; family Pteropodidae; genus Eidolon; species Eidolon dupreanum. The sequence goes on from CM053513.1 coordinate 56,302,004, forward strand.
AATAATGTGTTTTTTGTCTCTCTGTATCTTATTTCACTTATAGTAATAACCTCAAGGTCCATCCATGCTGTCTCATAGCAAGATTGTATTTTTTATGATACAGTAGTATTCTATTGTGGCACTCCTATCTGAAGTTTCTCTTTCCATGTTTTCAGTTACCCATGTTAAATGCAGTCTGAAAATATTAAATGGAAAATTTCAAAAAAACACAATTCATCACAATTCATAAGTTTTAAATTGTGCTTCATTCTAAGTAGCGTGATGAAATTTGAGGCCATGCTGCTCCCTCCTCCAGAGTCATGAATCATCCCTTTTAGTGCGTTCACTCTTTATATGCTACTCAGCCATTAGTCTCTTCATAGCCTTCTCAGTTATCAAATCGACTGTTGTAATACTTGTCTTTAAGTAACTCTTACTTAATAATGGCTCCATAGCACAAGGGTAGTGATGCTGACAATTTAGATATGCCAAAGTAAAGTCGTTAAGTACTTCCTTTAAACAAAATGGTGAAAGTTTTCAACTTAATTAGGAAAAAATATATTTGTATGCTGAAGTTGCTGAGATCTGTGGTAAAAAAAAAAATAGTCTTCTATCCATGAAATCATGAAAAAGGGAAAAGAAAAATGTCCTAGTTTTGCTGTTGGACCTCAAAGTGCAAAAGTTCTGGCCACAGTGTATAAGTGCTCAGTTAAGATGGAAAAAGCATTAAATTTGTGGATACAAATCTTTTGACTGTTTTTTAAAAAATTAAATTTTTGACATAGAGACCACATTCACATAACTTTCATTACAGTATATTGTATAATTATTCTATTTTGTTATGTATTGTTATTCATCTCTTATTGTGCCTAATTTAAAAATTAACCTTTATCCTAGGAAAAACATGTCTAGGAAAAAAATGCATAGTATTAGTGAATTTAGTACTATCTGCACTTTCATAAATCCACTGAGGGTCTTGGAAAGTATTCCCCACAGATAAGGGGGGACTGCCATAACATATCTTCTTTATTCATCCATTCATCATTAGAAATGTAGATTGTTTCCATATCTCGGCAATCATAAAGAATGCTACAATGAACGTGTGGGTGCATATATCTTTTCAGATTTGCGGTTTTGTTTTTTTTGGATACATGCCCAGAGGTGTAATTGCTGGATCATACAGTAATTCTATTTTTTAATTTGTTGAGGAAACTGCACACTGTTTTTCATAGTGGTTACACCAATTTACTTTCCTACAGTGTAGGAAAGCTCCCTTACCTCAACATCCCCATTTTGATAATTGCCATTCTGATAGGTATGAGGTGATAATCTCATTGTGGTTTTGGTTTGCATTTTCTTGATGATTAGTGGTGATAAGCATCTTTTCATGTGCTTTTTGGCTATCTGTATGTCTTCTTTGGAAAAATGTCTATTCAGAGCCTTTGCTCGTTTTTAATCAGATTTTTTTTATTGAGTGTGTGGCTTTTTATGTGTTTTGGATATTAACCCCTTATAGGACATTTCTTTGCATATAGCTTTTCCTATTCGGTAGGTTGTCTTTTCATTTTGTCGATGGTTTACTTTGCTGTGCAGAGCTTTTTGGGTTTGACGTAGCCCCATTTGTTTATTTTTGCTTTTGTTGCCCTTACATATGGAGTCAGATACAAGAGTCACTAAGACCAGTTTCAAGGAGCTTACCGCTGATGTTTTCTTCTAAGAGTTTCATGATTTCAGCTCTTATATTTAAGTCTTTAATCCATCTTTGGTTAATTTTTGCATGTGGTGTAAGATAGTGGTCCAATTTTATTCTTTTGCATATAGTGTCCAGTTTCTCAACACCATTTATTGAAGAGACTGCCCTTTCCCATTGTATATTCTTGGCTCCTTTGCCATAAATTAAGTGACCATACATGCATGTGTTTATTTCTGGGCTCTTTATTCTTTCTAGTTGATCTATGGGTGCTTGTATGCCAATAGCATGTTTTTATTGCTGTATTTATATAGTATAGTTTGAAACTAGGGAGCAAGATACCTCCACTTTGTACTTCTTTCTCAAGACTGCTATTGCTATTTGTGTTTTTTTGTGGTTCCATACAAATTTTAGAATTGACTTTTCTAGTTCTGTGCAAAATGATGGATTTTTGACAGGGGTTGCATCGAATCTGTAGATTTCTTTGGGTGGTAAGGATGTTTTAATAGTACTCTTCCAATTTCTATTTATTTGTACCTCCTTCAATTTTTTTTTTTTTTTTTAATCAATGTATTATAGTTTTCAGTGTACAGGTCTTTTACTTGCTTGGTTCAGTTTATTCCTGGTATTTTATTGTTTTCAATGCAATTAAAAATGGGATGTTTTTGATTACTCTTTCTGATAGTTTGTTATTAATATGAAGAGATGCAACAGATTTTTGTCTATTTTGTATCCTGCAACTTTAGTGAATTCATTAGTTCTAACAGTTTTTGATAGAATCTTTAGGATTTTCAGAATATAATATGTCATCTGCAAATAGTAACAGTTTTACTTCTTCATTAACAATTTGGATGCCTTTTCTTTTTTCTTTTTCTTGCCTAATTGCTATTACTAGGCCTTCAAAAACTACGTTGAATAAAAAAGAAAGTGGGTATCTTTGTCTTATATCTGATCTTAGAGGAAAAGCATTCAGCGTTTCACCATTATGATATTATTTGTGAGTTTGTCACATATGTCTCTTATTATATTGAGGTGCATTTCCTCTATACTGCTTTGTTGAGAATTTTTATCATAAATGGATGTTAAATATCATCAAATGCTTTTTATACATCTATTGCGATGCTCATGTGAGTTTTACCTTTCATTTTGTTAATGTGGTATGTCTTGTTGATATGCAGATTTTGAACCACCCCTGAATCCCTGGAATAAATCCCACTTGATCATGGTGTATAATTCTTTTAATGTAGTGTTGAATTCAGTTTTCTAATTTCTATTGAGGATTTTTACATCAAAGTTCTCTATATCTTTTAATTGGAGAAGATAGTCCACTTATTTAAAGTAATTATTGATAGGTAGAGACTTATTGCCATTTTAATTATTTTCTGGCTGTTTTTGTTAAGTTCTTTTCTGTTCCTTTCTCCTCCTCTTTTGTAGTTTGATGACTTTCTTTAGTGTAATGTTTAGCTTCCTTTTTTGTGTGTATTTACTGTAAGTTTTTGCTTTGTGGTCGCTATGATGTTTTCATGTAACATCCTGTCTATATGAGTCTGTTTTTTAGTTGATAGTAACATATATTTGAACTAATTCCAAAACTCTACACTTCTATTTCTCCCTCACATTTTGTTTCTGTTGTTACATTTTACATCTTTTTATTTTATATATCCCTTAACTAGTTGTTGTAGTTTTAGTTAATTTTTTCGTTTTGTCTTTTGACCTTTATATTAGCTTTATAACTGATTAATCATTATCTTTACTACATATGTATATATACCTTTTCTAGAAATATTTTTACTTTTATCTGTTTTCTTGACAATTACTGTTAAGGTCTTTATTAGGAAGATTACTTATCTTCATGTCATTGTCTTTTTTCTGAGGTTTGGTCTTCTCCTTTTGTTTGGAAGATACATCTCTCCTTTTGCTTGATTCTCTGTGTTTGTCTCTGTGGATTAGGTGAGACAGCTACCTCTTCTAATCTTGAAGGAGTGATGTTGGGTAAGAGATTACCCCTGGGGCCCAGAAGCATAAACTTTCCTGAGTGGCAGAGCCAGGTGCTCTAAGAGTGTCTCCTGTGTAGGCTGCTTGTGCTCACCTGCTGTGACAGAGCTGTAGCATGGAGCTGGGTGGGACCTGCATAATAGCACTATCAGAGAATGACTTTGCCAGCATCAGCGCTAGCAAGGTAGAAGGAGATTGCAAAATGGCACCTGCCAGTGCTTTGTTTCCAGACATAGTCTCAGTAGGTTCCTGCCTCTCTAGATATGCTTTAAGATTAGTAATCAGGTCTCCTTTACTTATGAAAAATGCTGCTTTTGCATTCCGTTCCAGGATGGGTGAGCCTGTGCACGAGCCATTTAAGAGCAGGTTCTATGTATCCTACAATTCTGTGGTTCTCTTGGATGTAATTCCAATTGGTTTTCGGAGCCAGATATTTTGGTGTCTCTTCTCTTTGGTACCAGACCTAAGAGTTGAAGTGTCTGAGGCAGGGCACAAACTCTTCACTGCCCAAGGAAAAGTTCTGTATTTTTGAGCTTCCTTCCCAATTATGGCTTGCCATGCCTGAGGTGGGGTTTCTAGAGAGAACTGTCTCTCTACCCCTCTTACCTGGTCTCAATATGACCTTATTTTTGTTATTCTTGTGGAAGTTATAGTCATCTAATTTTCAAGTCTTTTTCAGAGAAAATTGTTTCATATGTAGTGGTATATTTGTTTTGTCCGTTAGAGGAAGTAAGTTTCAGATCTTTCTACACCATCATCTTTTACAGCCCTGCTCAATATTGTGCATTTTATAACATACTTCAGAAGAAGAAGACTGTCCCTATTTGCTATGTTAGCAAATAGTTTCTGTTTAGCGCAGCAGCAGTCACTTTGAACAATGATGATCGTAGTAATAATACAGTAGCTAATATTTATTGAGCTCTCATTATGCACTAACTGTAATCCTAAATTTCTCTACTTTATATAAAAATATCATTCTTACATTCTATAAAATATAAACTATTACCATCAGCATTTTATAGAAAACTAAGACTAATCTGCTTTATAAGTGATTTAATCATAGTAACCATGTAATTTTCTTTACAAATAGCCTTAAATTTATAAAAATATTCATTGATCTCTATTTTTCTTCTAATAAGTTCTTAATGTCTTCAGATGAAAGGCTGAAAGGCACATGTAAATTATTGTTTTATACAACATTTTCTAAACTCAAGAAGTATTTTTCACTGGATTAACACTAGTTTACTTAACATTGAAATAATTATTTGTCTTTATTAGGAAATAAAATATGTATTTTAAATTTTAGTGAACAAATAAAAGCATAAATCTTCATATGGTGAATTAATACCAAAGCATAGAAAGCTAGAATTAGCAACTTTTACATTTAGATTTTCATGTCAGTATTAGAGAGATGGTAGTTGAAGACACTTAACTGAGTGAGCATGCACTTCATTTGTAAATGGCTGAAATTTTGTATCAACAGTGTAGTATATATGTATACTTTCAGATTAAAAAACTGAGAATTATCTTCATTAAAAAAATAATCAAAATACCGTTTTAAGTATCAATGTCTGGTTTAATGTTGTATTAATTGATGAAAAGTTTGATCAATATGATTCTCTCTTTATGACCATAGTGATCGTCACAGCCTTCATTGATTTTTTCTTCTATAATTTAGTAGCTAATTTTATGGTTGTACAGTTATACTAATCATTGTATAACATGTTATTTTTAACTCTAAATTTCACAGCTCCGAAGTACAGAGATGATGTATTTATGCTTTTTTGTTCCAATGGAGCTTAAATAAATCCTCTGAATGTCGTAGTAGATGTTCATTAATTTCTTTTTAATTTTTTCTACTTGTAAACAACAGCTCTGGATTCTTTGTACCTAGAACCTCGCTGTCATTCTTCAATGTATTATAATTAGTAACATGTAAAATTTTGACAAATATTAAAACAAGGTATTCATTGTTAAATATTTGCCATGATTTCCAAATGTTTCAGTTAGGACTCAAATTTTTCTTAAAAGCTCCTGTCCAATTGATGTCTCTGATTTATATTTTTGATGTTTGATTCTTGTTAATACCAACCAAAACCTTTAAAATGATGTTTACCTTTAATATCCCATGCAGATCTCTAGTCGTAAACAATATTCTGATTACCAGATCATTATTTTTTAAAATTTTATTAGACCATACATGACTTATTTCCTTTAACTAATAATCATGTTGAATATGCACAGTTAATGTTAAGAACTAAGAATAAGTGAAATAACATTACCTACTGAAATGTATACGTGTAAGTATATTCTTGGAGAAAAAACAAATGGCCGTGGAATTGTTATAGCAAATATTTGAGGACAAACAGCAAATATTAAGCCAAAAATTGGAGTGCCTCAACCTTCCTATACTGTTTTTATTATTCTCTCTGTCCTAATAGTGAGCATTCAGAGTCTTAATGGGCCGTTCCCGTATTTCAGATTTATCAATATGCATTATTTAATAATTGGCTTTATTTTAACTCTTTTCAAAGATGTTAGCAAATAATTATATTGCACTCTTCTACTTAATATGTGTTAATAATTTATTTTTTAACTTTCCTTCTGTAATCTGTTTTCAAGGTGAAATAGAATGCTGGTGTAGTGAAAAGTGAATGATTCTTTCATATTTGGCTTTCCTTCCATTTTCAACTTAAAAGTGAACTATGTATCTAGTCAGAGGTATTGAGTAATGTTTCCTTCTACCTAAAATTGCTGTTGACGCAATTTTTCCCCCCTATTACACTTCGTTATCTCTAAGCACAGCTTTAGGTTATATTTTAAAAGTCATAAAAATATTTTCTTGTGATGTGATTACATAAATCCTTTATCTACAAACAAATCATTCAAGGGTTTGCATTTGAAGTTTTTTAAATTAGTAAATAAAGCTAGTGGCTATGTAGCAAACCTCTAAACTTATTTAAAATGTTCTTTTTTCTGCTTATTCTTATAAAAATCTGTTACGTCTTTCAAGCCTAGAAGTTTTCTTTCTATAAATAAATCATGCCATGGGGTTTCTATTTGATATTAGTCTTGTGGATGGGGCATTTGGCTAGGTCATCACATGATCTAGATCTCACCAGCTGTTACTGTTTTTCCCTGCCCACACCCCTCACCCCCAGAGATCTTGAGAAAGCCACTTTACTTTCCATAGTACCTATTCCCATCTATATCTAAAAATGCCATAAAAATAAATTTAACAAATGCTTATAGCTGACTTTCGTATTCATAGGTTGATATTCTTTAAAGGAAATATCTATCATCTCTTTGTTTTTTTTTTTTCTTTGTCATATTTAGTGACTTAGAAAACCCAATGCCCAACTTAAAAAGAAAAAGATATATATTGCATTTTTTCAAGATCTTGAGTTTTCTAATGAACTGGGACATGGAGCAGCCTGTATCAGCTGGGACACTTGAACAATTGTGTTTTGTATCATGTTGAAAAAAGGAAAGAGAATGATAAATATTCTTTTGTTTTAGGGGTTATTAAATGCCTTCACTTTCATACAATGAGAAATATGATAAACAGACTTGAGCCTCATGGTAATGACATTTCCAAATTCTAGAATGTCTGTAAATAATGGAGGAACTTCATTATAAACAATGGAGGGCAGAACAAAGAACCTCTCTTCTGGCACATGAGAATAAATTACCTCATATCTCATCTGTACTTAGAGAATGATGTTGAAATCCATTCATTTATCCTCTGATATACATTTTTTTGAGAAATGATGGTGTTTTTTTAAACCTGAAGTCCAAATGGCTTATATGATAAAATATGTGACATTTTATAGGCATTTTGTAACACGTCTTGCATGGCACTGTAGCACAGTTACATACAATATCAGTTATTCCCTAAGGTATTATATAGTTATAGATCATAAACTTTTCACTTAAATTAAACATCACAGCTGGTTGCTTTAATTTGATTCATTATACCACAAATGTTTCAACAGCTTGACTAATATGAGCCAAGCCTACTGCAGATTCAAAAGAAGAACGAAGGTCAATGCACATGAAGCCTAGTCATTTGCAAATTTTCTTTGGACATATTATTATAAAGCATTCTGCAGAATATAGTTTAATGGGGATGTAACCAAAGAAAATACAAGAAAATAGAGTAGACTATTGCAATGGTGTTTCACTTATGGAAAGTAATAGTAAAAATTCTTAATTTCACGACACTGTTTAAAATAGTACATTTAAAAAATCATGAATATTTTGCTTTCAGACTGTTTACTTTTCCCATTGTGATAGCCCTGCCTGCTTCTTTTCAGACTTAAAACATAATAAAATCTGCAAAGGAAGGCAGTTAGCAGAAAAGACCAAAATGATTGCCCTTCTCATCCTCTACCCAGGAAGTTTTTTTCCCTCCTCAATTGAAAGACCAGGAAAACTGTCTCTTCTCTCATTCTATCTGCACTCCAAAATTCTTTAGATAAGAGGATTGATAATAATACCATTAAGATGACCATTTATTAAACACAATTTTAAAACTGTTTTAACTCCAAGGGTGTTCATAACAATTAGCTTTAAATATTATTGTTAAAGCAATTCATGAGGTAAAATAATTCCATCACTTATGATCAGAAAATGCAGTCTCCCAAACTATGTGTTGGCAACACAACAGACATGAAAGAAATTAGTGCAATAAGTTAATTCATTGATATACCAAGATGTTAAAAAATATAACCAAGTTGCTTTCTTATTGGTTAAAAAATCATAGAATTTTAAAGCTGAATGAGAACCAAAAGATCTCTAAGTTTGTTCTCAATAAGCTAGCATCTGCCTGATAATCATCTCTCAGTTCAAAACACTTGTTGTCCTTAATCCATAATGACTTTAGTATGACATTTGGAGCCCAATCAAATATCATCCATATATCACTAAACTATACTCAGTTACACACTCCAATCTAGCCATTGTGTGTGTGTGTGTGTGTGTGTGTGTGTGTGTGTGTGCGTGCATTTTCTTAGCAAATATTTTAAATACTCTTCTTTTTTCAACATTACTCAATCACCGTCTCCTCCTAGAGTTATCCTAAATGTTTTCAATAAAAATAAACTCTTCCTTTATTGGTGTACCTATAAAACTTTGTTATTGGATTATAATTATGGAATTCCTTTTGTCTTATATTAGAGTTATTTTAGTAGCTAGAGTAAACACCTTTGGTTCATATACCATTCATCTCTTATTTAGCTCTCTGTTTCTCTATACCTAATTAATGTACACTAAGATGAATTGCATCATCATTCTAATTCAACACTTTTTTTTCTTTATAATAAAAGAAGTTGAATTTCAGAGAGATTTTTTTCTAAGCAAAATAAATTAGTATTTTTTCCAGGATCAAAAACCCTTTTCTGGCTCACCATGCACAAGTGCCTCATGATATATGAAAAGCTTGCTGTGTTTAAAGTTAGTGATATAAACAAAGTTTGGAACTACAAGTTTTGATTTGCTCAATGCAGCCTTCATTGCTGTTAGGAACAGAAAACATGCTCTGACCCCTTTATCTTCTGTCTTTTCCCGACTCTCCTGTGAACCAGGATTTCTGGAGTTGATTTCAGCAGCAGCAATAATCTGCCTCACCTCATCTTGCCTGTTACCTAGAGGAAAGTGTAATGAATTGAAAAGAATATGGCATTTATAGTAGAGAAACATGGGTGTGGTTAGATTTCCTAACTTTGCATTTACATTTGTTATTTTGGGGTCCCTCATAGTCCCATGTCTAGGGCTCTCTCAAGATAGTAATTTTTCTTCATTAAAGAGATGTGTGTACCCTGGAGATGACTGTTTTGGGTTTGAATCTCAGCTATGACACTTACTTGTTCTATGACCTTGAATAAGATGTTTAAATCATCTGTACCTCAGATTTCTAATGTAAGAATTAGAACAATGCATGATTGTGAGAATTAAGTGAATTAGAAATTGTGAAACATTTAGAATACCATAGAGATTTCCAGTATTGTCGGCATTTTTGTAGAACTGAAATGACCATTTCATTTTTTTCCAGACATAAATAATGCTTTCAAAAAAGATATTCTTCTTCCAAATAGTCTCAATGACATTATCTCTAGATGTTTTGCTTTCTGTCTAACACATTTTTTTTCCTCTGAGCATTCCATGTGTTTGAACATGTATCCCATTGTGTAACTTCACTGCCTAAAATTCTTCATTGGCATAGCATTGCAAATCCCCAGGTGTTTGTGTATTCCATTTGAAGAGATTAAAATATTCACTCATATTTTCATTTTAATAAACTGTCTAAATGAAACGACTAGTGTGGGTCTGGAATGACAGGTCTGGAAAAGGGGTGGTTGAGGGAGTTTTAGCAGTGGCCAGGGGACTTCCAGGTCACAATATTGCTCTTCATTGAGGTCAGGTCATTTGTTGCTTAAATATGCAACAAAAGACACAGGCTAAAGCCTCTTTGAAATATTAGCAAGGGGGTTAATTTCAATATTTAATGGCTTTCTTTGAAATATGAAGATTGCATTTATTATAGAATGTCCAATCACATCATAGAACACAGGCTAGAGCCTCTTTGAATTATTTACCAGGAGGGCTAACTCCAATATTTAATGATTTTCTTCCAAATACAAAGATTACATTTCTATCAGGAATAATCCCCTAGTCATGATAAGGAGCTAAAGTTATTGACACAAATTTACCAAAGGACGTGGACAGATTTATATCTGTGTAATCCTGCTCACACATGAACACACAAAGCCATTCAAACTGTAGACAAAACACAAAATTGTGAATATAAAGATTGATATTTAGCAGAATGTGGAGATTCTTGATACACTTAAACTATTTACTAAATATTTCATATTTAGCATTTTTACTGAACTTTATTTTTTTTTTTCATTTATAATGATGATATAATGCCTGAACTTTCTATGTTGCAGGGTTGCTGTGAGAATCAGTGAATGAACATGTGTACAAACGTTTTAAAAACTAAGAATTGAGAAGAAATTGGACTTGTAAAAAGAATTAAAGTTAAAAAGAGATAATGCTTTTATAGTTTTAAAACTGAGCCCCATCAAGTTAAGAATAAATGGTTCTTGTTGCACTCATTCTATACTATAGAAAACACTGAATGGCTATTTCTAATTTACTCTAGGTAAAATACTAGCCTAACTTTAATACTAAAAATAACAAAGTCAGCCCCCCACTCACCAAATATATAGAACAATTTCACTTAGAGTAAGATACATAAATTCTCAGCAAAGTATTTGCAAATAAGGTCTAGCCATAAATTTTAAAGAATCACACAAATAGTAGGCAGTGTTTATTGAGTGCTTACATGATCTCACTTATTTATAGCAACTCTATAATGTACTTTCTACTATTGTCCCAATTCAGCTGATTGGGGCCTGGAGAGGGAAAGCAATGTTCTCATCAGATAAGTGCAAGTAGTGAAGCTAGAATTTGAAACCCTGCAGTCTGACTCCTGAGCTCATGGTCTTAGCAACATACTATCCTGTTTTGCTGACCATGTAAGATTCAAGGATAGTTAGATTTTTAGTAAATCTATCAGTATGATTCATGGCAGTAGTACATTAGAGGATACCACTATAAATTCTTTCCATGTATCAGTAGAGATGATGTTATCATCAATGACAAATGACAAACTCTTTTTAAAAATCCACAAAACTTTGTTTTATTTCTAAAATTTCTAAAATGTTCACTAAAGGCTATACATTTAAATTCAGTTCAGTTCCCACTTATGTTGATTTGGGCACCTAAAATGTATCAAGGATACATAAAGAGTAATAAGATGAGGGAAAAGGGAGTTCTTCCCACCCTTAGAAAAAAGGATCCCCAAAAGATGAATAAAAGGTAGACAAACGAAGAAAGTCTGAGGGGTTTTTCAGGCAGAGTGAAGAACAAATATGTATGTAGTTCTAAAATAGCCATCTCTACATGGGGGACTAAAAATAATCCAGAGTTAATCAAGAGAAGTGTGAGGTGGAGAGTGGCAGAGATGAGGCTGGGATAGAGGCAGGTGCCAGTTAGCAGAGAACCTTCTGTCATCCTGTCATGATGAGGTGTGTTGACTTCATGCTATGAAAACTATTTAAAGCCATTTCCTCTTTTAGGTGGGTTATATCTGAAGGCTATAGGGTGAAATTAATCCTGAAGAGATTGAAATAATATAGAAAGTTGACAAGTGCCTTAAAAGGACAACTGGAGAGAAGGAGAAACATTTAGGAATTGAGTTGTTTAGGAATTAAAATCATCAGAGATTGGTGACTAAATTGAGAAGAATATAAGGTGACCTCTAATATATAAAGTGACTGGGTGACATGTGAAGCCATTTATGATATTCAGAAATTAGGAAGTAGAATCAGTAAGAGAATGGAGGAGGCTGATGTGTTCTCCAGATAGCTGTATCTAAATGCAGAGAGACTTAGATGACTGGAGCTGAGGGGAGAGGTCCGTACAATGGACTTGGGAATTATAAACCTACAGTTGGTACTGAATCCATGCAAAGGGCATTAAAAAGGATTTTGCCTGACATAGCATTTAACAAATAGTAAGTTCTCTGAAGTTATTTATTGAAAAACTAAATAAAGCAAGGTGTAATGAGTCAAGAAAAGAATATAGTGGAAGAATAGTAACATTCAGGATCAAGAGGAAGCACCATAGTGCTGGGGTGGGGGAAGGAGTACGTATCATATTATGTAATTCATATAAATCTTGTCTGTAATTATATACATATGTAGTAAAATTATAAAAGAATCCAGAGAAAATGATCATCAAATTATATTAGTGATTAACTCTAGGTAGAATGGGAGGTAAATTATAAATTTTTAACACAGAATCTCTATTTCTGTTAAAAAAAGAAACAGGAAAACATGCTAAAATTCAACAGAGTGCTTAGCGAGTCCAAAACTATATGCTATTTTTAACACATTTTTATATGCTTGATATATTTCCTGATAACTTTTATTAAAGAGTAGCTGGAAAATCTGAAACAGAATGAGAAACTTTGAACTATACTTTGTAAAACCTGAGCTTGAAAGTAAAAAGATGAGAAGGAGTTAGAGTGGACCCAAGACAAGGAGAATTTTTTTTTTCAAAGATAGAGATTTCAGTAGTTTATAGATTTAAGAAAAGGGAATATAGAGAAGGACAGTTTTTGAAATATAGACAATGTCTCAACAATATAGTTGTGATATCAAAAATAAGAAAATCCATGTCATCCTTTATGATGTTTGTCCTTCAAATTCCATTACAATAGAGTTAGAACTTTTATATGCCTTAGAGAGTACTAAAAGCATAAACTCATTTTGTCTAGTTCTGCATTATAATAAAGAACTAGGAGGATAATGTTATACGTCTTAGATGACATCATTCAAGAAATTATAGTAAGACAGTCTCATAATCTTTATTTCTCAAAAGAAATTAGTGACAATGAGACCCTTTCACAAATTGCAGTGCATTTATATTTTAAAGTGTCATCACATGGTTGTAGTATTAGAGTATCAGAGTAATAATAGAGTATCAAAACCAAAACAAACTGGAAAGAGAGCATCTGCTAAAGAAAAGAGAAGGAAAATGTGTTAGACAATATATAGTTTTATATTTCTGAGCAGTAAAGACTGTTGAAAAGAGAATGTAATTGAAGTTACAGAAATGTCACAGAACAGTAATGGATAATTTATTATTTAAAATATAGAATTTCTTAATGACCTCGAGAATTAATATCTCAGGTGAAATATAAAGGTCTTTGACCTGCCCTATCTAATAATACCTGTTGTGATTATGTGAGTTGGAAATTCTTTTAGGATTTGGGGCAATTTAGCTGGAGGTACCTTTTATTTTTGCTGAATTTGTCTTGCATTTGGAGATGTTTGTCCATTTGGTACTTAAAGAATATGGAATCATTTTCAGCTATAAGAGCACTATTTAGTGTATTAGAATAGTAGATGGAGTTGAGAAAAAGATGACAGTGATAGGAGATTTTTGAGAAAAAAAAATATGATTGTGGTAAAATATGGCATTACAATCATCCCCTGAAAACCGGACCAAATGAAATGCCAAATTTTTTAAATACCTAAATCACATCAAGTGTTAGGGCAGATCTGCCAAAGGAGGAAGAATTCAGCTATGTTACTACTAATCCCTTTACCACAAATCCCTTGTTCTTTACTCTTTTCATTTCTAATGTTCTTTCCCTGATCCCTTCACTGATTTTCATTTCTCAGTCCTATCACTGATATCTCTGCATCTTGGTGTCAGTTCACCATCTTGGGCAAGTTGCCTTGTAATTCCTCTTAACTTTTTACTCCCCAAAACTGTTCTCTGTTATAATTTTCTTGTGATCTCTGTCCCTCTGTGTTAGCCAAGATCTCATATGTGAGCTGGACAATCATCCTAATTAAATACTGAGAGTCTTAAACATGATGGCTGCTGTTAAACAGCACTGGGATTCAAATTGCAAGAATAGATGTGTCTTTCACCCTTTGAGAATCTAAGCTGGAGGTATCCTTGGATGACTTATGACATAAATAACTCATGGTACCTTCCAACTTGCAGATGTGGGCTTCTTTTAAACTTCTTATCTCCTGCCTTCAGTCATTTTTTTAAAAAAAATCTGTCTTTAAGGCATCAGTGTTTCAATTCAGCCTCAATCTGTCTTGTCATGGAAGAAATTCATCTCATGTTCTCAAATACAATAATAATAAGTCTAAGTGAGCTACTTCCCCCCAGAAATGACTGTCAATTTCAGTGAAAAATTTTAAACATCAGTAGGGGAGAAATTTTTGTTAGACCTTTGGCTATTTCTGAAATAATATACAGTTGATTTTGTTAACATAAGGTATTGATCCCTAAATTACATCTTTTGAGTTTGGTAATAATTGCTAATTATTGGCGAGAATGGTAATAATACATATCGAAAGTTTATCATGTACCATCTTTTTTTTTATTTAATCCTCAGAACAACTCTATGATGTAATATATGATTATCCTTATTTTACTGATTAAAAGTTGAGATGTGAAAAGTTTATAAACTTTCCCAAAGTCATCTGACAAAAGGCAGTTCTGCTGAGCTTTCACTTTTATTTATTAATGAAGCTACCATTATAAACAGTTGTCCTTAAAACTATTATCTATTGAGTTGAAAAAAAGGAAATTAGGGCTGTATTAAACTCATCGTAATGCTCATGGGGTCAAAAATTGCTAAGCACTCTGCAGTTGAATTATTGCTTTAACTTTTAGCTATCACCTACACTGGAACTACTTAGAATAAATGAGGCCAATAGACCTATAAAGTCAAAACATTTAAATAAGGAGGTTAAAAGAGGGCTTCTATACATAGAGATAGAACTACTGCTTAATGATCAATGATGTAATACCTACAGAAATGCTTACATAATTCAAGATACAGTGACGATGCTCCCAAATCGAGATTGGACTTCCCACATGCAGGCCACCAAGAAGAATTATAGTGGTTAAGGCTACCATCAGCAGGGAGTAAAGATTCTACAAGGAACAGAAATTCACATTTGTCATTCTTAAGAAGGGAGTAAGAAGTAAGGGGAGAGATGTTATATTCTTCAGAGTACCCTTGCCTGCCTTTTCTGGAGACCCTGGTTCCTTGCCCACTTTCTTAACACATATGCAAAAAATGTCTCCCATGCATTCTTATAGCTGGGTAAATTGAAGGTTAATTTCTCAGGCATTTTGTTGCAGACATTGGGCCAGCTTAAAGTCCATCCTTGCACCATTTTTCTCTATTCTGAAAGAAATGTAAATTCACACATTCAGGAACCTCTTAGAACATTCTGGATTTCCAGAATATTCAGAAAAGATATCAAGTATAATTTGAGGGGGCAGGGAGAAGACATACCAATTAGGAATCAACAATGATGGAGATGAACACAGCCCTTAAAGGGACATTTGGATCTTACAATGATGAGAAGCAGAAATATAGTGTAGGCAATGGAAAACAAGTTGAAAGGGCTGATATGAAATCCAAATGAGAAGGCAAATTAAGTTAAAAGTAAATTGAGGTCATATAATTACAAGCACTGAAGGATGCATAATTATATTGATGATAGTAAATATATAATCACTCTTACTTACAATTTTCTTTATTGTTGTCTTGAAAAGAATTTAATCCAACTAGGCATTAACTGATACTTCTATTATAGTTTAATTCAAAAAGTTCACTTGTAACAGCAATGAAAAACAACTAACCATACATCACATGTGGATATTTTTTAAAAAATTGATTAAAGAGAAAAACAATTTTATACCCTAAATTCATTACAGTATTTTATTAATGATTTATTTTACCCCTTATACTTTTATATTAAGTATCTTTTCTTGATTTAGGTATCTCTGAAAGGGCAAGAGTAGACAAGCAATGGATAAGGAGTCAATAAAAAAAAAATTCAGAACAACAGTTCTCTTTCTGTTTTATGAAAATATAATGGAGACTTATCTCTGGTTTAAAATTTTGCTTCATATTTTACCATTTGATGATCTCTGTGGCTTACCATAAGAATCAGTATCTACTACTATTTTAAAATTAGTAAAACATAACTTTTAATGTTTATATTTTAACTAATTAAGTTGGAAAAATCACTTGTAATTTTGAGAAATGTCTTAACATTTCTGTATAATTTCTCATTCAAAATCAAGTTAAGTTCTTCAAAACTAAACTTGAGAATTCCAAGTGAAAAAAAAATGTTTCGAGAGGAAAGTGTCCTCAAGAAAGGGAGAGACAGAACAGATGTTCTCAGTTTTCTATTCTGGTACAGTGTCTCTTAATATTACTGTAGCATTAGTAAATATTTATAACTTTATATTGAGCAATTGTTCAGTCTTCCTTTTCAGGGTTAGTAAAGATTTATCAAAATGTATAAATATTTTTACTTTTACTTAATTAGTAATTTTATATGTGAAATACTAGAAATACTTCAAAAAATCAAATTGTGATTAGTATTACAAAGCGGTGCTATACATTTTAATAAGACATACACACATAGATGGGGTCCAGGTATGTGTCACTCTCAGCTAACTGTCAGTTAGTTGTCCTTAGCTTCAGGAACCTAAGACTCACTTTGCAGAGTAAACCTCCCTTAACTAATGACTGACCAGAGTGGAAGGATCAACACTCTGGCTCCCTTGCCTTTGGGTAGAGAGAATTTTGAAATGAGACTTTCCTTTTCCCCTGTGGGGTGTAGTCAAAGCCACTCCCTGAGATCTAGAAGCTGCCCTTTTAGATGTACTACTCTTTCCTTTCTGACTTCCTCACTCCTACTATTGTTTTTCCTAGGATATTTTCTAATAAATAAATTTCACAGGAATTCTCATCTCAATCTATTTCTGGATATCCCAAAAAATAATATTCTTTTTTTAAAAAGTAGATATATAACTGACATATACCATTATAAGCAATAATATTCTGATTCTTTCTTTTTTGGTTTGATATTGGTTTACATGAACTCTAATGTCTGGCATTAGATAATGCATGTTATCTCAAAAAATATTGAAAAATTATTGTACCACAATCTTTATCCTGAAGCAAGTCAATATAAATATTATTATAAATAAGACCTATAAGATAATATAGTTACTTAATATAATAAACTAATGATAAGATCATTGATATTATCAATGATAATATGGAATTTTGAGGATGTTCTTACTATCTGTGAACCACCAGCATAGATTCATATAAATCAGATATTTTCCAAATATTTTATTACCAAATAATGTCATGCATTTTGAAAGTAAAAGAAAAAAGCAAGAAAAGGAAAAAATGTAAAAAAGTCAAACTAAAATAAGTAAAAATCAAGTGAATTAGGTAGTCATACACAAGAATTAAAAATGTAGAATTAACATAGTAAACAGATTAATATTTATTTTAGATTAAAAATATATTAATATATAACTAATGAAACATGTATGATTTCAATGTCAAACACAAAGATTGGTTCTATTTTGTTTTTATGTACTTTTAGAATCAAAAATTATTTTTAAAAAATAAAATTCCATTTTATAGTACTGATAATACATAATATATGCATATATAAACTTCAAAAGTTATTTACAAAGCTTTAAAAATACTGATCTGTGAAACATGCATTAATATCCCAAGAAATTACCTTTGATAAGAACTAATTATGATTTTAATCAGATCAGTTAAATGATGTAAATTCTTTCTTGTTAGTGAGATTGCAAATTGGCACAGCCACTGTCAAAATAGTTTGGAGAGTCTTCAAAAAATTAGAACTACCTTATGACCTAGCAATTCCACTTTTAAGTATTTATCCAAAGAAAACCAAAATACTAATTCGAAAAGATATATGCACCTCTATGTTCACTGCAGCACTATTTACAATAGCCAAGATACGGAAGCAACCTAAGTGGCCATCAATGGACGAATGGATAAAGAAGAGGTGGTACATATGTGCAATGGAATATTGCTCAGCTATTAAAAAAAGAGAGATCTTACCATTTGCAACATGGATGGACATAGAGGACATTATGCAAAATGAAATGTCAGACAGAGAAAGACAAATACTATATGATTTCATTTATATGTGAAATCTAAGGAACAAAATAAATGAACAAAATAAATGAATAAAACAAAAACAGATTCATAGACACAGAAAAAAAACTGGTGATTGCCAAATGAGAGGAATGGTTACGGGGCTGAGTGAAAAAGGT
Organism: Eidolon dupreanum; assembly: GCA_028627145.1. NCBI lineage: Eukaryota > Metazoa > Chordata > Mammalia > Chiroptera > Pteropodidae > Eidolon > Eidolon dupreanum. The sequence goes on from CM053513.1 coordinate 56,320,401, forward strand.
GAAAGAATTAAGAAGCATAAATAGCGAGGTATAAAAACAGTTATGGCGATGTAAAGTACAGTGTAGGGAATATAGTCAATAACATTGTAATACTATGTGTAGTGCCATGTAGGTATTTGATTAATCAGGGGGTTCACTTCGTAAATTATATAAATGTCTAACCACTATGCTGTAAACCTGAAACTAAAATAATACCAAACGTCAACTCTAATTGAAAAATAAAAGTTTTAATAAATTCTTCTTAAGACTAAACTATTTCTTAGGGAAAGAACCTTTTTCATATATGCCAATATATCAAAATAATTATTTTTTTCTCTCAACTAGCACATGAAATAAGAAAAATCAGCACAGTCACTGAACTTAGCATTTCTTTTCTCTATTTCACCATTTTCCCATTTTCCTTGAATTCAACCTAAGAGTTAGGCTTCTATTTGCAAAAAAAAAAAAAAAAAAAAAAAAAAAAAAAATTAAAAATTAAAAATGAACACACATAGCATGTTAACTCTTATTTTGCCGATCAATAATTTCATATATTGCTTTAAAGTCTTACAGTGTAGCTTATATCATTTTGACAGATTCTTGAAGAATGTAAATGCTACCTAGAGATGTAGCATCACTAAGATCTGTACTTTATCGTCACACAGACTTCATTCTTGCTATAATGGAAAACTGACTTCTCTACTTTCTTCATTTGATTCCATGTAAACTGTTTTATTAATGTGCATCACCTAACAAACTGAGGTGAAAATTTACTTGTTTCTTTTACCTTGTTAAGCACTCTGTCTTAGATTTTAAATAAAATTACCTAAAGAGATATTGGCCTCATATAATCTGAGAGTGAAGCTGATGCACAGGGCAGAATTTCCTGTGTAATTAGCCTAATAAAATGTAATTGTCCTATTTTATTTTCACTGGAAGTAGAACTTTAATTATAAATTTATTGTCTTATTTACTTATTCACTAGTTACTTTTCCTTTTATTATTTTAACTTTGGATCAGGACTATGTATACTAAGTGCATGTAAAGTCACATAAAGCTACAAACCATCCCAAGAATTTTGTGTGCTAGTCAGAAATTTGGTGTTACTCCAACTTTCTCTTGAGATATATTTATCAGTTGTATGTTTTTAATCCTTTTATTTCAATCTTTTGTGTCTTTTTTGTTTCTTGCATACAATGTATTCTTGCGTCTTATTTTCACTTCTTCCACGTGTGAGCTTTTGTCTTTTATTTGGTAAGTTTTAGTACATCTTCATTTGTTTCAATTTCTATGTAATAGGATTTAATTCCTCCATCCTGTTTAATATTTTTTCATTTCTTATACCTTATGTTTTTTTCTAATTCAATTCTATAAAATTTTCTTTGGGTGTTTAAAATTTATATAGACTAATTTTATTATTGTTTTTCTTAACTTAAGAAAGATGTATATAATAACTTCTATTTCTTGAATGTATCAATGACTATATCTTCCATCTTACAAAGGAAGCACATTAGTATACCCCATGTCTTTTGTTCTCTCCACCTTCCATTGTATTACAAATACCTAGAATATTACTTCTGTTAACAGATAATTTTTTTCTTTTGTTTTTCCTTCCTTCTTTCCTTCCTTCCTTCCTTCCTTCCTTCCTTCCTTCCTTCCTTCCTTCCTTCCTTCCTTCCTTCTTACATAATAGTATATCATTTAGTTAAAATTATTCAATTATCTGTATTATACTGTGCTTCAGAAAGCATTTCGTCCAGTTTATTATTTATCTTTTGAGGTACAGACACTCCTCAGAAGTTTAGTTCATTGATTTGGAGAAGAACCAAAGGCCAGACCATAGTCATATCAGTCTTAGGATAGTTCAAGGTGTGTGCATGTGAGGGGTAGGGCATGGGGCATGGACTTTCTAATAGAAAATCCCAGTCACTTTACTTTGCAACAACCCAGCAAGAAACAACCATCAGTATTTCACCCCCAAATCCTTGGGAAATATTATATAGGAAGAAGGCAGGTTTACAAGGTTGTAATCCACAAACACTGAGATTGGATTGGGAATAATTAAGGACTAAATGCTCAAAGCATGTCAGCCCCCATCTACTTTTATTTATTTCGGTAAGATTCTTGCTAATATAGATACCCACAGCAGTGGTTTGAGGAAAGGGCTCGGCAGTAATTGTTCAAAGGGAAGAAAGTAGGAGGGTTAGGTGAGGGGGGACAAAACAGAATTAAAACTGTTTTTTCACTGTTGTCTCTAGCTTCTTTCTGCTCTAGGCTGTGGCCACCTACTCCTCACACAGAGCTGTTTAAAATACTGTTGTTGTTAGATCTTGGATTCCGTCTGCCAGTTTAGTGTTCAGACTCATTTTTAGAAGTGGCAACCAGCAACCCACGCAAGTTGGACATGTTGTTGAGTATATGAATTTGTGTGTGTGGGTGGTAAGATTGTGTGTGTGTTTAGTATGCATGATTTATGTATTATTTAAAGATTTTCCATTCATTGGTTTACATTTTTTTCTTGTTAACTTACTTTCCTCTTTTAAATTGTTCACATACGTTTTTTATTTTCTGTTCTTTTATAATTTTATATTTATTGACTTTACAACTATATAATGTTATCATAGAGTTGAGAATGTATGTTTATTTTGCAATGAAAAAAATCCCCATTTATAATGAAAATATTCAGAAATATGAACTTATAAATATTTTTTGAAAGGACAACTTAATGAAGTGTGACAGTGCCAAGCATCAGCTGATAAATCTTTGTAAGAAAATTTTGTTTATGCATTGATAACTCACAAATGTAAACATAGAATAGATAACATGTGATGACACTTCTGAAATCTTTTGCAAAATTTTGTTCTTTTATGAATACAATGGAATACTGCTAACTATTACCTCTTTTATGACTAAATAACCTACACATATTGTTTAAAGTGTTAAACTGTCTTATCTTTTTCAAACTATAGAGCAATACATCATTCAAAGGAAAAAGTTGATATGTCTTTTTCTATGCACATACTTACATGAAAGCATCAACATGAGTATATGGCCTTATATCAGAAGGGGCAAGGCAGCAAATACTATAAGACAACTAGTATTTGATTTTTTTAATTTTCTGCACTGCCCACCTCCAAGAAAGCAACTTGCTTTGTTCCATGAAACACAGGCTATGCTGTCCATCAGTTCCATCTCTATTTGTCCCCTTTCTCCACCTACTTCCCCTTTTTCCTCTTCTTCCTTCTCCACCTGCTTCCATATGTTTTTGCTGTTTCTTTCACGATTTATTTATTTCTTCTTTTTCACACTTTTGCCTCTTTTTAAAATTATTTTATCATTATTGATTAGTAATGGTACATTTCTCATGCATATAATACCAAAGATGGCTATAACCATTACTCATTAAATGCTTTCCATATACTGCACATTGTGCTCAGCTTTTTAGCATGTAATTATAATTAGTAGTGCTTGGATTCTAGTATGGTCTGAATGTTTTTCTCTTACCCCCCCAATTCATAAACTGAATACTAACCCCCAAGGTAATGATTTAGGAGGTGGGGCCTCCTGGAAGAGATTAGGTTATGAGGGCAGAGACCTCATGAATGGGATTAGTGTGCTTATAAAAGAAACCCCAGGGAAATTGCTCACCCCTTCCACCATGTAAGGACACAGCGAGGAGGCGTCTTCTATGAGGAAACAGGCTCTAGTCAGACACTAAGTCTGCCGGTGCCTTGATCTTAGACTTCTGGTCTCCAGAACTGTGAGAAATAAATTTCTATTGTTTATAAGCCACTCAGTCTGTGATATTTTATTATAGCAGCCCAAACAGACTAAGAAAGATTCAATAAAAATGAGTATGTGGTTTTTTTATTATAATTATGCTCTTGTAACTTTGAAATTAGATTAAAATTAATAGGCTAATAAACTTAGATTAAGAAAGGTAGCTTTAAAAACTTAGAGCTATGTATATTTACTTTTAATAAAATATGTAGTCTCTGTATATATACTTTTTTCCTGTTTATTTAGATATTTTACTAAAAACAGAGCAAATATACAACACCACAGGTTTATTTAAAAGAGATGTGAAAATGAAATAAAAATAAAATTGCCCATAAATTCCTTTAATGAATTGTTATTCTTTAAATACTCTGGCCTTATTCTTTCCTTTGCCATTAAAATACCAACCAAAAGATATATAGTAATGTATAATAAACCTGATAGTTGTTATTATATACAGCACTGGTATTTAGGAGTGCCTAAAAATTGTCCTTTTGGATTATTAAGTTCTGTATTAAGTTGTTTTACAGGAGGTTGGTAATATTAGACTGAACCAAAACTAGGTTGATCTAAGAATAAGTGTAAGTTATAATTTGCTTTGTTCAGCTCTTTCAAAAATAATAAAAATATGTAAAACCATCTGCATTGTAATTGCAGGAATCAAATTAGTTTCACTTTATAAATCCAAAAAAAAGTGAAATGTGTAAAATTATTTAATTTTAAATCACAAGAATCTTGAGCCAAGTAAAGAAAAAGGTGAAGTAAACATATTTTAGGCTTTGGGTGAAGAATAATTAAAAACAATGACACTTTAGAGAGCTTATCAAATTCTTTGAGCAAAGTCATATTTTATTTTTCCCCAAATGTTTATAGTGTCCTGGGGAGTGGTAGACCAGACAAATAGCCAGATCAGAAGTACCAGGTGAATAATGTTAAAGAGTTTTAAACTTATTTTGAATTTGTAAGAAACCAATGAAGCATTTAATTTTATTTTAGGAAGATTAGTTTGGCCACAATATGGAATATCTATTAAGAGAAACAAAACTAGAGGAGAGACTACTGTTAAATGGTAACTGCAGTGATTCAGGAGAAAAATTATGAGAGCCTGAAGTAAACACTGGCAGTTAAAATAGAGAGGGACACCTTCGAAGAATATTTCAGAAGAGAATTTCTTATACTTGTAATGGATGCAATGGAAAACTAAGCAACAAGAATGACTCCTGGAGTCTTCATCAAGAGATTCTTTGATAATGATATGTTTTACTTGTACAGGGAATCCAAAAAGAAAGAAAAATGTTAGAAGGTGGCAAGTTTTGTTTAGAAGACACTGTGATCGTGATACATGAGGACTATCCAAGTGAATATCCCTAGTAGACAGTTTGACATATGGGATAGACTTTGTCCAAAGAAGTTGCATATGTTTTACTAATAAAATTAATGAAAAGGGTAGATGTGACACTGTCTTTCATAATTTAAATGTTGACTTGTATCTTTTATTAATAATAGTTTTAATTCAAGTCAACTTAGTTTTTAAACCTCTGGCATCAGGAATTATGTAATGTTTTCAAATTAAAGGTTTTTTATTAACTGGTAAGAAGTGAAATAAATATAGTAGACAAAGCAGAAAAGGGAATGTTAGTATACATATACCTAGTAATAGTTATTCTCCCTTGTTCATAAGCAAATATAAACTTGAAATCACATATTCACCAATGTAACCAATCTTTTTATTTAAATTCGATGCTGCAGCATTGCTGAAAAACTGGTACATATATTCACTTCTAGTGACATTTTTACTTGTTATAATCTTTTGGAACACAATTTAGCAATATGTAGCATGAGCCATAAAGAGATCCATAGTTTGGTTAATTTTACTCTCACGATTTATCCCAAGGAATAATTCAAAATAAAAATATAGTGTATGTACATATTCAGTATGATTCTAAAACTATCTAAATATACTGAAGATTTAACAAATAATATAATATCGGCAAAATGCAATAGTATATGCCCATTACAAATTCATGTGTATGGAATAGAGAATGAAATTAAAAGATGTTCCTTTTGATCTTGAATCTTAAGTCTTTTTTTACTGAAAAATTTTTAATCCATTGGACTTGCATTTTCTTTTTCATGGGACTAATTACACAATCTGTTTCAAATCCTAAATAATATTTACATATCGTAATTATAAAACATATTTTCCAATATTTATAATAATGTACAAAATGGAAGATTTTCTATAATTGTAGAATAATCTACTTGTATCCAACAACATAAATGTTAATAAATAAATTGAAAATGGAATGAGGAGAGGCAAGAAAGGATAACCCATATTTTTACTTAACCTATCATAACTGAAGACTATGAGATACTATCTAAATTTGACATGTCAGGAAATAGGTTTAAATATATCACTTAAAATATTAATGATTACGAGGATTAAAAACAATATTAATAAATTGTGTAGTCAATGAAAATTAAAAGATTAAAGAGAAAGTGGAGGATAAAGGTTAATTCCTCAGTTTTATTTAGATATCAATGTGATGAATAAAGAAGTAGAAGAAATTATATTTTAAATTGTTGTTACCTCAAGAATAAATAAAAACATAAACAGTTAAGAGTGTTTAAATCTGTAAGGGGGACTAGGAGGAAAATGGAAGAATATTTTTACTTTTAATTTTATGTACACTTATATGCTTTGTGTGAGGACATTTGAAAATATTACATCGGTAATATATTGTTTACTTTTAAAAATAGTTGCTATTAATATTTGAGATTGAAGTTTGTTATTTAATAGGGAAAAGAGTTGAGTTTAAAATAATATGTAAGTACTATGATTGAAAATAGATAAAATAGATAAGCCTGGTAGCCAATATTCAAGTAATACATATAGATATACATAAAGTGATTATATGTCTTTCATTATTAAAATTTATGTTTACTTTCTTTATTTAAATGCAAATTTCAAATATATTTTTAAAAACAATAAACAAAACTGTCCTTGGAGACTGCTACTTATGATCCCACCACTATTGATTGTTTTTTAGAAATATTTAATTTCTTTGGAATTTGTTCTCTTACCATGACTTTTGATTTTGGCTTTCTCTTTACCTCGATTAGGTCTCTTTTCATAATAAATGTCAGGGAAATAATTTGGTTAACCATAAACTAAAAGAGAAATTTATTAAAAGGTAACTGAATGACTCATGAAACCAAAGACAAGAGTGAGATTGGGGCCCAAGAAAATCTTTGATTTTCTTTCTTTCTCTCCCTATCCTTTCCTATCTCCTTCCCCCTCTCTCTCTCTTTCTCTCCTCTCTCTCTCAACCAAATTTTATTGTCCCATACCACCATAATTTGAGCACTCTAGCTCTCAGACTTTACTTTCTATCCAAGCACCACAAGAAAGATTAATTATTTTTCTTACTTCTTGTACCAGAATTACCAGAAAAGGTCTCTAGCTCATCTTGAGAATAGAGTTCACATGCTGTAATACATGACAGAATGATCATATAGCACTACCCAGCAGCTCTGTTAGTAGCTATGTGGCTGGAGTGGAGGAAAGTGAAGTTCCCAGGAAAATGTCGACGTGTGAAGGGAGCAAAGTGCTGGTTAGGAGAGCTAAGTGTCTGCTACCATTTGAAAGAGGAATGCATTTATTTAAATATTCTTTGTGTTCATAGCCAATTAATATAGCACCAAGCCAATTACTAGCATTATTTATTGTTTTCAGCAACTTAACCATCTCCTATGACTCATATCACCTCATGCATACTTGTATGCCTCACAGCTATGTCACTTGTTAATATGCTCAGTATGTCCCATTCACCTTCCTCAGTTCATCTTGCTTCTTGATCTTCCATTTACTCCCCTTTCAGCTGACCCTGCTTGTCCTGCAGTGTTCTCCATAGTACAGATGCCACAACCATTCAGCCTCCCACTTTGCTCAGAACAGACACTTGGAGGTCATTCTTTTTTTTTCTTTTTATTAACCTACCTACACAATTTATCACTAGCTTTTAAATCTAGCTCTTATTTTGAGTCTAGAAAATATATAGGATGCTTTTCCTCTTGCCCAAAGTCATGCTGCATTATCTTCCAAATTCTCTTATTCCGTATCTCCCTTGTCTCTGTTTTTCTCTCCCTACAGCAGCCAGAATGATGTTGGCTAAATACCATTGAATCATGCATAAAACATTTCCCTGATTTTCCACTGAACTTAACATAAAACCAATGCCTAACAGAGCCTACAATCATCTTATGCCAATAATCCTCTTTCTCACTAAGTTCTATTCATACTATACTGTTTTCAGTTTCTCAGATAAAATTAGAAACAAACAAACAAAAAAAATTGGTTTTCCCCACCCTTCACTTCCTGAACTTTCTCTCTTCTCTATCAAACAGTCCCTTACTTGCTGCCTGCCTGTATCCTTGTCCTGTAGGTTTAAGCTAAAGGATCATTTTCTGTGAAGCCCACTATATCGTCACTTATAAAGGGCATCTTTCATTTTATTCTCTCTCCTAGGTACTCATTGCTTCCCTTTATATCATTTATCAAAATGCGTAACTTTATCAGTATGTATCCTGACTGGAAACCTGTCTCCACTATGAACTATAAGCAGTGAAACAACAAGGACAGCAACATGTTATTTACCACTCCCTGTGTAACAAGAACATTGTATTTGGTGTCCAGTACGTAGCCTGCGCCTGTTCTGCGGGTTGCACAGCTAGCAGAGTTGTGTCTGACTCAGGAGCTGGGCTCTAAAACAGTTCACAGTGAACAATTAGCCAAAAATTTCATAGAAATAATTTTATTTGTAAATATAAGATATATAAAATGATACAAATATTAAACAAAATCAAATTTTATTGTTTTTCTAGTTACATAGAAAGTGAAATCACAGTTTAATTTATATAGTTAAATGTACTATAATTACTGGTAGATGGGTTAATAAGTTACACTCATTAAATATTTTTTGGAATCAATTACTCCAGCTTTAAATGTGTTTGCCTACCGACTTTGTTTAAAAAATGAATGAACAGACATCCAAAGCAATTAATTCCTATAGCTACACGTAATCCCTTCAAATTCTCTGTTTTATTAGCTTCTACTCTTCAGATACACATATATAGGGTTTTATTTTATTTTCAACCTTTGCTTATGAGTGTGCTGAAGGAAATTTGAAGGATAATGAATTTTATGGCGTTCAGAATTTCTTGAGTTTGACAGTGAAGTTTGATCTGTGTGCACAATTTGTCTGGTGAAGTTTGATTCATGACATCGTTGTGTCCTAGCTGATTGTCAACTTGGAATGCCATGCTGACTCTGCAAGTCTATAGTGATCTTCCTGTTGTCTCTTACTCTTGTTGTGTTACCATAATGCTGTCATCAGCATATTGCTGTTAATGAATGACTGCCTTGAAGATTTTTGTGTCATATACAGTTTATTGTAAGAATTTTTATATACACGAATATTAAATCAGTACAATAAAGTAAAATGTTCACAATTGCTTGAAGTGAACCTTTTCTTCAAAAAGGGAGTCTCATATTTAAATCTAATTTTTAAAACAATGATAAAGTAGGCAGGGTATAATATCCTGACCTTCCCGTATAATAATATTAAACAAAGAAAACTAGAGGAATCTTTGCCATACTTGCAAGATGTCAATCTCAGTATTGCAGGCAGGTTTCTGTTTTCAGTTACACAGATTTTTTTTACAGGCACAACTTTCAAGGATGAATTAAGGATTTATGGTTGTTATTTTGGTCAACACAATATAAGTCTCCTAGAAATTCCCAATAACTATATTGAAATGCCATTTTTCCAAATTGATTCAGTGTGTGTGTGTGTGTGTGTGTGTGTGTGTGTGTGTGTATTTGAGGTTTTAAAAGGGCAATACACAATGCCCTTCTTTGCCCTCCTAAATTCAGAACAAATTATAAAATAGAAGATTCAGAGAGATTGAATTATAATACAATCCAAACCTGTATTGGAATGCAGCCATATAAGCTTCCGGTACATTCTAAACTGAGCTGAAGTGACCCACCAGAGTTGCTGACACAAAAGGAAAATTGTAACCACTCCCACAAGGCAAGAATATGTAAGCTTATGTCTGGACAAGCTGAGATTTCATCCTGTGGACAAGCTATGCCAGTAAGAAGCAGAGCACGTTTGTTTATCCCAAGGTCACCTACCAGTTTATAGATGAAAAGGAGTGAGCAAGAAGTAGGGAAAGAAACCAAAAGTGTACTTCTAGCAGAAGTCCTATCATGCAGATATGGGCCAGGGTGATGGATACGTCAGAGAATTCTTCTCAGCCCTATTTCCTACAGAAGACATGCCTACATTCATTTTTTCCCCTAATTACTTTCATTAGATGAATCACCTTATTAATTTCTTACCCACAATATAAAATTCAGGCGAGAATGAAGATAGCTCTGTGTGTGTGTGTGTGTGTGTGTGTGTGTGTGTGTGTGTGTGTATCTCCTATCCATGAAAATATTTCTCATTTGATGTGAGAAATACAAATCCTCAGACACACATTTGATTTGTACCTATTTAATGCCGTCACTGTCTTTCTGCTTTCTTCTCCCTTTCTTTTTCTCTTAAAGCATTTTATAGCCTAGGATTACTAGAATAACCCCACAGTTAATATATCATTTACAGTATGCTCCTGCTTAAATTTATATACCATACAAATGCCAGACATTTTACTGGACTTGTCAAGTCACTAATATTAAATTCCCTATAGCAAATGCTTCTGCACTATGTCAGGTTCACCAACTGGTCTCCAATGAATCCTCTCAAACCTCATGCATTATGTCTTCTACACCTATTCCTTCATTTCTCCCAAAAAGTATTGAGCACCTAGAATGTGCCAAAAACTATCTTAGGCAGTCAATTAGGAGTCAATATAGCTCTAAATAGACATGATCCTTGCTATAAGGACCTTGAATGCTAGTGCAGAGGACAGACCAAATATGGACAAACAGCCAAATGTAATAAAAGAAATAATAGTTGAAATGAGAGACATTTATAAAGAAGAGGTTAAAAGAGAATCACCTGGAGATGAGAATCTAGTTTAGAGAGCATATCTCTGTGTCGGTAACACTAAATATGAAGAACATTCCAGATGCAGGAAATAATATGTTATAAATTTCAGTGTGAAAAATTTTGGTCCACTCAAGCAACTAAAAGAAAGTGACTAATAGTCACATTTGTCAGGTGAAGACCAGTATGAAATGGAGTTAGCATAATAAGAAAGGTCTGGGAGTGGCAGAGGCTATACAATATTGTAAAGGTTTACTTTTTATTGTATAGACTAGAACTGTTCAATAGAAATAGGAAACAAGTGACAAATGATCGTCATTTATGTAATACATTTTATTCAAATACATTTTATTTAACTTAATATGTCCCAAATAATATCATATAAGATACAATAAATGTAAAATTATTTATGAAATATTTTAGTAATATTTTTTCTACTTACATCTTCAAAATTCAGTGTATATTTTACACTTACAGCACATCTCAATTTGGACTAGCCACATTTCAAGTGCTCATTTGCCATAGTTGGCTAGTGGCTACCATGTTGTAATGGGATATTTTTAACAGGCTTTAAACAGGAGAGCGATGTGATCCAAATCACATTTCAGGTTACTTTGCTGTTATTTACAGATAAGAGGGAATATAGAAGGTATGAGGGAAGATAGGAATACCAGTTAGGAGGCTGTCTTAGTTTCCTCTGGCTGCTGTAACAAAGCACTACAAATTGGCTGACTTAAGACAAAGGAAATATATTCTCTCACAGTCTGGAGCCTAGCAGTTGGAAATCAAGGTGCCCTCAGGATTATATTCCCTCTGAAATCTTTAGGGAGGTATCCTCCATTGCCTCTTCTAGCTTCTGGTGGTTGCTTCCTGTCTTTGTCATTGCTTTGTTTTTAGATACATCATTCTAATCTCTGCCTGTCTTAATATGGCCTTCTCTTCTGCATATCTGCGTTGCTGTGTCCACATATCCCTCTTCTTATAGGGGCACCAGTTATATTGGGGTTATGATTCTAACCCAGCATAGCCTCATCTTAACTTGATTGCATCTGCAAAGATCTTATTTCCTAATATGGGCACATTCACAAGTTCCAGTTGGGTAAGAATTTGGGAAGGACACTACTCAACCCAGAACAGAGGCTACTGGGGTAAAAGATGGCAGTGCCTTGTGCACACCCTGCACTTGTCAATGCTCCATTCCTCTGCTCACTCCTAGGTAGTGGGTGGGTCATAGTAGTGGCAGTAGATATAAAAAAAGCAGTGGTTGCGAAATAAATATGATATGTAATTAAGAGATGTTTTAAATCTATTTTAAACCATAAACATCTAGGTGATATTTCTCTTTTTTAAAATTTTAACTCATTTTTCAATTACAGTTGACATACAATATTATATTAGTTTCAGGTATACAACATAGTGATTAGACATTTGTATACCTTAAAAGTGGCGATATTTCTCAATAACAATTTCTCTTATTCTTTTCCTGATCAGTCACTAAATGCCTAGTGTTTTTAACCCAGAATATTCATACCCCTAGCTCCTAAAGGATCTAACTCAAGGACGCCTCTTTTATGACCCTCTTTCTAAGACCTCTCTTAATTAGCTTCACCTTACTGGAAGAATATTATATTAGAAGAAATGGATTAGCTATCATAAACACTAAAGAAATCAAATCTATATATGATATAATGTTTATATTATAATATATATATATATATTTGTTTAATGGTATTTATATATAGTACAATGTGTTTTTTGGTTAAAAAGAAAACAGAACAATAATGTTGGAATTGAAACAAAAGCATCATTCAGTTCTTGTTGGGTAAAAAAGTCCATATGCATTTACATCTAGAATATTGCATTTGGTTATCTAGATACAAGTGTGATTTCAATCTTCAAAGATATAAAATCCCTAATTTACATTTTTGATTATCATTTTATTAAATGAAGTGGCACGAACTCTTTTTAAACCTAGGTATATTTTCAATTTGTATAATCTCTTATTGGATTAATAAGTTCCATAAATGTAAAATATTACATAAATGTTATGTAATAATGTGTCCTCTTATTTCTTAATACTACCTGCAGTGCAGTCTCAAAGTGGTGAGTTGTAGAGATGTCAGACAATTTCTTAGTTTAGGTATCATATAAATAGATAAAAATATGTTATCCAGATGTTTGTTTTATTGATTTATTGTCATTTTCTCCAGAGCTGGGTTCTCTAATGCAAACATCTCTTATCTAAGCTGAAGGACAATACTGACTAGTAGAGCTATTTAAGTGTATAGCTAATTCTAATACTGATTTAAATACCAATATTCATTGTTGAAATTGAGTGAAGAATGTATAGTCATTCTTTGTGTTAGTCTCCCTATTTTTTTAATATGTTAGTAATATTCAATAATAAAACGTAAGAAAATATTCATACATTTTAATGTCCAAGAAACTTTATGTTCTATGTGAGGAGGTTTGATTTGCTTGATCACTGTTGTGCTTGTTTTTAATTCTACTCATATCTTCAGTGATATGCCCTTATTATAAATGGGCAAAAATAATGTGGTCTCTGTGACATTGCCTTTTAATTCTTGAGCTCATCCTTGGATTTGACGTTATTAAGCAATCCCTATGATTTTCCCTTTAGATTTTGCTTTCGTTTTTTTTTTTTTTAAGTAATCTTTTATTATTGACATTGAAGTCCATTATAAGATGATGTTCAAATTCTTTTTGATCTATTAAATTTCTAGTTTAAACTTGACTCAGAATACTGTGAATTTTCTTGTGTTGAATTATAATACATTTTAATATTAAAAGTTAACTTCTCTCTTCTTTCAGAGTGTCAGTCTTTCAAAACTATATTTTTTCCCATAAACTTAACCTTTAGATCCATGATTTAAGGTCTAAATTTATGGTTATACAATTTAAATAGTCTGTGTTCTCTTTACATTTTATGATATTCCTTTTTTTCTTATTCAAACCTGTTCTTTGCAAAACTTTCTCTTGCAAATTTTGGATAACAATACAGGTGTTTTTTTCTTCTTCAGCATCAAGGTACATATTTATATAGTAGTGCTGTAATCACTAGTACATATATTTCCTATATCAGGTTCTGCTAATTTTTAAGAATACATTTTCTTTTATTTAGGTTCTAAAGCTAACTACTGAAAGTAGGCCTTCATGTTCTATTTTTTCAGTTTATCTCCTTTGTATCTTGTAGATGAATTTCACTAACTTCTGTGTAAGTAATTAAAATAATAATTTAAGATAAAATAGAGTTATATCTTGGGATTACTGAATATTTTCTTTTCAATTTGGTTTACTATGCTTAATTTAACATGCATAAATTTTTTAAACGCTCTAGTAGGTGATAATAGATATTAAAATCTAAGGTAAAAATAAATCATGTAGATGAATAAACTGTTAGACTTTGAAATACTGGTTTATAATTGTTTTTGTTACTCAAGAGAGTAATAATGTAAATGAATACGAAGACATTCTAACAAGAATAAATAATTCTAACAGTTTAAACAGAATATAGATTGTTCTGCTTAAACTGATTATATTATTGCATTAAGGATTTCATGCTTATTCTAAGCACATCTGTGTTTTATTCTTAAGTGAGAAAAAAAGGGTGTGTTTTGTTTAGTATAGGTATTGTCACTTTGTGAAAAAGGAAAGTTAATGAAATATTTTATCGGGGGCATAGATTTATTTATAAGATATATTTACCAGAAGTTGAATTGTTTCAATTCTTCCCTGTTTCTCTAAGAGAGATTAGAAGAAGGAATTACAATGTTTGCTTATATAAGAAAATACTAAAAGAGAGCCACGTTAAATCACGTGGTAAATTAATTGGTGGTCAAGAGTAAAGTTCAGTATACTTCAACTGTTTCTCTTCGTGTTGTTTCCTTCCGATTATCTTTCTTATATATAAGGCGAAAGGATGTATTTAAGTTCTGTTGTAATGAGGCCTTTAATTGTAAAGTAATATTTTAAAATTTAAGAAAATTCTAATGTCTATTTTTATGGTATGTTTTCTATTTGATTATCTATTATACTCTATTATATGTTGAATTTATCAATTCATAAATTTCCATCTAACAGAAAAGCAAGAGACTGTGAATAATTATCTTCCAACAGCTATATAATCTTTATTTAATTTAATTTTGTTATAGAAATTTATCATAAGCTGTCATATATTTTTTTCTACTGTTCCACTAAATAAAATAAAATTTGATTTTTAATTATGTGTACCTAAGTCTATTGGAAACTTATAATTCACTCTCTACTATTGAATGTGACATACAAGAGCATACATAATAATTAATTAAAATCTGACATTTATTGTGAAAATGCTTGCAAAAGGGAATAACAATGAATTTTGTTAGAAATGTCTATTTATTTTTTTTAATTTCTGAAGATAACTATTCTTGACTTAGAATTTGTTTTGCTTTAATTAGACCATTGGTTAATGAAGCTGTTTGAATATTTCATTTATCTTAACTTGAATTTCCTATCTTAGAACTCAGACCAATGGGCTAGAGTTTATCACTCCTTTCCAACTCCTAATCTTATGATGGAAGCCCTTGAAAATAGAAATATGAGCTGAAGCGCAGTGGAAGCATTTGCTATCCATTCTTCACTCTCATTTGTGCTTGGTCTCTAATTCATATCAAACATTTATATACCTACAGATTTATAACAAAACTTACTTTTCTGATACTTATGACTCTAACCTATTTCAAAAGTAGATAAACTTTTCTAAACACCACTTCAGTGATAACAAACATATTGCTTCCTTTTCCTATTTCTACCTCTCCCTATAATTTTCTCAACCCTAGTGTAAGTTTAAATCAACACAACTTATTATGTTTCACTTTAATTTAATTTGGAAAATGCAGCCACATTTTCACTTATCTGTTTTAAACAAGGAATATTTTACTTCACTCACATTACATTTTCCTGAATGATCTCATCTCTATTTCATTTTTGTCTGAATAGCAGCTCTAGAAATTTTGTGGTAAGGAAGTTAGAAGCTATGAAATATTAACAATACATAAAATAATTTCTGTATTTCAATAATTTAAAATGAATTATATTTACCTAACATACATATTTACTTGGTTAAACAACTCATATAACTCACAGATTTCAGGCAGAGTTGAGAGAAATAGAGAGGGATGGGGAGGGAGAGATAGAGGAATGGAGAGAAAAGAGAGGGAAGGATAAGCTTCGTGTAATGGAAGGTCTTGGTAGTGAGGTCCTTAATGACTACTGTCCCTTCCTAGAAAAAAATGAACTAAATCACGTTGTTTTTTTTTAATCATTAATATATCTTATTAAGCATTCAAAAGAAAATAAAAAATATTTTTTAAAGCTAGTAAAGCAAAAAGAGAGTCTAGTGGAATCACATGAACATCTGTGGAAACTTTCTCAAGTTAATTGTATGGGTCTCATTGAAAAAAGATGGTAATAGAAGTAAAAAGCTCAAGATGAGATGTGATCATGTGAGTACAGGACTCTCAGCTGTGCAGGCACACAGTAGACACATTACATAATAATTAAGTTCAGGATCCCCTTTTGTTTTAAGTGACACATTTAGGACTGAGAAGAGCACACCCCAGCCAGAATCCAGTAAAATACATAGACCTGAATTAATGCATTTATATTTGAGATCTGAAGAAGTCCTTAACTTTCTTCATGCATTGCTTCTCTTGCCTAGTTATGAAAAGATTGGATTAGTTTCAAATTCATTAAAATAGAGATTCCTAAATGTGTAGATTCCAGGAGAGAATTAAGAAGGAGAAAAATAAAATAAACAAAATGGAATTCACTGGGTAGTATAATTTATTGAAAATGTTTTAGATTTTAAATGTAAATGCTCTGAAACAAGAGCAGTAAAATCCTATTATTTTAGTTTCTAAAAAACAGCTAATTAGTAACAGTATAAAGATTTGCCCTTGAATTTAAGCAAATGTCGCTTCTGGGCCTTTTGGTTAAGAACAAATTTAGAATCTGTTCTTATCAGTATAACATAAGCAAATCTTGTCTCTCTCGGTTTCAACTGTAGTTCTGACTCAGTGGTTCCTGTATTAAAAGAAAAGAAGGCAAAGATGATGTTATAATCTGAAAATTAAAGCTCTGAATATTTAAGCTGATATGCAAAGCATCAGCAGAGCAATGTAGGCACACAGAGAATCATGAATTGTAGACTAATCAAATTTTAATAAGGGAGACTGTTAGTACGGAAGCACATAATCACCAGTAATGCATTTTTTGGTTTTTGTTTGTTTTCCTTTTGCAGGAAAAAGTCCAGCATTTACAGAAGGCTTTTGCTTCAAGAGTAGATAAATCCACACAGACTGAACTTCCAGGATGTGATGTAAGTAGCTATATAAGACCATTTTTATCTTCTTTACTGATATTCAGACCTCCACAGCTTATTTACCTCTGCCACTACTGTGTCCATGGATTGATTTAATAGAATGTAATGGTGCCCCATTCATCTTTTGCTCTTAAATAATCCCCAAATACCTCTGGAACTAAAAAGGATAATTACAGACACTGACTAGCATACTAATGTCTTCTTTTTTTAAAAATTAACATTTCTAATTCAGTCTTTCTAATTAATTCAAGGCACATGGATGATACATATTAGAATACTAGGATAATTTATTTTAAAGAGAGTACTAATTTATTTATTAACAGTTTAATAAAGTTTGCAGTCACTAAAGCCAAGGACATCATTTTTACATGCTGGCACATAAAAGGGAAAACAACTTAGCAGAGAAATTTACAATAATATTTTAGCTCTCGGGCTTTAGGGCAGGCTACAAAAAGTAATTTAATTTAAAGTTAAAACAAGATTAAAAAATAAATTTGAATATAAGATTGCTTCTAGTAACACTGAGTGATTTAGGATAACTTTGATTCAAATACCTATCTTTAAAATAAAAGCTATGAAATTTTCATTTTGCCTAAGTTCTTGACTTTAAACTTCCTTCTGATTAAAAAAATAGAAGAATTATCTTCTTTATCGTATATGTAACATTTGTGAGAATTCTCTCTTCTATTTAAAAACATAATTTTTAGCACTTTTTTGACAAGTACAAATAGAATAGATATGATATTAGTTGTTTTATGACATTGTATAATATATGATTATTTGCATGTCCTCATTATATTAAATAACATAAATATAGATATTACTTTTCTGTTGCCTTGCAAAATAAAATATTTAATATAAAGTTATTTGTCTTTATTAGGAAATACACTAAAGTTTTGAATTTCAGTCCAAATTAACTTCTGATATTTATGTACAGCATTTAGTTAAAAAAAAAAAACATTAAAAGCTATACTTTTATTGTGTATTTTCTGTTACATTTATTTTAATGTTTTTTCTAGATGTCAAAATATTCTAAATATCAATATTATGACTGTAATACTTTCTGAATACCAATGTTGTATACTATTTAAATGATGTCAGTGTTTTATATTTAAAAAATAATTTTTATTAAATTCAAAGACATGTTTCGATATTAGTCTCTTTTGAAGAAGTTGCTTTTCTGTTTAAATTTTTTTTAATACATATTCTTCATATATTTAGTCTCTAGGATATAAACCCAGTATATATTTTACAAATAACAACCTATGTATTTTTAAATCTGTAAACCATAGAGTTGTCCAGTATGTAATAAATCTTATTCCAATGTAACAAAATCATACAACACAAGAACAATAAGCTAACTTAGAATTCTCCTACTTCGAATCCCTTAATTTTCAAATAAATTAACTGAGTTTCAGAAAGTGAAGTCATTCATTTACTACTACATGATCTTTGTGGAAGTCTAATCTTTTATTAAAAGTAACATATTCTTAAAAACAAGGAATATTCCATTTCACTCAATATAAGGAAATTATGTTTGGGAGATTGAATTCTAAATATCCAAATGACTGAATATAAATCTAGAATGTAAGAGATATGTAGCACAATTAGTACTCTTGTGAGAAATACTTGCTACGAAATGAATGGTACCTATGAGGGGATAACTAAGCTGTAACTACTAGCAGCCTCTTATGTATTTGTCTGTCTATGCCTTATAATTTTCTTGTTGCCACAAAAATTTCTTATACCAGTGCTATTTAGTTTCCTAAACATGTAAATAAAAATTAAAAATAAAGCCATGAACATCATTAATTCTTATTATTAAATCTCCATTTATTTCTAGCTTTTCATATATGACAGTGAGAGCTTATTGTATTTTACTGGACTGAATTGAGATTAAAGAATAATAATTTGTTGGTAATGAATCCTTAAAGGATCTCCTTGTAGAAATGTCTGTTATGATTTCGGTAGTCGTTAACATAGAATAATAATCTTTTCTAAAGATTTCAAGTTTCACATTTCTTCATGGATGAGATATATTCTAGGACATAATAATCAGAATCAGCAAATTAATTACCAAAGATACACATACAGACCCTTATGCTGGTAACTAGATGTAACTGTAGCAATAAACTTTAGAACATTTTGTATAGAAAATCCAGAGGGTATATTTTAAATAAACAAATTAGAAATAAGTAAAGCATTTTAAATATGATGAATTGTATGACTATTTGGAATATACCATTCATCAATAGTGTAATTTTCCCTGACTGGGATATATTTTCTGTTCTTTTCAATATCTATTTATAAATAATTTTCAAATTTTCATGTTTGCTAAAAATCATTTGTCTTTTAATTTATAATATTTGCTCACATTTTCCTCAGGAAATATAGTTTAACAGTATTTTAATTTTTCACAAATGTGATATATACACCCACATAGAATACTATATTTATAATTTGCAATATTTGTCAGAAAAAATATGAAAAATCTTGTAGATATCTTGCATGTTATGGATAATTCTTTTACTCGCTTGCTTTCTTGCTAAAGCTGCCAAATATTAGCCACAAATTGTTGTTTATGGATCATTATGAATAATGTTTCAGTGATATGAATGTCAGACTATAAGAGACTACAAGTACCCATTAATGTAATTTACTTGAGAAGATAGCTGTTGCTACACACTTGGCTTAGGATGGGAAATAAAATCCCCATAAGATATTAATTATATTGAAACTATTCAAAGAAATTACAAAAAATCTACAGCGAATAAGTTCAAAGGTTTGTACAATAAACTATTCTGCAACAGATTTATCAGGAGACTTGAAACTAATGTTAGTGTACAATGTGCTCTGATTTGTAATGCACATGGCAAGAATTATTTAAAAATAAATTCAGTGTCTCAGCAAAGCCTATAAACAAGATAGTTCTTGTGATGAAGGAGATTGTTAAATAAATGATGAATGTGTCTTAAATAATCAATACCAATTTAAACTCTTTCACCTTCCTCTGTCTGCACAGGATTAGTTTATTGAAAGATCAAAGAATAGTTTCTTAGGTGTCACTCGTGTTATTAAAACAGTATAGAAGATGAATAGATGTAGTCAAGTAGCTGATTAGAAGATTACGTTAAGAGGTAGATTCTTCTGATTACATCAGCTATATAACTAGATGTTTCAACATGGCACATATGCTGTCTGTAAATATTTTATAGCTTGAACAACTGCAAATAACATTTTGGTTAAAATAATTGAGAACAAAACCAAAATGCTGCAGTGAAGATTCTATATTCTAACACTGAGAAAACTCTGATACTTTTATTAATCTGACGTCTTCATAGATAGCTTTTTCTTTAACTTCCTTTCGATGTTCTACAAGGGATTGGCTTTTTAAATGTGGCCAATTGACTTTAAATACAAATTTCCTTTTTTCAACTAGTGCCTGAACTGGACTCAGAATAGTCATAGGGTCTCTAAGTTGCTCTTTTAGGCAGTAGTACTTAAGATTCAAAAGGATTCTTTTCATTAGCTTGTGTTTTATTTTTACATTTAATAAAAAGTGTTTATTAGTCTTGAACTTGCAAAATTTTGTTCATATTTTCTTTGAGTTTTGAAATGATTGGGTATTTCATCAAATACTAAATTCTTATTAATCACTGTTAGTCTAAATGTCATTGGTGGTTTTAATTTGCCTATTTAAAATTGATTGAATTGTGGCATCACACATATTTTGTCTCAATCACATATGAGTAAAGCATAAATCAGTTTGGAAATGTATGCTCATACCACTGTGTGTTTTTCAGATATTTTAGCACATTTTCCAAATGGCGTGATTTGCTTTATAAGTGCAGTTTTCTACTTATATGCTAAGGAAAAAAAATAATACCAGCTGTATTATGAATACATATTTTTTAAAAACTTATTTCAATTATCTGTGTATTCTCACTTTATGTTACTTTTCTTAGATTTTATTTTGGACATCCTTCTGGCATAGTTAGTAGTATACCGGGAGTTCTACCAAATATAAAAATAGTTCATCATGTTAAATAACAAGAAGAATTAATTTTTACTGTAATTGTTTTATTATTAGACAAAGCAGAAGAGTATTTTCTGTTACTAATATATTATGTCAGCCTATGGATTAAGCCCAATTCTAAAAACTGAATAACTTATCAATTAGGATCTCTCATCTACCTGCTAACTAACTATAGTTTTCAATTAAAGCTTTATATTTGGGTCCATTCATTGCTGATCATCTTTCTTAAAATCAGTACTTCTGATTGTGCAATAACATGCTCCAGCATTTAGTAGATAAGCGTATCCCCCCACATGCTTTATTTATATTAACTTATCTCTGAGGTATTTTGGTTTATTTTTATAAATTAAAAAATCTGAATTAAAAATTGAATGATATATTGCAGGTTTTCTTTTGACTACAGTTTTTCATATATTGAGGATAAGTTTCAGACAAGAACATTGATTAAAAACACTTACAGGAAACATGATCATTTGCCATAAGTACTTATTAACATGTAATGGAGGAATTACAGCTTATCCAGTGGTGTAGTTTTAAGGATATCACTTTTGAAAATTCCTACATGCATTCATTTAACAAATATTACTAAGTCCCCCTGAAAGCCAGGCCTTGTTCTAGATACTTGGGATACATCCTTTAATCAAACAACCCATATTCCTTCAGAGAGCTTGCATTTTGTATGGGGAAATTTAGAAAAACAGTAAATATAATAAGTAAAATATATAGTACATTGAAGGTGCTAAATGCAATGTGAAGAGTTAAAATAGCACAGGGAAAGGATAAGTGTGAATATAGGGGTGGGAGTTATGGCTGTGATCAGAACTTTTAAACAAGGTGATCTAGGTAGGTCTGAGGGTGAGGTCTGATGCAGACTTAAAAGAAGTGAAGTGAGAATCACTTTTAGTCAGAAATCCTTTTGTGATGTGTGCTTCATTTAGAGGTCATGCAGTATGAAAAAAATGCATTCTGTACCATTAAATCCTGGAATCAAACCCAGTGCATCAAGAGACTTCACACCAAGGGAACACAGACTACCTGAGGGAAGCCAAGTCAGCACTCACAGAGTATATTCACTTAGTGTAAGCACTGAGAAGGGAGCTGGGTATAATCAACCATGCTATGTAAATTATGTTTGCTTTTTCTCTCTCTTTTTTAGCATGCACTCTCTCTATCCCCTTCTTCCAGCACAGGCAGAATCGAATTTACATACTTTAGGTGTATGACTAGACTTCATTGTATATTAATTAGCTCATCACATTTATCAGAGGTATGCCAGTAAAGGAAACATATAGAAAGTACTCAATAAGTACTTGGTAAAAAATAAATGAACAGATTAAAAGGCTCTGATATTTTTATAATACTAAAAATCTATAACAAATTAATATGTATTATTTTACTTTATTCACAAAAAAACCCTGCAGAATTTCATATTGTTATCCTACATTATTATTTTATAATACTATGTCAAATCTAACATGTTTTGAAATGACTGCTTTGTACCTTTTAGAACAAAGTATTATGTTCAAATCAACAAAGATAATCAGTGATTTTAAAATATAAGTGCCAACGTGCAGTTGCTTTTATACTATTACATTGACTGCTTCTTTATAAAATCCTAAATCTTTATCTAGGAGCCCTATCATTCCTGAAATGCCTCCAGGTCTTTAATTGAGCTTTGGCTACAAAGAATTAGGTAATTAATAATTCTTTTGTTGAGAGAATTTGTGGTTGAAATCCTCATGGGCGAAAAGGCAAGCCTAGGTGTTAACTATAAAAGTTCTTGTAATTATAAAAATATTCATTAAAATAAAAAACAAAAGAATACACAATTATTTTATATAGCTTAAATTACATAGAGGAGGAAAAATAACTTTCCCCCTACCTTTATAGTTTTGTGGCTGAGAACGCCTTATAATAAGAGACAGATTAATGGAGAAAAACAGAAGTTTACTAACATATATACCTCCCACATACATGGGAGATATCCAGGAAAACTAAGTTACTCCCCGAAACGGCCCAAGTCACCATCTTAAGTACCATTTCCAACTAAAGACAAAGAAAGATGTTTAAAAATGGGGAAGACGGGAGGCCAGTGTTACTGAACTAAAGGGGGTTCATTTGCCTTTTTGCCTCAAAGCCAAATGAGACACAGACAACAAAGAAAGGTGTATTTAAGGAAAGGACACCAAGCCCAGAGACACAAGTGAGCTAGCACTCAAAGACCTAGTTCCCTGATGTCCTCTAGAAGATAGGTTGAATGGGGAAAATTCATTAGTCATGGTAACTTAGAGAGTTAGGGTCATGGACTCTACTGATCAGACAAGGCCCTGATGTCAGTCATGGTATTGCATTTTGCCTTTATGGGTCTGGAGCTGAAACACAACTGAGGTCAAGATGTTATCTTTAGTTTGACTGAAACTCTGTTTCTGTAGTCAACAGATGTGAGGCTTTTTTTTCCTAAGACTGTTTGATGCTGACCAGAATCTGATGTCTTAAGGGCTTGATGATTAAGGAAATGATTGTACAACATGTGCAAAACTGGAAGGATAAGGAAAGAAAACAAATAAATCCAGTATCATTAGGCTAGACAAGGCCAGTTTGAATCAAGTAGAAAGAAAAAAGAAAAAGTCATGGTAAAGAAGTGAAGTTTTTGCATGGTTATACCAGTATAGGAGGTTACCAGGAAAAGTACAATAAACAAGTTTACAGTTTTGCAGATTTAAGTGAGTACCTTCTCCGTTGATGAGTTTCTAAAGATTATATCATCCTTTGCTTTCTGGTACTAAGAGGGAGACACCCTTAAAAATAAAGATTTTCCTTATAAATGTAAATGTCTCTTACAAAAGATAAATTTTACTGTTTTCAGAGCTAATTCTTATGTCTTTACTTTCTTAAAAATAACCTGCTTAGGATACTATTTGTGCTAAAAAAGCATATTGGAGGGTGGCAAATTCCATTCCCTTTCACTAGCTTGTACCTTCTGCAAATAAAAGTTTTGTTAATGATTTTAGGGGGAAAAGGACATTACAATATTAGATAATTAGTGTGTTAAAAAAAAAAAAAATTCATCTGAGTAAACTTGAAGATCTAATTGACTTTATTAAGTGTTTCATGAATCCTAGGGCAATCCATCTAGCAACTAGAAGAGTGCTCCAAGGGGTTTTATAAATGGAAGGTTTTTATAGGAGGAAAGGTGGGGCAAGGGAGCTCATAACAAAGGAAAAGAAAGGATTATTTTTAGACTTGGGCATCATCTTTTGTGAGGAAAGGAGCAGCAAAGATTTTTTATCATGCAGATTGCCCCTTCCTATGGGGGATAGAGAGGTCCCACATGACTGATTACCTCATCAGTGTAGATCAGAAAATTCCAGACTGGTTGATTAAGGTTATGTTCTTGGGAGAGGTTGCAACACCAATTAGGTGAGGTATTAAATCTAGGTTTAGTGTCACGGGCTTTAGCACAAGTGACACCATTTGGGGCCTGTGCTGTTCTCTTTAACAAGTGTTTCAAAATAAAGTGTAAAGTGTTTTCAGAATAACTGTAAAGAGCTAAAGCAAAAAAAGTTTCATAAATGTTTGGCTTCATACCAAACAAGCAAAGAAATGGAAATTTTCACGAGATTGCATTACAGAAAGTTTCCTAAAAAGAGCCACGTGTAGAACATTTACCTCATCCTCTATGAAGTAAAAATACCAGGAAATGATACTTTTATATGACACCACATCGTTAAGATGTTAATTGAAATTTGAAATTTATAAAGCTGAGTTATTATAGAGAAAATTTATACCAAAAGAGTTTAATTTACAGTTGAAACTATTTAGAAGAGTCAAAGTTCTTTATATATCAGTTTCTTCAGATTTGTCATTATTCTGTAGATATTTTTTATACTTTTAAGATTGGATTTAATCCATCAAATTAGAGGAAAATTTGTTTAAGGTATAGTTTCATATAAAGTACTTTTCAAGAAGAAAAGTACTATAAACTGGTTTATCATTTTCTTGCATTGCATTAAGTATAAACTAAAAAATTGATGAATTGTTTATTTTTTAAGCCTAAGAAGACTAATGTAAAACTGGAAGTATAGTGTTTTTCAACTTTTAAGATTATAAGAAACACTTAATATTGTTCCAAAAATGTTACTTAGAAGTCTTTTTTAATTTATGGGAAAGTTGCTACAAACCCTAATTGAATCTGAAAGGATTAACTTTTCTACTTTCAGGAAATATCATTAATGACTCACTCTTTGTGTCTTAAGCAATATGAAAGTAAAAGAAACAATGTAAATCATAAAAATATACAAAAATTACTTGTGAGTATATGTTATTTTCTACTCTTTTAAAAGTTTTTTACTCCATCTTGATTTTTTAGTATATCAAAATAAACATGTAAACATCAAATCATTATATATGTATTACATGTACATAAACATGTATTTACATATACTTTTGGCATTTCAAATATAATGAATATTACTTTACTATAATATTAATAAATAAATTTTTAATTCATAATTTCAATGACTGGATATCATTCAATCATGCGAACATTTAAATTTTATATTAAAGTACATATATATATATACACACACACATATATATGTATATATATATATATTTTTTTTTAAAGAACAGCATCACCATATGGCATAATTTTCTATAGAGGGGAATTTTGAAAAATGTAACAAAATTATATATATATATTTTTTCCTCCACCCAGCAATGCTATCCCTAAAAATCTACCCTGAATATACAGATTCATATATACAAAATAGCATCTCCATAAGGTTTTCCTTTAAGGACATTATTTGTAATTTGTTGGAAAATAACATATATGTCCAATGGAGGGGTCTATTTCGTAATGGCTCCTAGTCACAAAATGGAGGGCCGTAAAGGCAGAAAAGAGAGGAGGGTGAATATCAGTATTCTGATATGGTATAACCTCAGGACTATGTTAATAAATGAAACAATCAAGATGTGAAGCAGTTGCATAGTATTTCATTTTTGTAATATTTTCTGTGTGAACAGGTAACAGAAATCAGAATAATAAAAATATTTAATCATAGGGATAGCAAGAGAGAAATATAGATCACTATAGAAAAAATGATAATAAAATGAAATATTTTGAGTATATATTTAAATATAGTTTTCATGGAAAAAAAAAACAGATTAAAATCCTCTTGAAATAGATAAACTTAATTGTACATCAAACTGATATCACCACAGGGAAATATTTTTTAAAAAAGTAATTTGGAACACTTTCTCTGGTTATACATCTTTAGTTGGCCATAGTCTAAGGACAAAGAGAACTTCAGAAAAATCTAAAATTTGACTCAGTAGTAAAATTATATTGCTACTGTTAAAATAATTTTGAAGCTATTTATGTATATTATGTTTCAACTAATAATTAAATTGAACTTTACTAATACTCAATGTTCCAAGATGAGAGAAAAGAAATTTAATGATGAAAATAAAAAGAAAAAG
Source organism: Eidolon dupreanum (assembly GCA_028627145.1). Taxonomy (NCBI): domain Eukaryota; kingdom Metazoa; phylum Chordata; class Mammalia; order Chiroptera; family Pteropodidae; genus Eidolon; species Eidolon dupreanum. The sequence continues at coordinate 56,347,111 of CM053513.1, forward strand.
TTGAAGGGAAAGAACCCTGTAATATATTTAAATAGAATCTACCAGAATGAATTCGTATTTACTAAAGAATATTTTTTAACTATGCCCACTGAAAGAGTATAAATCAATAGTCAGAAACATTTAACCTGAAATGATTTAAGCTTATAGACCTAACTTTCAGTATACAATACACACAGGAGGTAGATGGATATGTAAAAGAATACCATGAGTCAATCAGACAAATTCCAAATGTACAGTATTCTGAGATATCTGACATGTACCCTTAAAGAAGGAAAGTGCCATTAAAAATTGGGAGTTATCTTAATTAAACAAACTAAAGAGACATAATGACAAATGTAGTACGTGTGTGTGTATGTGTGTGTGTAGAGAGAGAAAAAAGAAACAGAAAAACAACTATGGCAACTCTTAATTGCTGAGTCTAGGTGGTAGCTATGCAGGTGTTAATGGTACCAGTTTTTCTATTTTTCACAGTAAATTAAAGACTATTTTATTTTTAAAAAATTAGAAGCAGGATTTAAATGGCATTTAATTGCATGTGATGCATGGTCTAGTACTAAATCTTCGGTTGGGTAGTTCAGCAATATCATGTATTTGAAGGATATTTGAGGAAATTTGAACAAAAATAGCTATTAGATAAAGTGAAAATATATTGATGTGGAAAGATAAATGTCCTTGCCTGGGAAAGCAAGTATAGTAACTTAAAAAATGTGCTGTATAGTCTCATTTTGGTAAGGAAAAAATGTGAAAATAAATACACAAAAGTTGATGTGACCACCTCTGGTTGTTAAAAATATAGTATTTTATATCCATATTTCTACTTATCTCTTTTTCTCACATTTTGCATTGAACATATGTTCCTTTATAGTAATACATTTGTAATTTCAGTGTAGAAATATATTATATTAAAAAAGCAAACTCCCTAGCACCGCCGTAATGATATGAAATTATGTTTGTACATTGTATTTAATTTTAAGTATTACTTTTACACAAAATAAAATAACTTGGAAATTTTTGAGGAAATAAAATTAAGACACTTCTAAAGTATAATTATTAAAAGTAAATATTTAGTATTGGAGTTTTTTTCTAATTTCACAGTATATTGAATGCATTATGTTTAGAGCCCAAGATTATCTATTTTGTAACTGATTTACAATACCCCCATAGTGGTTAATCATAAAGAGAATTGTGTTTTTTAAATTATTGCTGTCTCTACAGAGTGGTCATAGGGAATCATTTATTCTCATTGGTTGAGTTTTTATATTTCCTTGCAGTCCTCTTCATGTTCTACTAGCTAAAAATGACAAAAAAAAAAAAGTATTGGGGCTTTTTGTCCTCACCGTATGACAAGTACTAGAATATTATAAATATTTATGGCAAGAGAAATGTTAGTATCGTATATTTTAGTGATATATTTCCCTCTTTATTTTACTAACATTTTAAAATATTACAAGGTGATATTAGAGCTAGATTAGAGTTTTATTAAAAATTTGAATGTCAGAAGGCTAATACACTTGTCACATGACAAAGAAAATACAATTTAATAATAGGTTTAATATCCTTTATTCAAGAAAAAACAATCTATGGGTTGTGGAGTGCAGTAACTCACAAGCAGTGAAAACACTCTTCCTGGGGGATTTTGGAGCAAGTTTTATAGAGTATTAGAAGCAGTAATACAGAATGGGGCATGATTGACTAGGTGGTCAGGGATTTCCTGGTAAGAAAAGCTAGCTAAACAGGTCCTGTCTTCTAGGGTAAGTGAGCTAGCTAAAGCTGAGTTGGAGGATTGTGGCTGGTATATGTAATGAGGTATTTCCCTGTAAGAGTGGACTGACTTAGGTTTAGATTTAAGAGGTGAGTCTGGCCACTGGAACAACCTCCATTTTGTGGGTTCCAATATACAAATTTTCTTTATCAGTTACCTCCTTCTGATCAGTACTCTTAATTGTACTGGGAGTTGTACTTAGAGTATTATTGATCAAAATTTAAGGCATTAGTGTTCTTTATTTTGGAGTCAGGCTCTATCTCAAACTGGAAATCATGGGTTAAGATATTGAGGTCTCTGCCCCTGAGTTGACTCTTTTCTTCATCTCATTTTTGGCATTCTAGGCAAAGGGAGATTATTTGTCTGGTTTCCAGCAGCTGCATGCATGCAGTGTACCTTATAGTAGGGCATTTCAAAACCGTGGTCCCCACATTTCAAACCAAAATCAAATAGATCAAAGAAAGACTCCATTGAAAAAGTAACTTTCTTAAGCCAAATGACTTATTCTGTGATCTTACATAGCTAATTCTCAACTTCCTCAGAAGTGTTAATTCAAATGTTGCAAGTGCTGTTGGCCACAGCACAGACACCTCCTTGCTTAGCGATAAATAGTCAAGGGTTGTTCTATCATCAAGAACTTCTTTGGTCACAGAATCTAGGGATTTTTGTTGGGCAGCTATTACTTTAGCAGCAGATTCTGCATTATCTTCAAGAGTTAAGGAGAGATTAGTGATCATAACCTCATTTGCACTTATATCTAGACAGGGGAGTAGAGACCTGCCAAAGGAATTGATTCTGGAATCATGAATACCTCTTGGTAGTTCCTGTTTGGTTCAGTAATACAAATTGAGGGGTGTTGACCACTGAGAAGTCTATTTGATTGTGAAAAGTTAGAGTGACAGTTAGATAGTGAAAATGGCACTCTCTGGTTAAGCACCAGCCATCTGGGCATTCATAGGCCCAAGAAGAATATTTTTCCTAAAACTGCTACAAACAAAAATAAACCCTGCTGGGGAATACACTATTCCCATTAAAGTAATGTCATTAATGGATTTATTTGCTTAGAATTTTTCCATTTTCCTAATTAAGCATGTATCAGTTAGGTTTTCATCTAGTTTGAGAAGATAATTTTCTAAAATAAAAATTCTAAACTCTGCAGAAGTGGACGCTTATGAAAAAATTTGCAGTTCTAGGCCAGGAGCAGTTTGTTGTTGGATAATCATAAGAATGAGGTGGTGAACATGTACTGATGTTTTTAAAAGTATTCCTGTCTGTGAGCTTGTACAGTTATGACAAGAGAAGTTAAAGCAAGGCATGGGATGTTCTAACTTTAAAAGTTGGATTTTGTAAGTAACTCCTAAGAGAAGTTAATTGTAGTTCATGGTAACAATGGGGATGGAAGAAAAATGGGCACAAGGAAGACCAACATGTATGTTACATCATGGACAGATCACAGTTTTTTGATGACCAGTCCTATAGTCTGAAAAGATAACCCCCTCAACAGTGTCCTGGGAGATACAGATGACAGTGTTCTTTCTGGGCCAGTAACAAAGAAAAGGAGAAAAAGGGCTTTATATTTGAAGTTAAAGAAGTTATGATCTGGCACCTTGGGTGGAAGTCATCTACTTCACGTAAGCTGGAGTTGAAGGCCATTGGTGGCAATCCAAGTCTATTTTCAGTGGAGAAATGTAGATCAAGGGTCCGATGCCCTAAAACTTGGCTGTTGTGCTGGTTGTGAGGAGCACTTGATAGGGTCACTTTCGCTGAGCGGCAAAAGCGGACTTTTTTTTGACATCTGTTCCCAAAGAACTGAGTTCTAGTTTGTGAGGAGGAAAGTTCATGTAATCTAAATTAGGAAAGTCTCCTTTAAGCTGTTTGAAATATACTTTGGAATAATACATAAGAGATCTGAAATACTGTGCTATGTCAGGATAAATCAGAATAGTGTCAATATGAGGTTTGACCATAAGGGACATGGGTCTTCCTGTGATAATTTCCTAAGGAGTTAATTTGTGAGTTCCGTATGATGTACTTTGTAGAGTAAATAGAGCTAAAGGTAGATCATCAGGCCATGGCAGTTCTGTGGATTCTGCAAACTTCGATAGTTAAGTTTGAGGATGCCATTGTTTTTTTTCTTTTTTTTCAACTTTTCTTGGCGATTGAAAACGACAGGGGCAGTGGTGATGCTGTGGGCATGGTGCATCTCGTTGAGGGCCTGCACAATTTGTCTGGTGAAATAGCCTCTTAGTTGCTGAAAATTTCTCTAGGTATATCCCAAGATGGGGTAACATTTTCTACAAGATTTTTTTTTCCTTTCAACAGTAAGCGTATTGGCCTTTCTACAGGGAAAGGCCTCAACCTCTCCAGAAAATAAGCGAACATTGACTAATGCATACTGATAACCTTGTGCCAGAGCAAGTGAATAAAATCCATTTGCAAATGTTCAAGTGGTCTTGTCAGGGGCAGAGTTACTCTTCCTGAAACTTAGATGGTTTTACCAGTATTATGAGTTTGACAGGTCTTGCACCAGTTAAAAACTGTAGTTGTAGCCTTAATGGCAATTTTCCCACCAATATGGTCCCTTAATTTGAATGATTTTTTTCTGCCCCTTGGCGTATCATGGAATGTCAGGTGTGGAGTTAGGGGCACATTGAGGAAATTCGGGAGAACCAGGGAGGCTTCCTGACCTTCTAGAGCTTGAAAGACTCATTGAATTTACAACCGTTTGATTTTCGGTTTTGCTGTTCCCTAGAGGGAAAGTACTTCGTTGTGAAATGATGGCCTGTGATGTGTGAAGTTGAGTTAGAAAATTAATGGGCCTTTGAACCATGCAGTGGATTTCATCAATCTCTGGATGCAGCAGATTTGGCCTGAAAATTTTCCAGTGGATTTCCCTGGTACTTGGACTCAATTCTTTTAGTGCAAATCTCAATCTTAATTACAGTGAGCTTAGAAGGGAGTAGAATGGCAGGCAGAAATTCTTCTACTTGTACCCCAATTTTAATAGGAGTGCTGCTTGAAGTTAGAAAACCTTTTTGTTTTCATAACATTCCAAAACCATGTGCCACACCAAAGGCATAGAAGCTGTCAATGTAAATGTTAACTGATTTTTCTTGAATGATTATGCACGCTCTGGTCAAGGCAAGTAATTCAACCTGTTGTGCTGAATTACATTGTAGAACTAGTCTGCATTCAATTAACTCATATTCAGTAATGACTTACTGAATATTTTAGTATTTTCCCTGTTTGTTTTCGATATAGAATCCGTCCACGTATTGAATTAAATATGGGTTATGTGGGAGTATATGCTTTAAATCTAGATGTGCAGTAACTAATTAGAAAATAACTGTCTCACAGTTATGCTCTTCTCCCTTACCTGATAAGGGAAGTAAGGTAGCAGGATTAAAGTTGTATTTAAGATATATATTAGATGGAAATAAAAGTAGTTGATCATAAGTTATGAGTCTACTTGAAGAAAAATGTTCAGTTACAGCTAAGTTTAGAAGACTCTGAAAAATACGAGGTGTTTGGAGATGAACATCGTTTCCTATGGTCAGATCTGCTGAGACTTCTACTAATTTAGCTGCAGCTGTGACCCACTGAAGGCACTTTGGGTAAGCTCTAGCTAGTGAGTCTAACTGAATCCTATAATACTCAATAAGTATCATTCTTCCACCTTGGTCTTGAATTAGAATTCCTAAACCCCGATTATTCCACTCATTGACAAATAAGGTAAAACACTTGTCAGAGTTGATAGGGCCAATCCTGGAGGATTTTGGAGGGCTGTCTTAAGTTCAGTAAATGCTTAGTCATGCTTGTCTTTGTAGGAGTTCCAGTGCTGAGGTTTTGGTGAGTGCATGAAAAAGGGAAGCTACCAAGGAAAAATTAGAAACTCAAAGCTGGCAATATCCTGCCAGGCCTAAAAGCCCTCTATGTTGTTTTTTTTTGTGGTAGATTTTAGAAAATTTTGTATTAATTGTATATGCTTTGGAGAAAGTGAATTCTGCTGAACTCATAAGTCATGTCCAAAATAGTGAACAACCTATTTGCAAAACTGATGGTTTTCCTTTGAGGCCGTGTGACCTTTGTTTACCAACTGTTAAAGTAAATATATGGAATCTAATTTAGAGGCTTTCTAAGTAGGAGAACATAGCGACAGGCGCACATATTGTAACAATGAGGACCCCTGTGGGAATTATAGGGTGCTTAGATCTTAATACAGGGCTTGGGAAAATAGGTGAGTACTTCAGTAAATCTCTGAGGCATTATGGTCCGAGTATATTGCCTATTGTTCCATGTAAAGGCAAATAAATATTGGCTATTTGGAACCACAGGAATGCTAGAGAAAGATGAATGAACATAAGTAAACATAAGTTTACTATTATGAGTCATTTAGGATATGGTGGGACCTGTGATAATAAGGCATTTGGATTGGGTACCCCAGAAAATGAGGAATTGCAATTTTATTTACGTCCCTTAAATCTTAGGTGAGTCATCACCTTTGCCCTTTGACCTTATCAATTGATAAAAATGGGAGTACTTTAACATCTGGCTTGGGATGAAAACATGGTTAAAAAGAGAGAGTAAGCTCAGGTCTCTCCTCTGGGTCTCTGGGAAGGAGAAGAACATTCTTTGCAGTCCAGCCCTTTGCCTCTCAGACCAGAAAAATCAGAATAAAGATTGTCCTTTTCGTTCATTCAGTGTACCCACCTTTCAACACTTGTTCTGAATCCTGGATTTCCCCAAATTCTTCCTTGGCTCATCCTCAGGAAAATCGACCTTGCAATTTAGAACTCTTCCATTTAAAAAAAAAAAAAAGTTACAAAGGCTGATGCAAGGGGCAGATAACCTTGGGAAATTAAAAATTTGACAGTGAGGGTGAGTCCTTGCATAACTTCTAGTTTTAATGTATATTGAGGCAATTTAGGTAAAGGTTTGGTAGAGTCTCTTTCAATTTTTATGAGTTCAGCACTCTCGGTTATTCCAATGTTTGATAATGAATTTGCCCAAAAAGTCTGGGAAACTTTAGACAAAAAGTCTGGGAAACTCCAGAGTCTCATAGGGTGACTCATCTTCATTGTTATCTATAATAAATTATAGGGCATATAATAATTCTGATTCAGGTTGGTCAGGGAATTCAAGGGTTATTTCTCCATTGGTAGTGAAATTTGTGCCCTCATAATTTAGATAAAAGGTCTTGACCGATTAAATTCAAAGGAATTGAATAACAAAGAAGAAAAGTATGACTGTCTTTGGGTCATCTGGTTGTGATGGGTAGTCTCTTTGTATCTTTGAAACCCCCACTATTTTATATTGTTTTTCACTTGGAGGGCTGATTGCTTTTAAAAGATGGGGCTTAACATAGGTAAGGTTACTCCAGTGTCTACTAAAGCTATTTATGTTTCTTCATTTATTTTTACTAGAATTTCACTGTATTCACTTCGAGGAGCTATAGGAACCACCTTTTATATATTTCCCTAAGAGCCACATCTTTGAGGTAGCTTGGAAGTATGAAGGATGGATTCAGCATTTGTTTTCTTTGGGGACAGTTCCTTTTCCAGTATCCTGTCTGTTCAGAGATGTGACATGGGCTTGAGGACCAGAATTGTATAGGTCAGGCCTTTTGAGTTTAAAATGATAAGATGACTTGTTTGTTAGCTGAAGCCCTTGAAATTTTTAGATCTGGTGGTCTGAGAATTTGGTAACTTTGCTTTTTTCTCTTAATTCTAAAGTACGTTCAAAATGTTCAGCTAGAATACAAAATTCATCAACAGTCATGAATTTCCTATTCTGGTCTATTATGCTGGATCATACTGGAAAGATATGGGAAGAGGCTACTTATAAAGAGGGACAGTGAGGGCAAATTGATTTGAGGAAGTTATTTCAGTAAAACCTGAATGCCTCAGAAATAAAGTTTTGAATCTAGTTCTAAAATCTACTAATTCATCCTTTTTGTGTGTGTACAAGAGTCGAAATTGTACTTAGTGGGAATATTCTGGGAATGGCCTTTAAAAAATTCTGAGCCATTTTGCAAGCTCATCTAGCATCTCTGGCAGTAGCTTGGCTTGTGATCTAAGTTCCCCTTTATGTTTCATCTAGTCGGCCTCTCTAAACCATTTTTGAGTTTCCGAGTCCTGAGTCATAAACATTAATCATGATTCTAAATTCCTCAGTTAATTTTTGAGGATATTCCTTGATTTAGGGAAGTCTTTTACTATGGCTCATAGTTCAGACCTGGGCCATAGAGTAAAAGTGGTTTGGGAAATAAATTTAGAGACGTCGTTGTTTTTATTAGGATTTTTTATTGGCCTGAGTTTTAAAAGGGAATTCAGTGATAAGATCTTCAGAATGGAAAGGGAGAAAGGAAAGGATACAGTCCTGATTAGAGGCACTGTGTGGAGTGTCTTTCTGATTGTTTAGATTTCTGTTGTTTTACCTGGGTGGTGGCTTTTTGTAAGGAATCTTTAAGAGACATGACTTTTGATTCAGTAGCTTTTCGTTAGACATCAGCATACCGATTGAAGAAAGTATCCCATTCTTTTTATTTAGTTTTTGAGTGTCTACCTTCAAAAGCTCTTCATAAGTATATATAGCTGTGTCTAGTTTATAAGAGCCCCAGAATGGCTACTGTAATTCTAAATTACTTTTGGTTATTTGTTGCTAATGTTTTAGAAATGTACAGTTGTTTGTACCTTATTTCTATATCAAAAAAAGGGCAGAAATCCCAGAAGTTGTCCCTGCTTTCTTTAGATTGAGTGGTATTCATTATTTTCCCTCGCTGAAGTAATGCTTCCTAATTTGAAATGATTTACTGTTTCTGGCCCCTTTTGCACAATTCCTGAGATCTATGAGTCTCATCGTAAAAATCTGGAGTCTTTCACACTCTTGTTTCTACCCTGTAAAAATCTGAAATCTCCCTCACCCCAGTTTTCCAACTGGAAGAATTAGAATAAACAACCTCAAAGAGCTCAGAACACAAAATAAGTTGAGCTACATCTGAGAGAAGCTTACTAGAGATACTTGAGGGGCAGTGACCCAAAAAAGCTCTGTAGGTACCTTCACCTGCATCTGGGAGCCACACCCAGAATCTTCAGCTGAGATCTTCAGATTCTATCCTAGTTGCCAATCTGTCAAATGATAAAAATACAATTTAGTAATGAGTTTAATGTCTTTTATTCAAGTGAAAACAGTCCATGATTTGTGGAGTGCAGTGCCTCACAAGTAGGTATTTTTCCTGGGGGATTTTGGGCTCTTGCCCAGAAGTTTTATACAACATTAGAAGCAGCAAGATAAAATAGAGCATGATTGTCTAGGAAGTCCTGTTTTATAGGGTAAGGTGAGCTAGCTAAAGCTGAGTTGGAGGATTGTTGTTGGTGTATGTTAAGTTTTCTGAACAGTGAGGTGTTTCCCTGAAATGTGGGCTGATTTAGGTTTAGATTGTGATTTGGAAAGCAGAATTTCAGATTTCTAAAATACATAAAATATAAAAATACTTTCCCACTACTTTTTTTCACATTGATTCAACTAGCATTTGAAGAGCACTGAGCACTGAGCATCTGTTAGTTTTAATGATTCTGTAGACTTTTTGTTTGTTTGTTTGTTTTAAAGAACATGTTTAGTTGGCAAATATATATCTGCCTCTATGTATAATATACAGTTATAGACCTGTAGTTCCTTTTATCGTAAGATATTTAACCATTTTCATGTATAAAGTCATTTAATAAAAATAAAAAGAAGGTATTCCAGGCACTGAGATTTTAGCAGTGAGTGAGAATAGACAAGTTTTTTTTTCTTCATAGACCTCATATTCTAGTGTATGAAGATAAATAATAAATTAGAAATGATAGAACTTAAACAAGAGAATTTCACAGTGATAAGAGACATGATGGAAATAAGCAGAAAGATGACATTAAGAGACAAATAAAGTGAACAGGAGATCTTGTGCCTAAAAAAGACTTATCAGGGAAGACTTTTCTGAGGATGTTGCCCTTGAGCTATAACCTGAGTGATGGGTCAACAGTTAACAAACCTGAATAAGCATCTTGACAGGAAATATTATAATAATCTTCACTGCTTTGGGAGTTCTTCATGTTGGTTTTGGTCTTGTGCACCTCTGCACAGGCTGTGCACATTTTAATCTATATAACACCACAAATAAATATGCAAAAACAGAAAAACAAAACACACAATTTCCATTGTGTTTTCTTTCTACTTTAAAACTCTCCCTCTCTCCCTCTCTCTCAAGGGCTCACTAGGCTTAAAGGATAAAATTCACATACCTCAATTTAGCATCCATAGCTGCTGAAATGAATCCCCTTTCCTATTTATGCAATTTTAGCTCCTACTGTTCCTAAACATAAATTTTTTATTCCACTTAAACTACCCCAGCATAATGACTTTATCTTGTTTCAGTTATTTAGTGTTTTGGTTTGTTTGTTTGTTTTACTTTGCTTTTAACCATTTTATCTGAGCTACCCTTCCCCTATAACATATCTCTCATTTTGGGCCAAGCTCTGTCTCATATCCTTAACTTGACCACCCAAACTAGGAGTGATCTCTCATATTATAGAACTACCTCAGCAGTTATCAGTCCTATATAACCTATTGTCTTGTCGTCATCCTATGTATTATTAGTTCTCAATACATACTGATATATATATATATATATATATATATATATATATATATATATATATGTATAGATATGCATATATATGTGCATGCATACACATATATATATATATCCTATATATTCACATAAAACCTATCATCTTGTTGTATAGTTTATCTTTTTTGTATTTATATTTGTCCAACTAAATTCTACATTCCTTGGGGGCAGGTGCCATATTCTATACTTCTTGGTTCCTATATTTCTTTTTATCCATATTATCTGAACAATGGAGTTCTTTTGTTTTTTTAGATGAAAGATTTTTAAATGTTTTAGTTTCCTGTCACTTAAAACTATAATGAAGTATTGAGATTTAAAAATAATGATAATAATTGTTTCTGATTGACAAAATTTTGTTGGAGCTTTGTGTTTAGAACCTGGGATGGTAACTAAATATGATTTACAAAAATATCAGGAGAACCATGTGAGACTGACCTATTTTTTAATTATTTAATTGAAGTTTTCTACTTGAGGGATACCTAAAGGAAAGAGTTGAATAAAACCGTTATTTTTTATTCTACTTACAAAACCAAGAAAATAATAAAATTTAGTCCATAATCTTTCTTCTTTCACCTTGCATTTGTTAATAAAGTGTATTTAACTGGAATTTGGGAGCCTGTAAGCATTACTAATATAAACTTTTTAATAAATTTAAATGAAATAGCAATTTTGACTTGAAAATCATAAATAGAACAGTTTTATGTTGTTCTGTTTTTATTTAAGTGTTTAAACATTTTCTGTGTTCATATTAAATTTCATTTCATTTTGTTTTATTAACTTGTTGTCATTCATTTATTTATTTTTGTTTTCTTCTTTTCAAGGCCCTGTGGAATCCTACATGCACTGAAGTTTTATTTAAACCAGTACATATTTCGACCTAAGTTAAATCATTATTTGACCATAAGGAATGTATCATGAATCACTGACATATTAAATATCGAATATAATCAATTTTCTATTATTCCATATGTTAGCTCTTTCTCTGAATATGTAATACAGAAATGTTTTCATTCCATATATTTCACACTCTTTACATTTGTACCAAATTGCATAAAATATTGATGAATGAAGTTTCAACTAACATATTCCTACCTTGTTCTTGTTTTATTTTTAAAACAAAAATAGACTTATTTAAAAACTATTTCTATGTACACCTCATTCTAAATGTAATATTCCACTTGGCAGTACATACTTTTTGTTCAACTTTCTCATCCATATCATTTGTCTCTCTGATCGTAGTTTTCATTTACTTTTACCACATATTCTATGCATATTGGATAAGTTTGAAAATAATGCTTCCAGTTTCTCCATTCTAGTGGGGCAGTTTCTAGGGAAGAACTAAACTATCTATTTTTTTCCTTGCATTGAGACCAAAAGATGAACAAACTATGTCTTCAAATGGAATAAATAATAAAGAGTCTTATTCTAACTACAGGAAGTCAGAAAGCTATTTCTCTAAACAAGTGAAGAAAATTTACTAGATATGGGCTTTATATTGAGGGAAGTTTCTTGAGTGTGTCACAAGTGAAAGCCTGTCTTCTGTACTTGGCACCGCTACCTGATTTTGATGTGTCCTTGTTTATTGATTTTCTATAATAGTTCACTTAAATTATCAGATGGCCAGGTGGAAACATGGCACTCTTGAATATTGTAGTTTATTGCAAAGATCAGTGATGGACCACAGAGTTGCTCAGTGTTGTGGGCAGGGTGCAGGTTAATATTGCTAAGGAAAAGAAAGCAGGTTTTAATGAGTTCTCTGTTTTGAAGAGATGAAATGAAATAACCATGATTAATGATTGTATCATTCAGGTATATGTTATAAAATGTCTTAAATTATTTGAATCATTATGTGACATATAATATACATGATCAAATGCTGGATTTAAACCACAGTTTTAAAATAAAACTATAAATATATTTATTTACATGAAAACATTGTATGTGTCCTTGTTAACTTTGTACCTTAAAGCACCCTTTTATGATCCAAATTACAAAAACTTATTTTTTTCTCTAACAGTTTTCTAGAGTTTATTCTTCTATCTTATTCTTATCTCTTTCTTTTTATTGTCTTATTTTATATTTGAAAACTTCAAGTGTAGATAAGGTAAGAAACTGTATTACCTACAATAAAGCACTCCCAGTAAAAATTTTTATCAACTTGAAGGCAATATCATCTAAAGAAGAAAGAACTCAATTAAAGCTATTTTGACTAGGATGCAAAGGAAAAAAAAAAACCTTGTATTAGTTACTAGATTAAGTCAATAAATGTACTTTTGCCTCAAAAGCAATGTAGCAGAAACTGTCAATACAGAGCAAAAAAAAAACACTTACCTCAAAAGATACAAATTTATGATTTCTCTTCAACATCAGTACATTTCATGCTGCTCAGAAACCCTTATTTTTCTTCCTCCTCCTCCTCCTTCCCCTACTCCTCCTCCTTCCTTCTTTTTTCTTCTTCCTTCTTTTTTCTTCCTTCTTACTTCTTTCCTCCTTCCCCTCCTCCTCCTTCTCCTCCTTCTCCTCTTCCTCCTCCTCCTCCTCTTCCTCCTCCTCCTCCTCTTCCTCCCTCTCCTCCTCTTCCTCCCTCTCCTCCTCTTCCTCCTCCTCCTCCTCTTCCTCCTCCTCCTCCTCCTCCTCCTCTTCCTCTTCCTCTTCCTCCTCCTCCTCCTCCTCCTCCTCCTCCTCCTCTTCCTTCTTCTCCTTCTTCTTTTATGGAACTTAGGCTGAACATGTTTACAGGTTAATTTTACTTTCATAGAAGAATATATTCAGGCCTTCTCACAATATTTATTATATAATCTATCTATTTAACTATAAAGTGTTGTTTTATATTTGATTACATTAAAAGTGGATTAAAAACATTAACGTCAAGGTGTTGTTATTGTTTTTGGAAAATTGTAATTATTATACTGTATTCCAGAGTGTAACAAACTAAGGTTGATTATTGTTTCCCAAAGAAACAAGAAGCATCAGAGTATATCTGACTGTTGCAAATATACATCATTATTATTTATTGATGAAAGGAAATGTTATGTTTTACCATTATGCATGCCATGTTTGTCTGAAATACTCTGACAGTCACTAATTAAAAATTAGAGATGGATAACTTTAAGTATATTCCTTTTCCAAGTAAGAAAAGTAGAATTTGAGGAGATTGAGTCACTTTCTCAATCCATGTAACTTTTCTAACATCTCAAAGCCATGTATTGTGCTCAGATTTTCCAGATCAAAGTCAGGATTTTTTGTTTTCCTCATTTCAGAATGCTAGTTGATCGCATGATTGCAAAACTCAATATAAATTATACATGTATTACATGTGTACATATAGAGATAATGGCATACTGCATATGTGTTAGATATTGTTAAAGATTGAATGTCTCTAAAATTTGCATTATGGAATAGAGATAATTGTTATGATGAAGATTTACTATGTTAATGCCTAACTGTCTAAGATGATGTATGTGAGCTAAGGAAATAATTTTATATAATAGTGAGAATTATTCAAATATAGAGAACTGCTTAGAAGGAAAACCAAGGATACTTTTGCTAAATATTTTAATCATTCTGAAAGTTTAATTTTTTGTGCCCTGAAATATATGCATGTTAAATGTTCTTATTATATTTTTAAATATAGGCAAATTATAATTCTCAGTTAGATTTATGACATGTAGTTGTGTTTTAAATTATTTTAATGACTAAAATAAAAATATCTTATACACATACGATTTTTATTATGATACACATGAAAATTTCCTTGCTAAAGTATTCAAAATTCTATCATTTTCATAATTTCCTGAATTTGATAATGTTTTAAATATTTATTTAAAAAACAATGTGTGCTATCTTTTCCACATTTAACTTGCTGCCAGAGGCAGTAATATCCAAATTTAACAAGGAGATGCTTTTCATGTTTCGTTTTTTGTGCTTGTCATTACAGAGTTCTTTAAGTATAGTTCTATCCTATATTAATTTCTCATATATAATCACTCTAAAAAATCTCTCTTGTTTTTTTTTGTAACAGTAATCACAATTATGTTATGCTAGCACCTTTAAAAAATATAACAGTAATTCTTTTTTTTTTTAATGTGTCAATCTCATTTGATAGATATGGAGAGAGTTGAAAGAAATTCATGTGTCAAGAATAGATTGAAATATATCCTCTTTGAAAAGAACTGTTATTCCTGATATTAATAAGCATTAATAACTGTGAGAATGTCCTCTGCCTTCCAGGTGATGTCTATTGAATATCTGAATTTGTATAATATGTTTATACCATTAATTATAATAGAAAAGAGTCAAGTAGCTTTAAAATGGGGGAGGGGTAGAAAGATATGTAAGCATTTTATTTTTCACCCTGACTCAAACATTCAGTAAATCTGTTAGGTATTCTCTTACCTCTGTTGTGAAAGTTTTTCTCCACTTTTCTATTTTCCTGTTTAAACACTATATATTGACACACACACAGGAGGTTTATGAACAGGAGGCAAATGATAATATTTTCTAGAGACTTCCTAATATTTGAAGCTATTTATTGCATCCTTTATAATCATTATAGTCAGATTATATACAGACATACATATGCATACATATGAAATGAGGAAACCCTCATTTTAAAGTTATCTTTTTAAAAAAGGAACTTGATTAGGAGGAAGAAATGTCTGGGTAAGATGAGCATTTCTAAGAAATAAGGGAAGAGCAATGACAAACAAATGCTAAGTGGATTCTGATGGAGACAAACGAGTATTGCGACAAGGGTAAAATCATTATTGCTATATTTCTCTTAAAGATTTAGTTCAGTTTTACTAAGTTTCCAACTTTCTTTAAGTTATAAGACTCAAGACATAATGGAAGTCTTCCCATATCTCTGCAAGGAAGAATAGCCAGTAGCTTAAACTTTGATGAACAATCTGAAAGGCTTATGTACTAATAAATTTTGAATATAATGACCAGAGAGAGTGAATAAAAGTTATGCCTTCCTACTTAGGCTCTTCATAGAAGTTTCTTCTTCATAAGGCTGGCAGGATTTCTGATCTGGGAAGAAATTAATGTGTACCTTTTTTCACTAAGAATAGCAGAGTGAACTTGAAAGAACAAGTAACTTCATTTGTCAATAAATATGCTACGCAGATTTTGATTTTCTTTGCATCATGGTGTATATATATGTTTTAAGATGTTACTGTGTTAATGTAGATTTAGAGTTTCATTTACTAGTACAATTTTTATACAACTTTATGATTTGTTTTTGGAGATCTCTATCATCTGAGTGTCATTTTGGTGTAGTTACATGAATATTAAGAATAGAATCCTAAAGATTAATGACTAATCTTTTGAAAACTATCATATTCATTTCAGTAATTCGAATACAAGTAAAATCTTATATGCATAAACACTATATAATATTGTTTTTCAATGTTTTATCAGAATGTAATCTTTAGAAAACAAAAACAACTTATTAATTTGATTGAAAAAGTAAATATTTAGTAGAACGTCATATATACATTAGAAATTTATTGTTGGTTTTTAATGAAAAAATATTATCTGGTGAGCTAACACAGATGATCGAATTGTCAAATCAGACTAACACAAATTATAGATCTTACCACAATATTAAACTTTACTAATCTTTCAAAGTTCTGGCAGTCTAGCTCCAATGAAAGAGGAGATGTTGGGGGCAGCTCTTTAAGCAATTTTATCCTCACCGAACATCTGCCGTCTGATCCAGAGTAATAAATCAGATCACCAAGTGAGATTTTGTGGGGTTACTTCACACAGCAGGAAGAAGGAATGTTTCATCCATGAAACACTTCCATCTTATATCCCAATAGTGTGACATTTTTTTAGGGAACTGTGTTCATAAATCCACAGATTCTAAGTTTATTTACTCACATCAGTCTTTAACCAGGGACATGCTATTAAAATTTCCATATATGAGGACCTTTCTTCTAGCAAATATTATTCGTTTATTTTTCCTGGAGATCCAGTTTTCATGTCGACAAGATTAGATGAGTTTACTTTCTTTACTTTCTCCTAGAAAAGTCAGTCAGTTTAACTTCTCCCCACCTACTTTGTTACCACCATTCATTCTGAGATTGATAGTCTGTTGGAATGGAATGGTAAACCCAATGTCCAAATTTTTCATTTCTCTTTAATGGTAAAGAAAATGAAGCTGTATAAGAAAAAGTTTATCTGACAGAGATTGCAGTTATTTTTTGTTTGTCTTCTGTGTTGTAAATGTTTCAAAACACAATTTGAGCCAGCGATAGGATATCGTTTTTCTTGGAGATTCTTTTTGTTTCCTTTTATTTTTCACTTAAGATCAGCTTTCAGGAATTGTCATTTTTGAAGGTCAAGAATTTTGTGATACACTTGGAGGAGAAAAAGTAAAAATTTTTTAAATAAAGTTTTTCAAATATATTCTCTAATATACTACATAAGAGAAAAGCCAGTTATTTAAATGTTATATTTTTAAAAAAAGAATTTAACATTTAAAATGATAAAATATTTAAAATTATAAATATCTCCATTTACTGTTTATTCAAAATTATTTCTACTGGAGCAATAATTCATTTGTCTAATTGGACTAGATATATTTTTCCTTTATCTTTTTTCAGTTATACTATATACCTCATTATGTGCTTAATTAAATATAAAATACCTAGTCTTAAGATATTTTAGATGTAGATTTATTTTTGCAAAATATCTATTCTTTATTTTATTTTCTTCCACTTGGTATATATCAAAAGTACAGTAGAAAAATTCCCATAAAAGAAAACACAAGAAAAACTAAATCCAATATCAGTGCCTTTACTCACATCAGTCTCCTAATTTATAGAGCTATTTTTTCTTGTGAACTTGTTCATATGAAAAAAGACCCCACCAAGTTTCATATTCCTCAGCCCACCTCCAACATATTTCCTAGCTTCTCCAGACATATTGGATCTCCATCTTTTCTAAATTATTCTACAGTTCCATATGGCTAACATTTTTTACTCTTATAATGTATCAAGCGCTGTTCTAAAGGCTTTACCTATTTTAAATATTTTAACCCTCACAAAATCTATGAGATAGCTACTGTTATCTGATGCCCTTTTGCAAGCAGAAAAGCTGACATATAGACAAGTAATTTGCCCAAAATGACATACTAGAAAATTACTGGGCTGTATTGAAGCATAGGCCCTCTAGATCCATAGCCTGCAACTTTAAAAGACAACTTTCTGTTGCCAATTAGGTAAATCACAGAATACTTGAAATTGTCTGTGGTTATCTCATGTGTCCTACTCTTATCACCTCAACCAAGGTATTAGCTCTTTAAAATGAGGAACCTTTTGAGAATCACAAATTGTACAATGGGTTGTATAGGATTTCTCAATCTTCTTTAAAGATGGTGGAGGTGGATGGAGCTCAGAGGTAATCTAATTCCACCTCCTTGCTTTACAGATTTAGTTAGGTGACTTGTCTGAAAATGAATTCAAAGAAGTTTACTTATTTGTCCAAAGTCACAACAGAAAGTTTATCAGCGCTTAGACTAAAGTACTACTTATTGATCTTGGCTTCTCAGTTCACTATACTATTACTCATGCTAAATCTTCTGATATAACACCTACTGAGAAAATGCTGGTATACTAACACCAGATTAAAAGAAATACATTCCCATTGACGCTAGTGAATAATATTGGTGTCACTAATCTCACATTGCTCACACTTGTCATAATTTAAAAAGATAATATTATAAATCAAATAATTTGCTTATAAGGAGATATTACATATACATCATTCTGTGATATGCTGCTTTTCAAAAAATAATAGATATTAAAACTCCTAACATTCTAATAAGGTAAATTTTTGCCTTTCATTTTTGTAATTATGAGTAATCATACTAGTATTATAAACATGAGCAAATGCAATTTTGCTGTAGTTCAGTGGAGAGTATAATGGCTAATATTTATTAGGTGCTACTATGTGCTAAGCAGTATTCTAAGTGTTGTATGTATGCTAACTCATGTAATCTTAAACGAAACAAACTAAGATAGGTCTAATTGTTATTCTCATTTTACAAAGGATAAAATAAAGTCACATTAAGGTGATGTAAAATTCCCAAGGCCATATTAAATAGGTAGCACCAGAGTTGGGATATAAATGTAAGCAGTCCTGATTCTAGAATCCACATCTTGAATCACTGCACTGTGTGGTCCCCGGAATAGAATAGGATAAACCAAATCCATAGTTATACTGCAGAAACAACAATTCCAAAATTATAGTCACTTTCATGTTTCATTTATTTTCTTACTTATTTATTGCTTATGCTGTACATTTATTGCTGGCTGACAAGCAGCTCTCTGCCCTCACTGTAAGACTCGGGTCATTGGAACAATCTTCATTGGTTATGTTGTAGCCTTTAAGGGGAAGAGAGAATCACAAATTGTACAATGGGTTCTTAAATTTCCACTAAGAAGTGGCGCATAACACTTCTCACATTTTATTGGTCGAAACAAAGTAAATCAAATGGTCACAGCTAACAAACTCCAAGTGGTCAGGGAGGACTCAACCAACCCATATGCCCAAGAGTGGGAAAACCACAAAAAATGGGCAAACTTCACTAAATGACTACAATTGTATTTTTTTCTCTAATCTAGTTTAAATAAAAATTTAAAAATTATTTGATAAATATACTGACATAAAAATCCTTTAATTTCATGACAGTTTTTCAGAAACTAATTCAATTTTTTTTTTTTTATGGTAGAAGCAAAATTTATCATCGATCACTTGCTCCATGCTGGACATTGTTCTGAGTGCTTTGGAGGCATGATCTAATTTAATCGCCACAAGTTACATGGACAACTTGCCCAAAGTCACATAGCTGAAAGAGGCAGGATTTATTTATGTATATATATTTTTTTGTTAATTTTTACTTTTTATCTACAGTTGACATGCAGTATTATATTAAAGTCAGGTATATAACATAGTTTTTATATATTTCTATAACTTATGATGTGATCACATGGTGTATAAGCCTAGTACATGTCTGACAACATATATAGTTATTCTAACATTGACTATATTCCCTATGCTATACTTTACATTCTCAAGACTGTTTTTATAACTATTCAATTTGTACTTTTTAATCCCTTCATGTTTTTCACCCATTCCCCAAACCCCCATACCATATGGTAACCATTGATTTATTCTCTGTATCTATTAGTTTGTTTCTGTTTTGATTGTTCATTTATTTTGTGTTTTAGATTTCAAAAAAAGGGAAATCATATGGTATGTGTCTTTCTCTATCTGACTTATTTTAGTTAGCATAATACCCTTTAGATCTTTCTATGTTGTCACAAATGACAAAATTTTATTTTTTATGGCTGAGTAATAGTCCATTGTATATATGTACTACCTCTTCTTTATCCATTCATCTATTGATGGATGCTTAGGTTTCTTCCATATCTTGGCTATTACAAATAATGTTGCAGTGAAGTAGGAGTGCATATATCTTTTCGAATTAGTGTTTTGGATTTCTTTGGATAAATATCCAGAAGTAGATGTGCTGGGCCATATGGTAGTTCTTTTTTTTAATTTTCTGAGGAATGTCACACTTATTTTTTTAAAGTGAGCACACCAATTTATAATCCCACCAACAGTGCATGAGAGTTCTCTTGTCTCCACATCCTTGCCAACAATTGTTCTTGAGTTATTAATGATAGCCATTCTGACAGTTGTGAAGTGATATCTTGCTATGCTTTTACTTTGCACTTTCCTGATGATTAGTAATGTTCAGCCATCTGTATGTCCTCTTTGGAGAAATCTACTCAGGTCCTCTGCCCATTTTTATATCAGATTTTTTTTACTTTTTTTTTTTTTTTTTGATGTTGAGTTGCTGAGTTGTATGAATTCTTTATATATTTGGATATTAACCCCTTATATCACTGGCAAATATCTTCTCACATTCAGTAGGTAGTCTTTTCTTGTGTGTGTGATGGTTTCCTTTGCTATACAAAAACTCACTAGTTTGATGTGGACCTGTTTGTTATTTTTTTCTTTTGTTTCCCTTGCCCAAGGAGACATATCGAAAAAACACATTGCAGAGACTGAAGTCAAAGAGTTTACTGCCTACATTTTCTTCTAGGAGTTTTATGGTTTGGAGGTTTTACATTTAAGAATTTAATCTATTTTGAGTTTATTCTTGTATTTGATGCATGTAAGAGATCTGGTTTTATATTTTTACATATGTCTGTTCAGTTTTCCCAACACCACTTATTGAAGAGACTGTCTTTACCCTGTTGTATATTCATATCTCTTTTGACATAGATTAATTGACCATACAGGCATGGGCTTATTTCTGGTCTCTTTATTCTGTTCCATTGTTCTATATGTCTGTTTTATGTCAGTACCATGCTCTTTTGATTCCTACAGCTTTGTAGTATAGTTTGATATCAAGTAGGGCAGCAGTCCTTAACATTTTTGGCACCAGGGACCTCTGCACCTATGAGAATCTAATGCGTGATGATCTGAGGTGGAACTGACGTGGTGATGCTAGAGCTGGGGAGCAGCTGCAAATACAAATGAAACTTTACTTGCTCACCTGCTGCTCACTTTCTGCTGTACAGCCAAGTTCCTAACAGGCCACAGACCAATGCCAGTCCATAGCCCATGGGTTGGGGACCCCTAGTAGGGTGATACTTGCAACTTTGTTCTTTATCAAGATTACTTTGGCTATTTATTTATTTTGTAGGTCCATATAAATTTTAGGATTATTTGTTCTAGTTCTGTGAAAAATGTCTTTTGGTTTGTGAAAAATTGGTATTTGATAGGGATTACATTGAATCTATAGATTGCTTTGGGCAGTATGGACATTTTATTGATGTTAATTTCTTCTAGCCATGACCACAACATATGCTTCCATTTATTTATAACTTCTTAAATTTATTTCTTCACTGTTTTATAGTTTTCCAAATAAAGGTCTTTTACCTCCTTGAGTAAATTTATTCCTAGGTATTTTACTGTAAATGAGATTTTTTTTTAAGTCCTCTTTATGATAGTTTCTTATCAATGTATAAAAATGCAACTGATTTCTAATATTAATTTTGTATCCTGCTACTTTACTGACTTCATTTATTCTAATAGTTTTTTGGTGGAATTTTTAGGGTTTTCTGTATAGTATCATGTCATCTGCAAATAATGACAGTTTTACTTCTTTCTTTCCAATTTGGATGCCTTTTTTTTCTTTTATCTGATTACTGTATCTAGGACTTCCAATGTTATATTGAATAAAAGTCATGAAAATAGGCATCCTTGTCTTGTTCCTGGTCTTAAAGGAAAAGCTTTCAGCTTTTAACCCTTGAGAATGATGTTTGCTGTATGTTTGTCATGCACGATCTTTATTTCATTGAGGCGTATGATTCCTCTACTCTCTACTTTGCTGAGTGTTTTTATCATGAATGGATGTTGAATTTTGTCAGATGCTTTTACTTCATCCATGATATGATCATACCATTTTATCCTTTATTTTGTTTATGCGGTGTGTCATCTTAATTGTTCTGTGGATGTAGAACCAAACTTGCTTATTGTGTGTATGTATGTGTCTGTGTGCAGCCCTTAATTTATTGTTGTGATTACACATGATCTTCCTACTTTTGTCTTTTAATCTTGCCCGAGCTTTTTAGTTAGTTCATCCAATGCTATTACTGAGATTTTTTTTCTTTTCTATATTTTCTCATTCATACTTTTGATCTTTTTTTTTCCCCTTAAAGAAGTCTCTTTAACATTTCTTATAATACTGGTTTCGTGGTGATGAACTTCTTTAGCTTTTGCTTCTTGGGCAAACTATTTATATCTCCTTCAATTCTGAATGATACCCTTGCTAGATAATCTTGGTTGTAAGTCCTTGCATCTTATCACTTTGAATATTTTGTGACAGTCCCTTCTGACCTGCAAAGCTTCTGTTGAAAAATCTGCTAAGTCTTATCAGAGCTTTCTTGTATGTAACTAACTGCTTTTCTTTTGCTGCTTTTAAGATTCTCTTTGTCTTTAACTTTTAGCATTTTAATTGTGATGTTTCTTGGTGTGGGCCTCTTTGGGTTCACTTTGTGTGGGACTCTCTGCTCTTCCTCTACTTATATGTCTATTTCTCTTGCTAGGTTAGGGTAGTTTTAAGTCATTTTTTCTTCAGGTAGGTTTTCAATACCTTCCTGTCTTTCTTATTCTACTGGTATTCCTATGATGTCAATGTTAGTTTGATGTTCCAAAGGACAATAAACTATCCTCATGTTTTTCTTTTTTTCTTTTTTTTTTTTTTCTGTTCTGTTGGATGTTTTTTATTTCCTTGTCTTCAAGATCACTGATCCAGTCCTCTGCTTTATCTGATGTTATTGATTTCTTCCAATGTATTCTTCATTTTAGTTATTCTTCATTTCTGACTGTTTAGTTTTTTTTTTTTTTAATGATTTTTATCTCTGTTGAAGTTCTCACTAAGTTCATTTATTCTTCCTCTAAGTTCCTTGAGCATCTTTATAACCAGTGTTCTAAACTCTGTATCTGGTAAGTTGCATGTCTCCATTTTGTTTAGGTTTTTTTTTTTCTTTCCTAGAGTTCTGTTCCTTCAGTTGGATCATGTTTGTCTCCTCATTTCATCTGATTTCCTGTGTTTACTCTATGTATAGGTAGATCTACTATGTCTAATGATCTTGGCAGAGTGATCATGTATTAGGTGTCCTGTGGATCCCAGTGGTGTAGTCTCCCTGGTCACCTGAGCTAGGTGCTCCAGGAGTGTCCCTAGTGTGGGTTGTGTGCACCCTACTGTTGTAGTTGAGACTCCATTGCTGTTGTCGCATGAATGGATGGGGTTGTCACTCAGGCTAACTCTCTGTGAGGGCTGGCCATGAATTCAGTGGTTGTGTTGTGTGGGGGCTGACAACACGGAGTGGGACCCTCTTTAGTGGGGCTCTAGTGCCAGCTGAGTCCAGTTGAGTTGACATACCTTTACCAATGAGACATTTCAGGTATCTCATTGTAGATCTGGTTGAGTGGTGTCCTGGTGTGATCTGAAGCTGGCTGCTGTGTGTGTGTTGGTTCTGGATCCTCTTGGGAGATGTTCTGGTGCCAGCCAATGTTGGCTACTGCTTGTGCTGTGCTTGGGGCCTCTTGTCAGGAGCTACAAAATGATCTTTGGTTCTTTGCTAATTGCACTGGGCTTGGAGGCACTTGGGAAAGGCTACACTGCAGACTGAGGCTGGCTGTCAGTGCCAGGCTTGGGGACCTTTGGTGGACACCATGATGTGGATGAGGCCAGCAACCACTTGTTCTGGTCTGTGGCCACTTAGTTGATGCTACATTTCAGGTCAAGACTGGCCACCACTTGTGCCAGGCTTGAGGCACTTGATGTGACTTACAGTGCAACTTGAGGTCAGTTGCCATTTCTGGTGGGCTTGAGGCCACTTACCCAGAGCTATAAGACACACTGAGGTCAGCTGCTGCCTGTTTGAAGTTTGTGGACACATGAGAAATTATAGCAGTGTCCACAGTGTAAGCCGTGACAGGATGCTTGTGTGGAGGAACTACTGGAAGTGGCTTGGGCTGCTGTTCGGTGGGGTGAGGTCTCACAGAATCAGTAGGGTGGATGAATGGTGTTTGCCAGGTTAATGGAAAGCACAGATCTGGTGCTCTGCCAGCTGGGTGGGAGAAACATTCAACAAAGGAATATTGACCCCTACCAGTACTTTGGTTCCTGGAGAAAGCTGCCCTGACCCCTACCCCTCCAGCCCTTGCCCTGAATCTAGTTAGTTTAGTTTCTCTTGTGTCTCTGGTGCTTTTGAGCTACTGCTTCTTCAGTGCATCTTAGAGCAAGTAAGTTTGTGAGCAAGTAAGTCTGTGTGTGGCTCTATAAAAGGAGTACCTCAGTCTCCAGCAACCCTCTCTCACTTGGATGCAATCCCTGCTGGCTTTTCATAGCCAAGTGTTATGGGGACTTCTGGCACTGGAACTCTGGGCTGGGATGCCTGGCATCATGCTGGGACCCCCTCACTTCTCAGAGAGCATGTCCACAGTTGAACTATCCCTCTTGATTCTTAATTCACATGTGGTGGGTGTAGGACTTGCCCATTCCTACCAGTCTCAATGTAGCTGCTTCTTTATATCCTTATTTAAGCTAATCTACAGACAGTTCTCAGTGATGATTCTATCAATTGGTTTTAATTTTGATATGGTAGAATGAGGCATAATTCAAAATTTTTTAAACTTGTAAGTGAATACCCCCTCCTTAAAACAGCACATGTATATAACACTTACCTCAGTTTTTGAAATAAGACATAAACATGTTATGTATGGCATATTCTCTAAATATGTTTTAGTCATTCTATTAGATTTTCAGATATTTCTATTTTTATAAAAATATTTCTGCTTAAAATCAACAGAGTATCTACTGATTGGCCTAGACTTTGTTGATTTTACCACAGTCCTATCTCAGCTTGTTTTAACTATTTTAAAATAAATAATCATACCCATATCTATGAGTTTTTTTCTAGGCTACTTGATTATTTTTATGTAAATATCATTATTGTACTTGTCAGAATAATTGATGGTGACAATGATTTTCCAACAAAATTTTTAGTTGTTTACCTCCATACAAACTTTCATTAGGCACATTTTTTCCCTCTGTAAGTATCTAGAGATTTTAAGTGACAAGCATAATATTTTAAATGTGTGTACAAAAATGACATTCTTGTTCCCAAACAATATGCTGTGCTTGATCCAGAAATCAATAATTTGCATCAATAAATAGGTTCCATGTTGTGTATCTTTCTTCTAATTTAATGTTAAAACCTTCTCCTTAATCATTTATTATATTTTCAACCTTTATGATATAAAAATACGATCATTTTTAATTTTCACAATACACAATTTTTATTTAATGGGAAACTTGTCTATTGAAATTTTAATTTGTAGGCAAACCGAGCTGTATCTTTCCACTTGCTTTTTTTTTTCACTGTTAAATGTAACATGAAATCTTTGATATTATTTACTTCTAGTCCATAATTAATTTGTTGATTCCTACTATAGTAATTAATTCAAATTATTTTTATTGTAAGTAAAAAGCTCAACATTCATTGTCAATATGATAGCCAACATTACCAAAGCTATCATTTACTTTAAATATAATTTGCGTGTGTGTGTGTGTGTGTGTGTGTGTGTGTGTGTGTGTCTGTGTCTGTGAGTGTGTATGTGTCTGTGTGTATGAAATTAGGGTTCTCTTTTTTAGGCTGATCTTATTCAAATTCATTTACAGAATATAGAAAAAATAACTATGTAAGTAAGAAGAGAGCATTAATCAAAATCAAATCTATGTTTATGAATTAAGATTGATTTAGTTTTGTCTGTTCAGGGAATTCTCAAGTCCAGACTCCATTTTGTATTTGATTTTAACAGGAAAAATAGAAGTGAAATATTCAGAATTTTATGTTGAGAATGTTTTATTTGTCAACCAGACTTTACAAGGAAATCTTGATTTGCATGGATTCACATTATTTTTGTTTATTTAGGAAATATTTAGTAAATACTTAACAATGTATTGGGCCCTCAGTCATGAAACCGTACAACACTATGTACCAACTACCACAGATGAATACAGATTTACCAGAATATGTAGGTATAATCACAGTGCTTTTTAATGTTGTTATAATTACCATAATAAAAATGTCTGAGGTGAAGCGTGGTAATTTCAGAAATATAATGTATTTTAGCATCATTTGAAATCTATGAATGTACTAATTTTTAGGATTATCTTATAGATTTCTATAGTGAAAGAGAAGAGATACTAACATATTACATAGCTCTGAGTATCAAGTATAGGCACACTTAATGCTTTTCAGTATGTTCTGTTTATTTTTTTTTTTAAATTAATTTCTGCCCAAAGAAGATACATTGAATGTCTATGTAAACAACTGTGCCACATAGGAACCCAGTTTAATCCTTTCAGCTCCATCAAATATTTAGGAATGACAAACTTTAATAAGAATAAAACAATTATAAAATGTGGCTAGAGGACAAAAAACACATAAATAAGTAAATGTTCAATTTGAAGGAACATCATATTCTCAAACTGGTTAAAATATGGTAACTACTAAAAAATCAAAACAATATGGAAAATAGAAAAAGATTGGATGAGGTCTCAATCATTGTCACTACAGGGGGTCAGGGGCAGCACTATTGTACCAGTAGTATACCAGATTGATAATTAAATGTATATCACCAGTTATGTTTCAGTCTCACATGATATATTCAGGAAAACAAATCAATCTGATGTAGTAAGCAGATGCCATATCATTCATACATTCATTTATTTGATAAAGCATGTATTGTGTATCAGTTATATGCCAGGTATTCATGTAGTTGCTAGGTATACACAGTAAACAAAGCAACTATAACTTTGGTGTTTTCTTCTTATTTGGTACCTATAACAATAGTTAGTTGCAGGCCCTGTCATTATCCCTGTTCTACAGATGAAAACATGGAGGTTTAGAGAGGATAAATAACTGTCCTGATGTCATAGTAAGTAGTAAGTGTCTTCCACATTAGTCTGACAGAATCTGAGCCCATTATCATTACTCCAACACTTTTCCACTAGGTACAGTATTAGAATAGGGGTGATTATCTCTATCGCAAAGGTGCAAAAAGGCAGTGATGCTTTTGTTTCATTTTGAAGTAGATGAGGATAGAGATGTGTAGAAAGAGAGTTGGTTAATACTAACTCTCTGACTCAGACTATTTGCTAGGATCCCAATTCAAACTATATTTTAATAAAAAGAGAAAAAGCGAAATAGACCAAAATCTCTAAAATATTTTGATTGTCATATTATGAGTCAATGTCTTAGAGAATGAATGAGTTTGAATTTTATTTTATTGCCTTTATATTTCTGAACTATCACACAGGTCTTATAAATGTAACTTTTTTTCTTTCTCGAAGACTAACTATACTTGATGGAGACTGAATGTATTTTTATTACTGACTGCATCTGCTGGCAAAGACCCAAATAAACAACAAAACTGAATTATATAGCTGCATTCTAATATCATCACTTACTAATCAAATATAGAAACTCCTAAAAAAGGAAAATGTTAAATTAACACAGCTCTAGCCATCTGATTCAGAAAGATAGGGTGGAAGTCCTCTCTGTTTTCTGTAGAGGCTTTTGTAGAACTGTAGAGCCAGGAGGCATATTTATAGCTCTCTAACAAGCATACATGGTAATTAAAAACAGCAAGGTTTCTGCCTGCATAGCCTGATTCTCTTGGGTATGGAGATAACCACTTTTACCTGACTCTAGGGTACTCTTGAAAGAAATGATTGCACTGTGGAATCTCTTTGTTTCTCCTACAACTAATTGAAACATGGCTGACATGTTATTTCAGTATTCTGTTCTGCACTCTTACAAATTTTCAAGTTTCACAAATATGTTTAGCTTTGTTAATTACAAATAAGTATGAGATCTCTATCACTGCCTGTCAATTCAGTAATTGTTTATTGTGTATCTCCTATGTACCAGGAATAGGCATTTTTGTAAGCAAAGTTAGAAAGAGTATAACACTAGAAATTTTACTCAGAATTGGTAGGGTTTAACAGGATAAATTATAATTTCATCTTACTAATAAGTCCCTAACTATGATTTTTCAGGAGCATTGATATCATGAAACCTAATGGCACACCACCACATGTCAAAAGAGAAATGAACTAATGTTTCATCTCTCAATGATTCTGGATTTATTTACTTAGTGAAGTATAGAAGAAAATGACACATAGCTTTTGGTTTAGCACTCTTGTCCAAGAAGATAATAAAACTTACTTTTGATAAACTTAGTAAATTAATAGTTTGTAAAGGAACTTTATCAAGAAATCTATGGGCCAAAAGGGAAGAAAATTCTGTGAAGAGCATAAACCTTTTTCAATAGAGAATGTTTTTTAAAGTAAGGGAAATTTTATATTTCAGTTATCTTCATTTTATAAAATTTCTCATGAAACAAGAGTACTGAAATTGTGGGTAAAGTATTCTATGTAAGTTTTCATAAAATATTACAACATAATATGTAGATTAACAAGCTTTGTTAGAAGTCTCATTCAATAAGAAACATAAGAAGTATATTTTATAAATAATAAGAAATATTTTCAAAAACTACATTTTATTAACTCTTGGCATGTCCTGCAAAGAGAAATAGAATTTGATGTCTGGCTTCATGTAGATACATTTGAAGACCCTTAGTGAGCATGGATAACTGTAATTTTTATTTTGAATGCTTCTAAATTCTTTTTCCTGGTATTCATTATTGCAGGTGGAAACTAAGATTTTTCAAAGAAGGAGATAGTAGAGGCAATTATTATAAATAAATTCTGATAGTTAGGCTAACTTTTCCAGTCACAGTAGGATAACTCTCTAAATAGGGATTCTCTGAATGTTAGTCTCTCTCTCTCTCTCTCTCTCTCTCTCTCTCTCTCTCTCTCTCTCTCTCTCTCTCACACACACACACACACACACACACTCACTCGCTCGCTCTTTTCTCACATTATTATAGTGAATAGGGATTAAAAACTGTCCATTTTTGGTAGGATATTAAGAAAAACTAAAACCTGAATTACTTTGCAAGAAAATTCACTGGTAAAGGAGACTTTCTCTGGGGCATAGATCAATCAGAGATGATTAAAGGCATTTTCTTATTATAGGTTCAGTATGGAAATATTTATTAAAAATTGGCAAATGTATAAGAAAAAACTAGAAGAGAGGAGAGCTGAAAATAAAATCTCTAGGTGAACCATGTTACTTCTTTATTCTTATTCTTCTTCCCCACCTTTCCAGGGAATATTGGGTAATGTCTAGAGACATTTTTGGTTGTCTTAATTGGGGGATGCTACTGGTATCTAGTGGGTAGAGGCCGGGAATGCTGTTTAATATCCCAAATGCACAAGAAAGCTCCCACAGCAAAGAATTATCCAAGAATTATCCAGCTCAACATGTCAATAGAGAGAAGGCTGAGAAACCCTGCTGTAGATGGTAGCTGTAAACAATGCTGAAATATTTGTTGGTAACTAAGTTGTTTTGTAGCACTTTTCAGGAAAATAATAAAAGGACTTGTTTACTGTCTGGTAGTGTTTCTTTTTGCCTGGGGAAGCACCATAATATCATGCTCCTAGACACATCATTTTTCTAGTCCCTTTCTTACAACCTACTCAGATTAAGTCTCTTTTAGCTCAAGGAAGTCTATCATATTCTCTCAGGTTACCTCTGAAAGTTTCTGTTATCAGCTCATCACTTTCCCATGACAATGTTAGAGTCAAAGTATCTAGGAAAATACATTTTAATTATAGGCTGTTTTTACTGTGCTTTTACCCATATCTATTAGGCTCTAGGAGATCATATACATATTGTATCCTAGAAACACCCTGGAGGCCCACACAGACAGAAATCTAATAATGATCCTGGGTTTAAATTTTTTTTTTTCAAAGCTTTAAATTTTAGGACCATAGAAAAAATTTTTTGAAATCACTTCTGCTTTAATGTTTCTTATTATATCTTTCCTCTCCTATATTGTTTCATATATTATTTTCCTATACAAAGAATTTTCACATATAACTTCAGTGATATTGAATTAGCATCCATGTGTGTTATATTCATATATAATTTTTATCATCTAATTAACGTTTTTTTACAGTTGACCCATCAACAACAATTGAACTATGCTGGCCTACTTATATTCAGATTTTAAAATAAATACTGTACATGTATTTTTCCTTATGATTTTATTAATAGAATTTTCTTTTCCCTACCTGAGTTTATTGTAAGAATATAGTATATAATATACAAAATGTGTTAATAGACTTTACGTTATCTGTAATGCTTCCAGTCAACAAGGGACTGTTAGTAATTAATCTTTGGGGGAGTTAAAATTTACAGGTGAATTTTCGATAGCATAGGGGGTGGGGTTGGCATCCCTAAACCCCATGTTGTTTAAGGTTCAAATATATAGTTACAAAACAATGACTCTTGTATGTTAGTGATGAAGTTTTGATATAAACCAGGAAAGTAAAATATGGAAAATCAAGTTAAATATCTTAGGAATATCAAGAAAAATATTTTTCCAGCTTGAATTTTAGGAATGTAATTCTCATTTAAAATAGTGTTTTTATTGATTTTTTAATTTAAAAATTATAGGTTTGTTGAAATAAAAAATATCTTATTGTATGATGAAATGTTTTACTAGAAATATTCATTCAATAAACATTCATTAATAACTTACTATTATTATAGTATTGCATAAATTATTCACCCTAGAAATATTTCAAAATATACTAGTATTTAAATAATAATTTAATGTTAAATAAATATGAAAGTAAAGAGAGGACTAGAGTTTATTTTGCCTGCATCCATTTTGAGATTTATATATATATATATATATATATATATATATATATATATATATATATAATTTGTATATATATATACATGTATTATATATATATATAATATTGTTACAGATAAATATCTCTTTCTTTTTTTATGACTAACTATATAAGTAGACTCAAGTATGTCTGTTTTTATAGGTAAATATATGTGTATGTGTGTGTGTGTGTGTTGTGTGTGTGTGTAGGTAGAGAATTTTATAATGACTCACATTCTTTTTTTACTTCTTTACTGAATAATTGTATTCATTGTATAGGTTTCAGTGAGTTATTTGTATCTGTAAACTTTCAAATAAAAAGCAATAGACTTTAAAAAAATCTTTCTTCTTGTAAGTCTACATCATTTTTCCAATAATCTCTTTAGCAATATGAGAAAATGATGAAACTCTGTAGAGGCTTTAACAGAATAGGTTCTTAAATTTTTTTTCAGTTGCATTCCCTGTTGCCTTTCAGAAAAGTAGCATATACCTTCTATAATGTTAGCTAATTTTGTAAAAGTTTGTTGATTTTTATTGATAAATACTTCTACTAAGTCAGTTATCATTTTTATAATATTATGTAACTTTAGAAGTATATCTTATAGACCCCATTTGAAAGCATGCACTATCTTATTTGCTTAATATATGACTACATGAAACATTTTTATTCTGTATTTGCAGCATACAATATATTTTGCATGCTTCAAAATAAAAGGATTCTAGAGAACCGACAACACTTTTATATTTGTTATTTCTCTTGGAACTATATTTTATTATAATAAAGACATTTAATGGCTGATATTTTTATTCTTATTGGATTTCAACAGTAAATTAGCCAATTTATAATTTAATTAATCTATATTTTAATTTATGCTTAGTTTGTACTCAGTATTTCACTGGGTGTTTATCTTATGAAAGATAACTGTAGTAGTATATCACAAGAAGTTGAAGGAATTCTTACCATAGTTCTCATTTCAGGTATCTCAAAAAATTAGTAATGTTAATTTAATATTATTCCATGTTAGTTCACACAAATGGTGCTCTCAGCTTCCACTTAGTGTAGGACTGAATTAAAAATACATACCTAATGAAAAACAATAATGTATAGGTAGTCTCAATCTCTGTGTGAATATTTCTTTGTAAGTCCTAGTGAAGTAAGTTTCACCTAGCGAAATGTGAAAACATTTTTAATCTTTTGTGATAGCTTTGAAATTAGTTTTTGTGTTCAGATGGCAAGCAGTCCATTTATTTAAAAATGAAGAATTATTACTGATAAAACAGTTGATTAAAACTACTATTTTGCAGAGTTAACCAGTAACTGAAGTAGCACTATCATTCAGAATAAACACTTTTCTGAAGGCATATTTAATATGAGTGCCTACATTTTTAAAGTGAAGAGATCAAAACACACACACACACACACACAAAGAGATGAGGGTAGGGAGAGAAAGAGAAAGAGATGGAAATATATACACCAGTATCTTAACTGTGTTTATTTCTGTTGGGATTATGTGACTTATCTGTCCTTTTTTTTTTTTTATGACTACTAATTTTTTCCATAATGAACACATGTTTTAAAATAATAAAACAAAGTTTACTTTTAAGATAATATGTGTAAGAGAACAAGTTTGAATCCAACAAAGTTAAATATTTTGTGTTCTTGACAATCATAATGGAGCTGGTGCTCCATTCTCCCAACCTCAAACTCATCTTTGATCTATTCTCAACTGATCAGCTAGAGGGCTGCTACTCAGAACACTCCAGTGATTTTTAGTTTCACTGTTGGTGAAATTTAAAGTCCTTACACAGTCTTGCTCACCTACCATTCCCACCCCATTCACTTCTCTAACCTCTTTGACTTCGCTCTCCATGCAATTTCTCTCTGCTATTACCACACTGGTTTTACTGTTCCTTTGTACACACATCTCCAGCCTCAGGGATTTAGCTCCTCTGATCCCACTGCCTAGAATGATCTCTCGCCACATACAGTCATGCTCAATACCTCACCTCATAGAACCTTTCATAGCCTAAGTAATATTGTCAATATTCAGCTCACATTCCCTATTTTTCTTTCTTGCTTAATTTTTTCTTCTTAGCAATTATCACTATCTAATGTGTTACTATTTTATGTATTTATTTCCTATTTGAATATAAACTTAAGGAAGGCAGGAATTTTTTTTTTCATTGCATATCCCTGCACTTAGAAGAGTTGTGAGTCATAGGAAGACGCTCAGCAATTGTCCTACAGATGAAGGAGTGTTAGAGGCTTGTAAAGCACAAGGCCGATGTCAGTTTTCTAGACTGTCACATTTGTGTTGTTTTTAATCCCCAGTACAAGATCTAGAATATCACTCTTGAGAGACTGCATCAGGCAAACATTATCTCACAGAATAAGGCAAATTGATTGGAGGAAATTAAACTAACAAGTATAGACATCCTGCAACTTCAGTTCTTATTAAATCAAAGTCCCTAAAGTAAACACTCCCTCACAGAGCTTCCTAACCTTTCCATATTGTGGCACTCATAGAAAATATTTGAAAAGCTTGTTGAGGTAAATGGACAAAGCTGTTCTGTCCAGAAGAAACTGCTCCAAGACATCTCACTCCCACAAGTATCTTACCACACTTAAAATCTAAAATCCTTAATTTGATTTAGACTTTTATAATCTGGCTCCTAATTGCCTGCAGAAGCACACCTTATTTTTCGTGCCCACATATCATGGTTTCATTTCTATTGCTGGAAAAAATTAAGTCCCATCTTAGGGTATTTGTTCTAGATATTTCCTCCTTCTGAAAGGCTTCTCCTCTTTGTCATTCTGACTCTTGTAATTCAGATCACAGCTTTAATATGACCTCAGAAAGTCCATTTTTTATTATTCAATTTAAAGAAGTTACATAGTTAATCTTGCATCCCCAAATTTAATGTTATGCATAAGATTTACCAACATTTAATATTTTTCTCTTGTATATATCACTGAATTTGTTTATTCTGTGACTACTGGCCTGAGCAGGAAGTCCTTCTTGTTCACTGTAAGAGCACAGCACCTAGAACAGTGCCTGGCCTATCACAGATGTTCAGTAAATATTTGTGTAAAACAAATAAATGAATAAAAATAATTTCTTACAATCCCAAAAGTGTTTAATGATATTGCCAAGTATTTTAGAAGTTTTTTAAAGCTAAAATATTATTTCCTTATATAATTGCAATGAAATAAAAAACCCAGAGAAGCATTATTATGTAAGCAGTTTCAGTTCAGATTTCAGCTTAGAAAAACCCATTGGGACAAAAAAAAATTGCCAAAGTTTCTACACATAGACATAGAAACTTTGGCTATATATGCATACATATACACACACATACATATATGCATATATATGTATATATATATATATATATATACACACACACATAGACATATGTATATAAATGATAACATCTAATTTATGATTAAGAGTTAAATTACATGAAATACTATGTGAGTGTTAGGAGTAGTTAAAGAAACCTGTTGAACAAATCCCCAATGATGGAAAAAGAATTGTCAGACCAGATTTCTAAAATAATTCATTCTTTTCTTTATTCATTTATCCATTCATTGATTTATTCAATAAAAGTTGAAAAGCTTCTGTGCTTTATGTGACCCATAAGAAATTAATTTGACCAGTCTTCAAAATTGTTTTACTTGTGGAGAGAGGCACATAAATAGGCAATGAACACACATTTTAAGAAGTACTTTGCTATTGGTTTATGAAAGTATTTCCTGGGCATCATGAATTCAGAACTTCACCTGATGTATCTAATTGTGGGTGAATCTAAAAAGACAATAGCAGTAAGCAAGGTGAATAGCAGTAAGCAAGACATATAAACTGGCAGGCACATAAACTAGCAAAGATACAGAGAGAGGAGAGAATATGGGGAATGACAAAAAAATTTAGAATGACTAGAGGAATTACTGTAAATGTTACCAAAAAAGTAAAATTTAATTTTTTTAGACTAAGAATGTCCCCTGGTGGAAAATCCTTGTTGGTGTTCCTTCAGATATTTAGATAATACCCAGCCTAATAGATCATTACATATTGACATATAAAATGATCAAGGACTAGGACCTCTGCCTTGGTTCCTGAAAATAATAAATTAATTTAAACTTACACCTACAGGGAACTTGAAACATCATGTTCACTCAGTTAAGAAAAATAGAGAATAATATCTTACAATTTGAAGAGGTACTTTGAGTTACTTGAGAGAGCTTCTAAATTAGTGAGGGGACCTCCAAACTCTAGTAAGACTATTAATTAAGACCACCTTTGGACATTTCTGTGAAGTCCTCTTGGGGATATTTTAAAAATTTGTTTATGGTATGCATCAAGTTTTATTTAATGATTAAGATGCCTGAATTTTCTCTGAATTAGAAATAGTCCTCCTCCTCCCCACCCCCCACCCCCCACCCAGAAAGCTATGATCATTTACAATTAAAATGGTCATAGGCAAAGTAACTAACATTAAAATAACTGTCAATCTCTGTCATGCCAGCTTGTTGTGTTTAAGTAATCAACTAGCTCTCTGCTGGTTTTCCCGTCTCTTTTCTAAATTCTGCAAGGGGCTAAAAGTAATAGGTCTCAGGTCTAACCCTTCAAAATATTGGCTGTCTCCCATTTGATCTCCCTACCTACCTCTTGATTAAGATCTCCTGTCTAGGAACTTTAGCTGGCATGTCTCTGCTTGAGTGTATAGTAAACCTTTTTCTTTTTATTTTCCTGCACTGATGCTCTGGGGCAGGGTGTGTGTTGTGGAGGAGGATTTGCTGTCTGGTGTTCAGTTAGGTGGCTGTGGCCTACCTGCCAACCTTAGAGGCAGGCCTCTATCCTGTTCCAATTTGTGTTTAGCTTAGCAAAGTATAATTGTCAAAATGTTAAAAGCATAACTCATGTAAAGTGAATGTTTCTCACATATTTTATTCAACACAGTAATTATGTTATCAGTGAGATGTTAACATTGCTTCAAATTGCATTCGAGTACCTAGATGTTTATAGGCTATGAAGAATGTTAGAATAAGGTTACTGTGCTTATCAGTTCATCAGATAGAAATTATTTGCATTTCTACTGTAAATTCTATATGGTAACATCCACTCTTACAGAATTATAAAATAGCCTCATCAATAGGAAGTCAGTGCATCATGCACAGCAGTACCCTGAAAGAACACCCAGTGGCCTCTTTGCCCGTTTTCAATATCTACATTGAATTTCTGAAACTATGTGCTCAAATAACTTCCTAAAATTGTTTTTGAAGAATATAGATGGTTAAATTTTTAGCCCCATATTTGCAGTTGACCTTTAACATTTGAATCCTCTTTGTCTGCTGTTGTTATTATTGCTCATCTCCTAAATTAGTGTTCCCTAAATTAGTTCTTCTTTACTCCTCACTATCTTGGTTGCTAATCCTGACAATAACATATACATACCTCAGACCCAAATGGCCAACCCTGATGACCTCAACCAGATAAACAGTGAGATTTTAGAGAGATTCTAAGAAATACACTGCACTGTATCTGCACCTACTTGAACACTTTATTAGTCTTTCTATTAGCCAGTTTCTTTATCTTCTTCCACAATAATGCTGCATAATAAACTTCTCCCAAACCCAATGGCAATAACATTCATTTCTTTGCTCACAGGACTGTCATTCTGATAAGGCTGTGCTGGGTTCTATTGGGATTTACTGAGTGATTCCAGGCTAAGGCTCCATACGCTTCTTCATTTTCCTTGGACTAGGGATCATCCAGAGCACGTTCTTCTTGTGTTAGACTGCCAAAGGGCAGAACCATGTCAAACTGTATGATTATTGCATCACATTTGATGATATCCTCTTAACCAAAGCTAGTTTCAGGGCAAAGCCTGATAACCATGGAGCAGAAAGTATACTCTGCCCAAAATGGGGGGAGGAGGGAAGTTAATATTTGATTAACGAAAAACCAAACTATCACATATGTATTTTATGAGACATATTTCTAATATACCCATTTCTAGGTAATGAATCTTAGCTAAGATAAGCACCCCTGCAGGTGAATGTTGCACAAAGGGATCTTTTAAGAATCTATATGAATATACAGAGGTCAATAGTAATGATAGTTGAATATCTTAAGCACTTACTCTATGCTGGACACTTGGTCAGATCTTAGGATCCACTATCTATATGCTAAAACTAACTCACAAAATAAATTTGTGTAGATAAACAGAGATTCAGGGAAGGGAAGCTGTCCAAAGTTCACACCAATAGTAAGTAGCAGGCCTGACTTTTTCTTTATAATTTACTCATATGAGGCACTGTATTAAATGATTAATGGGTTTTGTATCATTTCTAAATATACAATAGTAAGCACTCCTCTTTTTTATGAGAAAACTAGGCTTCATTGGATTAAATAATGTGCTTCAGATGAAAGAATAGACCTCACATTTCTGGTGAAGTTCTGCCTCTGGTGCTTCCCGCTCCCCTAACCCGCCCCCCCCCCCGCCCTTTCCTCTCTAATAGCAATTCATTTAGTTTACCTACTTCAGTCAATCCATATCCTGACTTTAATTATCTTCTTGCATGTGACCTTTGAGCTTTTAAACCCAACTTTGCCATTTGGTACAGACCCTTTGTACTCTAGACCTCACTTCCACTTTGCTATGTCTGCTTCAGACTAATAACCCATTTCAGATTGCTAATCATACCTTTTGTTTCAGCATTAGATTTGACTATGCTTGTCTCTGAATTGTCCTCCAGCTTGAAAGCTCAGCAAAATGGCCTAAATGCCATTCCTTGAAGATAAGGAAATAGCTTTTCTTGGTAATAATTGGACATTTAATGCTATGAGTCAGAATAGAAAGATACCTGAAATTATATTTCACAGGACATGTCTATTCACATTGTTTTCATTAATCATTCTTTTTAAAAAGACTTTTTAATGCTTTTATATGCAAGACACTGAGAACCACAGTTCTAGAATATAGAGATGAAAATTAGACATTATTCTGAAATGAATTCATGAATTAAGAAAATTATACTCACAGAGAAACTGCATAGTAAAATAAAACACCTTGTTTCTAACCTTGGCATCTCTTTTTTCCCCATAGTAGAGACATCTGATCCCTTACCCACATTCTGGTATCTTATCAGTCTTTTTCATTGCTTTTATTTCTGTTCTACCCAGTCTACATCATTAGGCTCAGTGATACCCTGGACCTGAAACCTCAATTGCACTTCAGTTCCTAAGCCAATTTGGACTGAGGTAGGAGGCAGATTTGTCTGATCTGCACCCCTCTCAGTCTACCCCCGGTCTAGATTAATTTAGTATTGTCTTCCCCTTTGCCATCTTTCTGTGAAATAATGCTTCACTGCTGACCACTGGGCTTCCATTTTGATTAAGAGTCAAAGCTCTACTTATCTTTACCCCCAAGTTCTAGTTCAGGTATGGAACCACTATACTTGGAGTCTTGACTCTTAACTCCTCGCTGCAGGAGCTGAAACTATGTTCCTGTTCTTAACTATTAGACTAGACTGGGTCTAGAAGTTTCTGTGAAGTTACAAAATACTTATTTAGCATCTTAATGTAGCTGGGCACTGCTATAAATGTTTAACAAATACTATAAAGGAATGAACAGTGTTACTTTCATTTAATAGGTGAAGTAACTTGGGCTATACAGGTCAGAGTGCACACTTAACCACCATGCAACCTGCTTCTCAAATTATACCTCCCAATTTCAGCTGTGTTTATTGCCAGCACCTGTAACTCCAACCTTGTCCCTAGTACCTGTGCCCTCATAGGAAATAGAGCCAATGTTGACTTTCAGCCCACCATGCCATCTGCTTTACTGGCCTTAGTGATTTGACAAACTCTTGAGTTTTCCCAGTATTACCAGTCTCTAGGTTCTACTTTATCTCATTATTTTTGTTATATTCTTGAGCCTCCCAATTTCAAATTGCTTACCTACTACCCTTTCCCTATTTAGAGTTCACTTTTATCTTCTACATATCTAGTCAGTACCTGTTAAATGATTTTAATTCTAGTATAGGCCTTTTAGCTTGCCTCTTTCTCCTATTCATATATGCATTCTTAAACATGCATATCATGAGATCACAACTATGACTCAATTCAGTTACCAGAAAGATCAATCATTATGTAATCTGATTCATCTTTCAGCTTCTTAACCCTATGAATGAGGGGGGTGTAGGTATGTTATACCTGTATTAGTTGTGCTAATCAGTGGGCAAAGCCAAAAAAAAACATTTCAAATGAATATTTGAATATTAATATAGGTTTTATAACTTAAGTACTGACGACTTACAAATGGATTAGAAATCATTAACAGATTATATAAACTTGACTTTAAAACAGAATCATTAAAGTATCCATTTAAATTGTAAGTTAAAATGTTTATATTCATTTACCAAAAAATAAAACATGCACATTTGTCGAATTACTACTCAGCATGGTAGAAAAATATTGCCATGACAAAAGACTGGAATATACATAATAGCCTTTAGTATCAATATAGTATAAAATTATCTTAAATAGTTAATGTAACTTATCTGAAAGTTGACAATTAACTTCTGAAATTAATTAATTGGGATTGTTTTTTTTCCCTCTCATTAGCCTAATGGCACTAACAGAAAAAAATAAATAAGACCAGGAAAGATTCAGTACAGTCACGAGTGGCTTAAAGACAGAGATATGTTCTGAGAAATACTTTATGCAATTTTGTCGTCATATGAACATCATAGAACACACTTGGTGTACAAAACATGAAATTAAATAAAGCACAAGAGAAAATGATTTAATTAAGAGATACAGTAAAGACGAGATTTAAAAGGCTACTGCTAGTGTAATATGGCATACTATTTTATAGCAAACTTATTTTTATAAGTAGAAAAAATGATAAGTATAATATGAAAGTACATAAACCAGTAATATAGTCATTAATTATTAAGTATTATATACTATACATGATTGTATGTGCTATCCTTTTACATGGCTGATGACACAGTAGATTTGTTCACGCCAACGTCACCACAAACACGTAATATGTTGCACTGTGACATCACGAAGGCTATGACATCACAAGGAGACAGAAATGTTTCAGCTCCATTGTAATCTGTCATATATGCTGTCTGTCACTGACCAGAACATCATTATGTGACACATACTATGCTCATAATGCTTAGATTATCTCCTTTCAAGAAAAAAACATTGCTTACAGTCCTTATTTACTGAGCACTTTTGCTGTGCTAATAAGAATTCTCATTCTGTTCTCACAACCCTATGATAAACACTTTGTCTCCATTTAAGAAGAAACTTGAATCTAAACTGGTTCAGTAATTTGTTTATAGTAACACAGCTAGTAAGTGGTAGAGCCAAGAATAAGCCCTAAGTCTTGCTAAATCACTGAATATTCTGTGCTGTTGACATTTCCTTGACATTTCAATTATGCCAATGTAAAAAAATTATTTTCCATCATAAAAGATAGAAAATAGTATGTAAGAGCATGAGAAATGGGCAAAATTATCGATTTCTCTTTTGTCATAAAGCTGAAATAATGGTTTTTGCCAAATCATAGGCAAAGCCATGAATAAGAAAGTATTATTACTTCTGTATTTGATGTACTATTTAGACAAAGCAATGATGAATATTATTTTGACTGAATTGGCTTAATTTTTTCGTAGGAATATCTTTAATCGAAATTCAATTTGACAGTAAAATAAAGGAGTAGTTAAAATTATGAATATATAAGCCCTTGAACTTGGTTCTCAGAATGTAACTCAGTGGACCACATAGCTAATATTTCTGAATATAACCACATTACATCTGGAGTAAATGTAGGACTTAATAATAGGCATTTGAAATATGAAATGTTTAAATAAGCAATGCATAATAAATTAATGTACAATTCCAATGAGAGAATATTAAATAATGGCAAAAGACAAGATATCTTGGGGTCTTTACCTTTCAGTTTCCAGGTAGTATTATAGGCATACAAGATTGTTATTCTATACTCACTGTAGCCAGAGTGTGCATGTTTTTAATATAGGGCTATTTTTAAATTAATTTATTTGCTTTTTGATAATAAAAATTCCACTAGTAACCTAAGGCAGTTTATTAGCATTAATGAAAATACAACCACAGTGGCATGAAAGGAATGAATTATAACATAAATTTAGGTAATTATATTATTTTGTTTTAGAGAAAGAAATATCATCTTTTAAATCTGAATGCTATTATTTTTTTATTAAATGATAAATCATATTGGATTTTAATATATTACTAATTGTTCAGATTTTTTAAGTATGTATTTTTATATGTAATCATGATTGTATATTTATAGTTGTAGTGAAAGCTCTTACCAATATATTTTTGTATATTGGTCTGTGTGAAGGCATTAGTGTAAACTAACCTTGACTTGAAAATTATGAAATAAATTTTTTCCTAAATATCTGTTGAATAGCATCTTGAATTTCCAAGAATGTGATATAACAGAAGCCTGACACTAAACCTTCTAAGTACCTGGATTTTCAGAGTCTGTGAATTATAGATATTGATGTAAAGATGAGAGAAGATATAGACATTGACATAATTTTTCAGCATCTGTTGTGGACTGCATTATGTTCATCCCAAAATTCATATATTGGAGTCCTAAATCTCAGTACTTTAGTATGATGATATTTGGAGGTAGGGCCTTTAAAGAGCTAATTAAGGTTAAACAAAATCATTTAAATGAGAGTAGTCCCTAATATAATATGACTGGTATTCTTATAAGAAGAGGGAGAGACACCAGAGATGTGCAGGCACATAGAAAAGGCCGTGTGAAAACACAACAAGAAGGCAGCCATCTGCAAGCCAGGGAGAGGAAACCAAAGCCTCAGGGGAAACCAAATTAACTAATACCTTGATATTGGAATTCTGGCTTCCAGAACTGTGAGAAGATAATTTATGCTGTTTAAGCCCCACTGTCTGCGGTATATTGTTGTGGAACACTTAACAGATTAATACAGTATCTTATCATTGGTTGAAAGATACATGATTGGCTAAAGAAGATGTAGTATATATATACAAATGAATATTATTCAGCCATAAGAAAAGATGAAACACTGCCATTTGTGACAACTTGAGTGGATCTTGAGATAATCATGCTAAGTGAAATAAGCCAGACTGAAAAAGTTAAAAACCACATTATATCACTCATATGTAGGATATAAAACTGAAAACAACAAACATGACAAACAGAGACTAATGGCCACGGACAGTGAATTAGTGGTTATCAGAGGGAAGCCGGGGAGGAGAAGGTAGATTAGGGGTAAAAAGGGTCAGCTTTTGGTGATGGAAGGACTCTAACTCTGGGTGGTGAACACACAATACAATATATGTATGACTTACTGTTGAATGATACACTTAAAATGTATTCAATTTTAATAGCACCCCAATAAAATTTTTAGTTAAAAAGTTTAAATTTTTTTTAAAGTTAAAAAAGAGAAAGATTGAAATAAATACATCTATTTGATAAGCCTTCAAAAAGTTTGGTGTTACTGTCAAATATTTTATTTTCTCCTCCTCCAGCTTTTTTGATGAAGATCTGATTCTGCCATTTGATAACTGTGTGACCTTATACTACATTTAACTCCTTTTGCATTAGTAACTTCATTTTAAAATGTCAGAGGTGTATTTCTGAAACTGATTCAGTTTGCTCAAAAATTTTCTTTTTAGTAATGCAAACATAGTAAGTATATAAAAAGCCATTAACCTGAGGAAAATATTTGCAACCAATTTTGGCAGGTAGAGTTAATATCTTAGTTTATATTAAAAAGCCACAGACATTGTTAAGAAAGGTATTGAGAATCAAATTAATAACTTGGAAAGGGGAATGAATGTATAATTTAAGAAAAATTAATTTAAATATAACTGATGAAGAAACAGGAAAAATGGAAAGGTATTCAGTCACCAAAATGCAAATAAAGTTTCATGTTTTATACACATACTTGAAAGGATTTAGAATTATACTATTTGATTTAGTTGTAGGACAGATAATATATTTATTGTTATTGTAAGACTAATTAGCAATAATTTGTTATTAAGTAATTGGTCAGTAAGAATTATGATTGAAAATATATTAAATATATTAAGAGCCTTCAACCCAGTAATTCTATTTATGGAAATGTACCTTAAATATAAACCAAAATAGTATAAACACTTTAATATTAAAATAATGATTATAGCATTATTTATTATAGTAATAACTAGAAATAATCCAAGGATCAAATAATAAGTGAATATTTAAATTAAGTATGTAATAGTCATTTTGTAAATAAGTAAAGCAGATGAACCAAGAAAAATATT
This sequence comes from Eidolon dupreanum, assembly GCA_028627145.1. Lineage (NCBI taxonomy): Eukaryota > Metazoa > Chordata > Mammalia > Chiroptera > Pteropodidae > Eidolon > Eidolon dupreanum. The sequence continues at coordinate 56,390,315 of CM053513.1, forward strand.
GCTGGAGAATACATACTATTATGTTATCGCAAGTTGTATAAGTGATGAAAATGTAGATGATTATTTTTTCCATAAACTTTTAAACATTTTACAATTTTCTATGACTATTTCTTATTGTGGTATATACAATGAATTCCATACTCAACATCATTTTTTTATTTCTTGGTAACAAAATCCTGAGATTTTTAGACAGGCATATTGTCAGCTAAAAAATATTAATTCAGCATTCCTTGAAAAAAAAAAAAACAGTGCCATGAAACAGTTGTGCTTAATGAAATATAAACAGAAGAGATTGAGTGAGGCTTCAAAAAAATTTTCTAAAATGGGTCAATTTTTTATGGCAGCCAACTTTTATTCTTTTATCCTTCCCCATATTGTGCCTAGTTTGAAACAACAGTGCTGGAGATAAAACAACCAATTTGTGACCACAAGACCACAAATATGAAGCTAACACCCCATATTAAGGAAGGCTTACCTGAAAGCTGGGAGTATCTGGATTTCTGATATCATTTTGGAGACTGTTCCAGCCAAGAGCTACCTACCTTCAGACTTCTTAAGGGATGAAAATTAAATCCCTAATTTGTTTAAGCCACTGTTTAATTACATTTGCTGATACCTGCAGCTAAAAGCAATCCCTGACACATTGGTATACATAAAGCAGTTTCTCAAATAAACACCATTTCATTCAACCTCATTTTATTAAACATTGATGACCTATCATAGGAATTTAACTCTCATTTGTATCAATTAGCCTAGGTAAAATTAGTTTTCTTATGTCTCATTTTGTTTAAAGTCACAGAACCTACTGACATTAAATGAAGACTTACTGTATTTATGTATACAAATATGTATACTAATTATTTTATTTATTAATTGTACATTTAAATTGATGGGTTTATATGTTACTACATGATTACAAAATATGTATAAATTTAGTATACATAAGATAATAGCATTATCCTTATTTATACATATATTTGGTGAGAATTTTAGTGCTTAGGACAGTTAGGAAGTTCTCAATAAATGCTATCTATATGTAATGATTTGTAGTCGATGTGCATAATTAGATCCTGCCACTTTGAAAATACCTCTCAAGAATTTATCTTTCCAGAATGTTTATTCTTTTCTTTTCTTTTCCATTGCTTCATTAATTCTGCAGTTAATTAATATATTTGTTAAGATAATCTAATTTAAATTCAGGTATATGCTGAATTTTCTAACATAGAGTCTCAGTATGAAAACAATAATTCTGTCGACCGAAAAAAATGAGTCAAAGTGTGATTGAAATTGTGATCTCCAAATTAGCTTTGTGGTAAGGGATTCACAGACTGTAATTCAATCTTTCTCTTTGTCTCTGTTAGGTTAGAAGATATTCCCTGGGGAAATGTGAAGTTTACATATTTTGTATGCATGATTTATAAAGAAGCCATGGATGGGAATTGTTTATATGATAGTCTTTAGAAAGCTTGTGTGATAAATCTCAATTCTTAAAAGATTTCACTTCAAGAGCTCTTAATTCCAGTTTCCAACTTTAGAAGAAAACTTTTACTGTCACAAAATATGTATTTAAATATGAATATCAAAAAAGGTTAATTGTCTTCATAATTATGTAGAATGTTAGAGTCATAATTGTATTCTGGAAGGGAAAAACAACAACAAAGTATTTTTAAGCATCCTAAAATAAATGTCATTCTTTTCACATCCCTAAGTAAGTTATGCTTTCCAGTATGAAATAACTAATTATAAATCGCTCTCTTTTTTATGTATGTGTTTGTATATTTCAAAAAAAAAAAAAAAATTTTTGTGTGTGGACATGTGTGCATAATATTTTAAATGTATATCTTTGAAAGTACAGCTAATTGGACACTTGTACATTCACCATTGCTTCTTGGCCTTTTGGCTAAGATTAAGTGTACATTCACCAAATTATATTATTTATCTAATTATTCATTAAAGATTTATTAAGAGTTTATTATGTACTGCACATTCTGGGTGCTAAGGATCTGAGTAGAATACACAAGATTCTACTCTCATGGAGCTTATCTACTAGAATACTTTGTTTTCTGTGTAATGTGTTTATGTATATTCTTAGGCAGATGTTAAGGAAAATGTCTCCAAATTTGTTTATATGGTGTGTGGCTTATTCAACTTGCTCCTTTATTCATTCTACAAACACTTATTGATTATTAATATGAGCTAAGTACTTGTTCTAGTTAGGACTATCTCAAAGGCACTTAAGATTACACTTTTCTGCCCTCCGTTTGTGGGACTTGCTTTGGCCAATAAATTATGAGTGAGAGTTGTGATTTCTATTATCCCCAAGTAGATTTAAAAGTCAAAGTGTTACCATTCAGGGCGATCTAAACCCTGGTGTTGCCCCAGTAACACTGCGGGTCATCAGTTCTTTCCGTGATGCAGAGAGAATTCCAGCTCAGTAAGATTTCTGAGAGGTAAGATTTATTAAAGGCACATTTTGAGGTAGAAGTGGGTCACACCTAAATAGGCTATAACCATGCAGAAATGAAAGGTACTCTCCAAGTGAGGGGTGGGTTACAGTCAAGAGGGCTGTAACAGCATAGAAGTGGAGAGGTCTATATTATATTAGGAACATGATGGAAGATTTAAAAGGCTTTCCTAGGTGATTGGCAGGTTAGATCATTCTGATTGATATTTGGCTGTTTTATAACTCCCTGCCTAATGTACATGTGACTACCAGAATTCAGTCTGTTATAATTAGATTCATGAACTTCTGGGCATAGGCATGATATTATAATGATGGTATAATGAGGCTGAGGTGAAGAGAGCGTCATAGTAATCCTTAATGAGCAAGCTTCTGTGGCTGAATAAAACCAGCTATAGATTTATGGTCCTTTAGACCTTTGTCTCTCAGGATGCAGGAGTGATTTTTTAACTACAAAATGGGTGTTATTTGGGTGGTCTCTGGACTGGCCTTTCATTCCTTTGAACCCCCATTACTTATGTCTGCCTAACTACCTAACAAAAGTGATCCTGAAAGATGTGGCAAATGAGGCCTCCATTTAGCTTGTGTGATTGACTGGCTGTAATGAACTAAACTTGATTCCAGGTTCATATTGCCTTGTAGACTGTGGTGAAAGATACTTTCTCTATGTTAGACCATGAAATGTTGGAGTTGTTTTTGTAAATGAGGCATAACTTAAAATATGTGGACTGATACGAGTACCATTCTAAGTTCAGAGAGGATAATAGTGAACAAAGCAGATAAAGTACCTTCCTACATGAAGCTTATGTTTAAGCAATGAACCTAAAAAATAATGATAAATTGATATGTAATATGAAGACAGTGAAAAGTACTGTAAAGATAAAATTTAAAAAGGATATCAAGAATAACAGTCGATACTATTTTAGAATGGACTGGAAGGTCATTTCTGCAGAAATGGTATTGGATCAGAGACCTGACTTCAAGGAGGACATGGGCCTTTAGGGCCTTGTGCTACAAATGATAACACAGCTTTTAAAACAAACTGTGCGGATACAGTTATGAGCTCACCAGTTGCTAGCTCTTGAAAATATCTTGAGAGCCAATGAGGAGATTGGGAGGCTAGGAGGCAAGAGAATGCTCCATGTGAACAGCATAGAACCCAGGTGCCTGCAGGGGGCTGAGCAAAGGAAGACTTATAAGAGGTAAGCATTTAAAGGTTGTTTGAGTATACAGATCAAGGAAGTCTTGATAATAAATGAGAGAAGACAGTTTTGAATACAGGAATGAGATCTTTGGACTTATACCTTTAAAAGATCACTTGGACTTATTGGCAAAGAATAGGCCAGAAGAGCAAGAGTGGAAGTAGAGAGATTAATTAGGATGCTAGTGAAGAACTGGGTAGTTGTGATATAGGCAATACAACTGTCAAAATAAAAAAGTTTAGAGATTGAACCAACAGGGTTTGCTCTGACATTGTGGTTATAAGATGCAGAGAGTGTGGCAGAGACACAGAGGCAAAGAAGCTGGGAGCAGGGTGTATAAGGATTGATTATAGTAAATGTCTGGAGACCTGTACTAACTGGAAGGAAAAAATGCCAGGATGAATGCTTGGAATAAATAAAATGAGGAGTCAGATCTCATTCTGAATTTCAGAGCAGATGTGACCTTGAGCTACATTAAGGAGCTAATACTCCATCACAGTTATTCTTTTCTTATAAGGAGTGCTATCTAAGATTTGAGTAGTGCACAATGTTGGTACCCTGCCCATATTTCCTTGATGAATTACCATTTCTGTGCTTGTAGGTCTAAATCCCAATCAGCCAGCACCTTTGCCTGAGGGCTCTTTAGGTAAATGCAAGGTGCCAAGGAATTAATTCCCTCTTGGGGAAGTCCTCAGACAATTATAGAAATTGCTGGGTAAATGATTTAGCTCCGAGCTAGGCATTCCACACTGGCATCTAGAGTTTCCTGGTAAGATTAAACTCCAATTGTCCAGATTGGTAATATGTTTGATAATTTTATCCTGTATTTGTTTCTTTTTACTTCCCTGGCATACATCTGTTCTCGCTGATGATTTTCCTCGTATCGGCTCTTCATTTAATCTAGTGTACTGAAATCCTTTTCTCAGGATATGCTTCTAAGGAAACCCACAATAAGAAAGTTCGTACATAGATAACAATTTATTGAAGTTGAATATTTTCTAAAATAAAATCTATGGTTTTACATAGTGAAAGTGAGTCAATATTTACTGATGGTTCATAGGTACAATATTGCAATGATTATCACATTTAATTCTCAAAGTAACCATATAAGGTTTGTAACTGAGAGCTGCTAAAAAAGGAAGTAACTACTAAATATAAAATTGAAAAATTACAAGGGCAAAGGTCTTTTTTTTCTATTTCATTTGCTGATGAATCTCAAAGACCTAGAAGAGTCCTTGTCACAGGCACTCAGTGAGTATTTTAAAGAACATTTAAAATAGTTCATCTCCATCTGGGAAAGATGTTGTTTTTGGTGGGGAACCCAAACTCAAGAGGGTATCTACCTGAGCTATGAGGAGAAGGGAGTATGCAAGCAATCCAAAGAGATCAGCTGAAGCAATCACTGCAATCAGAGCACATATAAGGTCCCCTCAACTTTGTGGATGTTATAAACATGTTCGAGAGGTACATTAACTAAGGCTTGTAGAAATAAAACAGTCCCAAAACAAATAAAAGAGACTACATTTGATCTCCTATTACATACAGATTCTTGTATGTATTCAAGAATAGCATATATATTCTTGAACTCCTCTTAAGAACTGGCCCAAGGTTAGACAATTATGCTTTAAAGAGACTGTATGTAAGTCCATGTTTTTGAAAACAGAAACTTTTTTTATGAGTACCTTAATCAACTCAGGTTGCTATAAGAAAATATCATAAACCAGGTGGCTTATTTCTCACAGTTCTGGAGGCTAGGAAGTCCAAGTTCTAGGTGCTGACAGATTTGGTATCTTCTAAGGGTTTTCAGAAAGCTGCCTTCTTACTGTATCCTCACATGGTAGAGATAGTGGTCTGGTGTCTTCGTTTCTTTTTTATAAAGGCACTAATTCCATCTAAATAGACTCATCTAAATCTAAATATCTCCCAAAGGCCTCACTTTCAAATACTATTACACTGGGGATTATAACTTTAACATATGAATTTGTGGGGGACACAAACATTCAGTCTATAGCAATTAGCATAACTTTACAGGGTAGCTTCAATATTAGTTCTCAGATATAATTGGAGGTTTTAACCAAGGCTTAATCTGAGACCAGAATGGGAAATAGATTATAGAATGTTAGACTAGATCTAATGGGATAGTGGAAGGGAAAAGGGTAGCACTTGCTTTTCCATATTAACAAGTAAATGGCAACACATAAAAAAGTCCTGCAAATGTGATAAATTACAACGTACTTAAACAGAAGTGCCTAAAATACTGCTATGAGGAAGGAAAGTAAAATTCAACTAACAGGTGTTCTCACAAAGAAGAGAGGGTCATTTCTTTGAACCTAAGAGGCTGAAAAGAACAAGGAAAAAATCTTCTCGAATGACTTTTATAATAGGTTCCTGAGGCTTGAGACTCAAGAGCCAAAACAAAACAGCAAAACAAAGAACAAAAATAAACAGGCAGAATTCTTGAAAGCAAACCAGTGGACCTATATTCACACCCACCCTGAGGCTGAGAACACAATTCATACTCATAAAAGTGCATACAAGTGAGTCTCCTCAAGTTTTCTGTGACCTCAGTCAATTGCCCTCTCCTTTTTTTTTCCTGCCATTTACCAGTCAGCAGCATGACTTATACGATGCATATTCATTCTACCCCCACCTCTAGCACAGGGATCCTAGTACATTCTTTCATGAATCACTGTCATAATCTTTTAATAGTTGAGAGTGTTTTAAAATAAAAATAAGAAAGATGTTGAGATTCTCTGAATTTGATTTTTGGCCAGGGATAAAAGTAATCAGTTATTAAGAGATCAGATTTTTATAGAGAACATTTCATGTCCTTTTTTAAAAGATTATTTACTCATTTTTCTCTTTGTCTAAAAAACATTTCTATAACTCTAATTCCAAAGTCTAATTTTATTTTTCTCTACATACTAAAGAAATTGTTTTTAATAACTCTACCTGTTATTTTGTGACATTCATCATAAATAATTAGAGAACTGAATAGATGGCCTCCAAAGTCTCTTCTATCACAGAAATTCTGTGGTCCTACATAAATCTTCCATGAATTCTCTACAGTAGTGTTCATTTTTTGAAATACCTGAAGAGTCCTGTTTTAACACTGCTAATAATGCAGAGCCCCAAGGACCCTAGTATAGCAAGGCTTTGGTGTATTCAAGCAAGACTAACAACCCAAAAGAATTTAAGGAAAGAAATAACTTACAAATATCACAAAACAAAACAGCACTAAAGGGAAGGGAATAGAAATTGTGTATTTGGACTATTAGACATTCTTTTCTCACATAGTTAGTCTTTAATATGTTAGCTAATAAAAGTTAACACAAGCATTTTTCTCTAGAGTATATTTCATTTTACTATATACTATTCTTTTACTTTAGTGGATCATCTATGGTACTCATTTACCTAGGTACCATAGAGTGTGGCACATAATCACATACTGTTTACATAACTCTTTAAATACTTATCTCCCTGGGAGATTGCAAGTAATTGAATTCACTAAGGTACTGGTTTCTCTCCTTTTTATCTGCTATAGTACCGAAGTAACCATTATTATACTTTTCAGTATAACCGACAGTCCTGGGCACAATGCCTTGTTCATAATAAATTCTCTAATATCAGTTGAGTTAATGAATAAATGAATAAATACTTGTTGAGTTGAATTAAAATTAACTGCATTCTGGAGAAGAATTGCTACTGGTGGAAATCATTAAAACTCTTTTTGTGTCTAAGCTGTTCACATGCTATTTATCTCTGGATGTATATTATTGAGAAAGTGCTATGGGCCAAGTATTGTTAAGTGCTTTACTTACATCATCTCAGTTAATCTTCACAATAACCCCAGAGAAATTATTCTTACATTGTTCATTTGCAACTGACAAAATTCAAATCAAATTAGCTTAAACAATAAGGAGGTTGTGGCATGACTTCATTCTGGGCCCACTTGGGCAAAGACTTGCCTCCTGGCTCTACGTGATCTAGGTGGGCTCCTGGTCGTGGCTGTTGGTAGCATTAGGCTCTCCCCGCTTGGCTGCAAGATGGTTGTAGTTACAGAGACAACCCCATACCTTTAAAATATTTGAAATGAAGAAAGGCTTTATTCCAAGAAGTCTCAGCAAGTGTCTCTCCAGATGAGCTATGTACCCATCCTAAACCAATCAAAGTAAGCAGTAAAATGGAACATGCTACTGGGTTAAGCTAATCAGAATTTCCTGGACTGGAGTAATGTCTACTCATGTAGACTAAGAAGGGGAAATAAATTGACAGGAATATCAGGGTATGATCATTAAAAAATGTAGGACATTAGAATGTCAAATTAAATATAAGAAAACCACTATATTCATTACCTCTGTTTTAAAGTTAAGGAAATGAAAATGCAGAGGGTTTATGTCACTTTCCCAAGATTATACAGCTAATAGTGGCAGAAATGCAATTCAAAATCAAGTCTGTCTTCAATATCGATATATTACATGACCTTCCTTAAAAATTTTTTCACTGTTCTTAGCTCTGCAATCTGCCATCTCCAAAGTGCTTCTAAAGTTTTCTGCCAGTGAAAGAGTATCTTGTAGACTATCATTACTAGCAATAAATATATTTTCTTTTAATAATATAATTTTATCTGAATAGCATGTCTCTATTCCACTATTTATTTCTATTTAACTGATAAAATTTTTATTTACTGAGTAATTTTTCTTCCAGAAGCAAATGCCCACACATTTAAATATATTTTAGGACTATGTTGATTAAAAGGAAAAAAAACCGTATATACACACACACATAAAGATACATATATATGTGTGTGTGTATATATATATATATATATGTATATATATATATATATATGTATATATATATATATATGTATGTATACATGCACATACATATATAAAGAAACAGGGAATCGTTCAATCAGTGGTGACAGAAAATTAGTAGGAGCCATATTTATGACAACAAAAATATTAGAGTATTAACTAATACATTCAGTGTAGGATTTATTTTTTATTGAAGCATTTTCTTGATGAGTTCACAGTGAGAGTCAAAGATTAAGGAAATCAGTAAGCCTGCTCTGGGTGAATATTACTTTTGCATTCTGTTAACCTAAAAATAAAAAGTCAAAATGAGAGGATGCAAATATTTATTTGAGATCAAAAAGAGTTGTAGTTCTGGGAAGCATTTATGTAGGCAGAAACCCAAATAATGTTCTAATTATGAGGTGAAACCAAAGGGTACTTATGAGACAGGGAAGAGAAATAATTACATAAATAGAGGAAAGAGTATCTATTGATGCTAATAAGCCAAGGAAAGAATGTCTATTGTTGCAAATAAGCTAAATAATTCTTTACCTGTACATGGTGCTACTAATTCTAAAGAATGTTCTTAATTTTCAGCCCTCACAGTCAGGATGACCTCTTTCTAGTTAGCTCTCCAGACAGTTGTTTGTATATAATGTTGGTTTGGCCCAGTCCAAAGTTATTGTGCCCAGTTCAAACATTGGAAAGGATTGAGGAGTGAGAGTGGCAGCTCTAACTCTATTTTGAAATGGCTCTGTTTATGTCATTTTCACAATTCTGATATTCCATAACTGAAAAACAAATTATTCACTAGCAATTTAGCTGAACATATGAAATTAATCGATTAGTATGTGTCAAAGAATTCATAAAATTCTATCATTTTAATTTTGGACATGTTTAAATATTTCTTAATATTTGTAATTTGAAGAGAGTCTTTTCATGCCATTTTCCCTAATGTAAGTTAGATTTATTAAAGTCGAAATGTTTCCTTTGTTCAATACTTTTCACTAATTCCAAAGAGAATTGTTGAATCAATTTTTGATAACTTTTTGGAATCTTGCTTTCTCTGTCTTTTTCTCTCACCCTTCGCTGGAAGAAGATTGCTTCACTATTTCATATCCAAGATTAGATTGACTGGTTTTAATCTTGATGTTTTTAATATATTTTTTAGTTAACATTTATAAATATTTCTATTTGAGGAATAAGTTCAAACAAGTTAGTTTAAAAATCTGAACTCAATTTTATAATGGAATTTAAAACATTATTTCTACAACAAAAATGTTAAAGAAAAAAATTGTGTATGTATAAACCTGTATTTAAACATTTTATGTGCCTAGATAAGTTGAAGGGAGAATCCATAAATCAAGAAAGCCTGCAGAGCCACGAGAAGCATAGAGGAGGAGGCAGAGGTCATTAGATCTAGTGGGAGAATGGACTAGTCAGTCACCAAACCATGTGGACTAAAGGACATCCTAAAATCTGAGGACTGAGTCAACCATCATGTTTGTGTTGGTCTTGGATAAAAACTTGGCCATAGAGGGACTAAGTGCTCTTTGACATGGAGTGTTATGTCCTGAATGTTAACATTAGCTTTGTGAGACTGCTGTTAACAGATTCTAAAAATGTTGGAAGCGGCTTAGGAACTGGCTAAAGGGTAGATAAGCTGGAGGAGTTTTGAAGTGCATGCTAGATAAAGCCCAGATTGTCGTAAGGGACTGTTGATAGAAATATGGACATTAAATATGATTCTGGTGAAGGCTCAGAAAAAAAAAAGAAGAAAGCTGGAAAGAAAGCCATTGACTTCTTAGAGAATATGTAAATAATCACAATCAAAATGTTGGTAGAAATATGGATGTTAAAGGCCCTTTAGGAGAGACCTCAGACAGAAATGAGGAATATATTAGGCAATGGAGAAAATGCGATCCGTGTTATAAAGTAGCTAATACTTTAGCTGAAGTGTGTTCTTGTGTTTTATGGAAGATAAAATAAGGAAATTAGATATATAGCTGAAGAGATTTCTAATCTGAAATGTTTAAAGTGCAGATTGGATTCTCCTGACTTGTTATAGTAAAATGTGAGAGGATGAATTAAAGAAGGAATTATTAAGCAAAAAAAGAACCAAAACTTAAAGATTTGGAAAATTCTTAGCTTCTTTATATTGTAAAAAATGAAAAAAATATGTTCTGAGACACCAAAGATGTGCCTGGACTATCACTTGATAAAGAGCTTATGGGATTATACCAGCAGAGACACTGCCAGTTTAAACTGAAGGGATAGGAGATGGATGAAATGAAGGAAGGCTGTCAGAATTTTTAGATTCTATAGGACCAGACGATAGAGTTACTTGGCTGCAATTTTGCCTTATTCTTAAAAATAAAAAAATTTTAAAAAAAGGAAGAATGACTCTAGGGTGGTTCAGAGATCTGTAGAACTGTCATTTCTAGCCACAGGCCCAAGAGCCAGAGCTGATTCCTATTGGTTCAAAGGTTGGGACCTGTTCAGTTTTGGAGTGCCAATATGTCACCACCCAGTGCATCAGAGGCCAGGCCAAAGACCAGTATCCACAAAATGGGCCACTACACTGAGCTGAAGGGGCAGGGCATCCCCGCAGAACTCTGCCATCCCATTCCAGTGGGCCTGGCAAAGAAGTTGATTTGCTAGGCTTAAAATTTAATGGAGCTTGTCCTGTTAAGTTTAAACTTACTTGTGACCTGCCACTCCTGTTTTCCAATTTTTTCCATTTGGAATGAGAATGTCTATCCTACGCTTGTTCCACCATTGTATTCTGTACATTAGATTCTCTGAACTTATTTGTCTTATGACAGGAAGATTGTACTTTTTGACTAATATCTCCCCATTTCCCCCAGACCACCAGGTTAGCTTCTATTTCCATGGGTTTAGTTCTTTTTGGTTCCACACATGAATGATATTATACAGTATTTGTCTTTCTCTGACTTATTTCAATTAGCATAATGCCCTTAAAGTCCATCTATATTGTTGCAAATAGCAGGATTTCCTTCTTTTTCATGGCCAATTTTTTTATTTATATATGTGTGTGTGTGTGTGTGTGTGTGTGTGTATTTTTATCCATTGACTGACATTCAGGTTGTTTCCGTATCTTGGCTATTGTGAGTAATACTGCAATGAACACAGGAGTGCACATAGCTCTTAAAAATCTTGTTTTCATTTCCTTTGGATATACACCCAGAAGCAGGATTGCTGAGTCATATGATAGATCTATTTTTTATTTTTTTGAGGGATCTCCTATACTGTTTTCCACAGTGGCCATCCCAATTTAAATTCCCACCAAGAGTGCACAAGGGCACAAGGGTTCCTTTTCTCCACATCCTTGCAAAGACTTGTTATCACTTGACTTTTTGATAATAGTCATTCTAACAAGTGTGAGGTGATATAGCTCAAGTGATTGTTTTAATTTCCATTTCTCTGATGATTAGTGATGTTGAACATCTTTTCTTTACCTGTTGGACATTTGTATTTCTTCTTTGGAAAAAATGTCTATAAATCATTATATTTTTTATCTCATTTGCCTAGTAACCTTTTGTCTTGTTCTAACTTGTATTTTCCTATAGAACTTAACTCTATGCACTCTTTATATCTGGTAAAAATATAAAATATGTTAATTTCCAAATAAATCCTTTTGGAATGTAACTTTCTTCAGTGCTTTGAGATTTTAAAATATTGGCCAGTTTCTTAAATATATGCTTCTTTTACCAAAATACTAGTATTCAAGATTATTAAAATTGCTAGATGATTGGGAGGGAAAAAACGTTGAATTTTTATCATTTTTAAACATGTATTATCGTGTAAAATGATCATGATTTTCTTTACCTTTAGTATTAGACTTAAAAATATTTATGCTTAGGTCACAGCAGTGTTCTTTATCTAATAGATCTATGGAGGTACAAATTTGTTCTCTTTTGCTCTTAATTGCTCCAGAGGAAAAGTCCAATAAGTACTACCATATCAGAATCATGATTATTAAATAGAGTTTAATTTATTCACATAAATTTTATAAGTTTAATATTTTCTAATATTTAAAATATTCATAGCTCATATTTTCACAGGTCTTTGTCAATATTTTACTAGAAGTTATTAAACCAGAGTATCTGGCATAAAATCAGAATTAAAATCCACATTTTGGTAGGTGGACTAAAGAAAAACAAACTTAAAGGTTCTTGTATTGATATTTTCATTAGTTAAAATGACATGATATTGACTTTTTTCCCCTTATCCTGCCAGTTTCACTTGCTCAGGAGTTATGCCAGCAGGGAATTTTAATTATGTTAAAATAAACCAATTATAGCTGGTGTTAATCACCATATTTTTATTTGATAAAAGAAAATGACAAAGTGATATTTATAAAATTATGTCATTGTGTTGTGGAAAGGGTACCAGTAATATTTATACTAAATATTTGTTTTTAAGGAATGTAAATTGTAAATATTTTTAGTATCACATGATAGATTTGATGGTTAATTTGTTTTATTTCCACCATTGTAGCTCTCTCATATTTTCGCTTGATGTTAGTACTTTAACTGCAAATGTTAAGTTTTGACAAAATATGGGAAATTAGAAGTCACTACAATAAATAACTTACAGAGATTTTCCTGCTAGATTTAGCACAAGTCAATAGCATAGGGGCTTTTTGTTGTTGTTGTTGTTGTTGTTGTTGTTGTTTGTTTCTTGTAAGAAAATAGCTGTGGGTGGACAGAGAATCTCTAAGTTAGAAAATAAAATATTGAATGCTGGGATAAGCTACGAAGTTTATAGTTTAAAATTTATTAAGACTTTCATTTAGTAATCCATGATGTCAGAACTCAAAAGTTTCATATAATTTGCTAAGGTTTTTAAAAATTTTAAGTTGACTGTTTGGAGACAGATCCTGAAATTCTGAAGACATGAAATAATCTCTATAACCAGAAAACATTTTCCTGTTGCTTCAAGAGAGACTTTTACATGTGGTAGCAGGGAAAGTAATTGAATCTCTGTGAGTTTGTGCCTGAATGCTCACAGTCTCTTAATGGTTGTCTCCCAGTCTCCTCTTGAATAGTCTAGGAAAAGCAAACTTAAACCTCCTCATATTGAGCAGATCAAAATGCTTGGAAACATTAGTTATATGGATATTTGTGAATCATTGTCATTTATGTTTCTTCCATCTAAATGATGAAACACATCTTGGGTATAACATTTTGAATGAAAATAAAAAAGATCTCTTTACCATTACTTAAAATATTCTCTATCCATTTCTGCAAGAATATTTGAAAAGATGGGAAAACCAAGCCACCTGGAAAAGTTTGTGAGAATTGTAGTTTCATTCTGAATAGGTGAATTATTGAGGGGATTCCTAATCTAAAGGTAAAAGAAAGTTACTGTTTTAATGGAAAAACAATGCTTTAGAGTAAGATGAGTGAGGTTCCTTTTGAGGTAAAACAGGAAGAATGACTAAAAATTTCAGATGTATAAGACTAAATATCATGTTTTCCTATCTTAAATTTATGGCTATTGTTTTTAATCTATGTATTGAAACCTCAGATGTTAGAAGTGTTAAAAGTTCCCAAGGTGATTCTAGTCTTTAGCTATGTTGAAAACAACTAAACTGGAAAAGTAGCTTTTAAATTTGACAGGAGAGAAGGATAGAGATGGGATAAGGAGATAGAGAAAGAAAAGCAAGGGAGAGAGATGGATCGAAAGGAGGGAGATGATCTGGAAGTATATAAAGCATTAATATTAGAAATCCTCCTCAGTTTCTAGAACTTGCTTACTGATTCTTCTGGACTTTAATTGGCCTAGGGTACCCAAAGATGTTTTATCTCTGAAATATTTAGGCTCAGACAAGATCTTGAAACATAAATGGGCTTTAAGATATTGAGGGACATAAAAACCAACAACTATTTATCTCAAAGAGATATCTGTGTTCCCATGTTCATTGTAGCACCATTCACAAGAGCCAAGGTACAGAAACAATCTAAGTGTCAATGGATGAATGGGTCAAGAAAATGCCACACACATACACACGCACACACGCATGCACACACTGGAATATTATTCAGCATTAATAGAAGAAAATCCTGACAATTAAGAAAACACAGATAAACCCAGAGGGCATTATGCTAAGTGAAATAAATCAGACAGAGAAAGACTATGATCACTTAAATGTGGAATCAAAAAAAAATTTAAATTCATAGAAACGGAAAGTTCAAAAGTCGTTTCTAGGCCTGAGAGGTGGGGGAAATAGGGAGATGTTGGTTAAAGGGCACAAAATTTCAGTTATAAGATGAATAAGATCTGAGGATCTAATATATTACATAGTGACTATAGGTGTTAACATTGTATTGGATAATTGAAATTTGCTAAGAGAGCAGAACTTAAATGTTCTCATCAAATAAATAAAATAAAAGCAAGGTAAATATGCCAGGTGATAAATGTGTTAATTAACTAGTTGGGGGAATCCTTTCACAATGTATAGATATAGCAAATCATCACATTGTACACTTTATCTTACAATTTTATTTGTCAGTTATGCCTCTAGCTAAAAAAAAAAAAAAAAGATTGAGGGACATTATGAGATGGATCCTTAGTTGTCCATATTATCCCATTTGCATATTGAATGCATTAGTTATTCTTTTTTAAAAATTAAGCAACTCTCTAGAAAGAGTGCTTGCAGATGAAATGTAGAGTTCAGTATTTCCCAAGTTTCTGGGAAAACAGCCACAGCTACAAGATATAGAAACACTACCTTGATAAAAACCTGACCTCTGTACCCCAATGACATGAGTTGCACTCACTGGGTCAAAATGTACCACACGCTAACACATATTCTTCTTAAAATATGGCATGTATAACCAATCACAATATTTCAACCTCAATTTGACTATCACAGGGTATAGAAATTTACATTTGTTGATCTGCATATTATATAGCTCTTAATGCTGCCAAAGATTTCATTAGCATCTCTGGCTGCTTTGTCAGACTCTGCAATCACTTTGAGCTTGCAGTGAGTACTTCTGAATTTAGGTATTGTTTCTGGAAAGCACTCACAGGTTGTTCTACTTCAGACACAGATGAAATGCTTCCTACAGATCCAATTCTTGGACCCAGGTGTGCTAATCAGAATCGCCGAGGGTACGGCTAAAGAATAAACAAGTATACTCCCTAGGTCTTTTTAATATACCTTGTTTGAAAGTTCCACTGGGAGAGTTGGAGGGGCTATTACTACTTATAAATGTGTAGATTTGAGATGAATTTTGTGTATATGGGAAACAAGATTAGTCAAAGATAGACCTTTGGTTGAATCTGACTCGGTAGTGGAAGGGATGGGGCCAGAAAGAGCAAAATAATAAATCAATAAGCTTTACTTGGAGACAGATAAATAATCTACATTGGCAAACAAATATAAAACATGCCATATAGAAGAGGAAAATAAGTGATAGTCAGAGATCTGTATTTAAAAACAGAGAAATATTTCAGGATAGTGACTTTGTACTGCAACTCTTGTGCTACTATAGAAAAAGACACAACAAAGACATAATTATTTCCAATGAGATCCAATCTCATCTGGTAGTTAATACTTACAATTCTAATACAAATCTGGGATTAGTCTTCATATCCATATGCCAGAGATCTGATTTTAAAATTGTAAATTCTAAATTTCATGATTTAACTACCTACACCCTAGGTATTTATATTAAATTATTTTTTTTAGTTGAGGTATAATTGACATACAACATTATATTAGTTTCAGATATACAACATAATGATTCAACATTTGTATATATTTTTAAATGATTACAATAAGTCTTAACACATATAGCTACAAGATCTATTTTTTTTTTGTGATGAGAACTTTTAAGATATACCCTCTTAGCAACTTTAAATTATGCAATACAGTATTATTAACTATAGTCACCAGTCTGTATGTTATATCCCATGTCTTATTTTATGAGTACATTTTTATAAGTATACACTTATTTATTTTATAAGTGCACCTTTAACCCTCTTTGCCCATTAAACCCACTCCTCTCTCCCTCCCCGGCCTCAGGCAACTACCAATCTGTTCCCTATATCTATATAAGCTTGGTGTATTTTTGTTTTTAAATCTTTGGGTTTTTTAGATTCCACATATAAGTGAGTAGATCAGTGTTTCTTAAACTTTAATATGATCAGATCACAATAATTGCAAAATCCCAGACTACACACTCAGGGACATTTTAGACATTTTTAAAGACATTTTTAGACATTTTTTAGGAGGCCTAGGAACCTACCTTTTTAACAAGCATGCAAGTGGTTTTGTGAGAAAGTGATACATTGAACACTCCTCTTGATCTGTCCTCTTGTCTCTTCCAGGATGGTTCTTCTTTCATGGTTCCCTTAGTAAGGGAATCTTTAACTTCTCTATTGCCTCAGATTCTTCTCTTCAGTATGAACAAATTTAAGACATTTGTATCATAAAATCATTTCTTTTTAAACTTGTATTACTTTCCTAGGGCAGCTGTAATAAATTACCCATAAAGTAGGTGGCTTAAAACAACAGAAATTTATTGTCTCACAGTTCTGAAGCCTAGAAGTCTAAAATCAAGGCATTAGCAGGCCAGTCTCCTTCTAAAGCCTCCAGGGAAGGACCCTTCCTGCTTCTTCCAGCTCTGGTGGTCCCTGGCATCCCTTGGTTTGCAGCAGGCTGGTTGCAGTCTCTACCTCAATCTTCACATCACCTTCTTTCTGTGTCTATATGTCTCTATGTCTCACATCACGTTTTCTCCTTTTGTTTCTATTTTCTTTTTCTAAGGACAGTCATTTTGGACTAGAGCCCACTGTAATGTAGTACAACCTCATCCTAACTTGATTATATCTACAAAGATTTTATTTCCAAATACATTTATGCTTAGTACCACATTTTGGTAAACAGTGGACCACATATATGGTGGTGGTCCAGTAAGATTATAAAAGGGCTGAAAACTTCCTATCACCTAGTGACATCATAACTGTTCTAACATCACATATTACTCACGTGTTTGTGGTGATGCTAGGGTAAACAAACTTACTGCAGCTGCCAGTCATATATAAGTTTAGCACATACAATTACAGAAGTAAGCTATACCATCTAGGTTTGGGTAAGTGCTCTTTAAGATGTTCAGATAATGATAAAATTGCCTAAAGGCTCATATCTCAGAACATATCCCTGTCATTAAGTGATGTATGACTAGAAGGACAAATTCACAGATACTTCAACACATCTTTTTGGGAACACAATTCAACCTATAACAAAACTATATGTTATTGTCTATCTATTTCCCCATTGCTCTCCTTATTTAGCTAAGATTCTGGAACAAAAACTACACTCATTTTCACTTCATTGTCACCTACTGCCATTTGATTTTGCACCCCATTACCCAATAATACTGTGCTTTTTAGAGTAATCATAGAACTCTCACTTGGCAAATTGAAAGAACACTTGTTAGTTCTTATCTGTCTTGATATCTTTATTGTCTTCCAAAGTACAATAAATATCTTCTTAAAGCTCCTCCTATTTGAGTGAACCTAAGTCAACCTGGTTAAATGCAACTTTTAGATCCACTTTGGTAGATCAATATACCATGGAAGAAGTTATAGTGAAAGCAAATTTAAGATAAAATTATGCTGCACATGCAGGTAATTTTAGTTAAAATTTAGAAACACTAGCACAAAAACAGTTCCTGAAACATGTGTCGTTAACTGAAGGAACTTATGAGTCCTTTCAGAGCTTCAACCACTTTGCATCTAAGGTTTACACAAAGCAGATGCACCAACAGGCATAATTCTGTAACACTGCATAGCTCATATCATATCACACTGCCTATACAATAGTATTTAAAATTAAATTATAGATACCATTATAATGTAACTCTCACCTTGTTTTTTAGTTTGTTTTTACCACATAGGAATACTGCTCCTTTTTTTTTCAATGATAATTTTACTCATTGTATTAATTCTCTATTGCTGAGTACTGATATTACAAATATTTTAGTGGCTTAAAACAATATAAATTTGTTGTCTCACAGTTTTTGTGAGTCAGGAGTCCAGATATGGCTTAGCTACATATTATGCTTAGACACTCACAAGGCTGTGATCAAGGTGATCATCAAAACTGTGGTCTCATCTGAGTCTCAACTGGGGAAGGATCCACTTACTAACTCAGATTGTTAGCAGAATTCCTTGCAGTTTAATGGCTAAGGTCCTCAGTTCATTGCTGGCTATTACCTGAGGCCAACCTCAGTAGCTAGAGGTCACTTGTAATTCCTTACAATATGAAGTTCCCCAATATGATCACTTGCTTTGAAGCCAGAAAGAGACTCAGTAAAATGAGTGCTACAATCTTATGTAGTCACATAATTATAGGTGGATAATCATGTCCATTTCATTTGTTGTTTAAAATCAAGTCACAGATCTCTTTCATATTCAACAAATGGGGCTCATGCACAGGCATAAACACCTGATGTCTTCTGTCCTCCCACACTCAGTCTTCCTACTATAAATATTCTGCTTAGGAATCTCACCTTCATATATGACTTCAATTGCTAACTATATACTGTTGGTTCCAAAATCTGTATTCTAGCCTAAATATTTCTCCTAAGATCTCAATTCATATGGTCAACTCCCTTTGATTACATTTTATGTGAATGTAGGTACTTCTGTGTGCACACCAATATTAACACTGTTCTCTCTCCAAATTGTTCCTCTGTTTTGCCATCTTAGATGATGATATATTCTACATCCAGTGCATATGGATCATAAACCTGAGACTGTGATTTAATTATTCTGGAGTGGAACCCAAATATCAGTATTCTATTTTTTAGTTATTTTTAAAATTTTTCAATTACAGTTGACATTCAATATTATATTAGTTTCAGATGTACAGCATAGTGGTTAGGTATTTATATAACTTATAACACAAGCCCCCCAGTTGTACCCCTGACATCATATATAGTTATTACAATATTATTGACCATATTCCCTGTGCTATACCTTACATTCCCATGACTGTTTTGAAACTGCCAATTTGTACTTCTTAATCACTTTACCTTTTTTACCCAGCGCTCCAACTCCCTCCTCTCTAGCAACCATCAGTTAAAACATCAGTATTTAAAAGAAACTTTCCAAGTAATTCTAATGTGCAGTGCTTGTTGATAATTGACATGTAGCATTACTCTGCTTTGTCTGCTTCATAACGTGTTTCACCATAAAAAATTATTATGCCCCTTTATTACCTTATTCTTTTTCTGGCTCTTCCTTAGAGTGTAATTTTCTTAAAAGCTCATTCACAACTATATCACCAATATATATTTAACTTACTTATTGAGTGATTAAATAATAAATACCACTTATTATAAGTCAGTATTTGATAAATGCTTTATATACATCATTTCATTAATCTTTATAAAACTCTTATAAATGTCTTTTAGATTCTATTATTATTCTTTTATTGATTAGGTAGGTGTGGCAAAGTAATTCACCTAAGGTCACGTGTAAAGTAGAGCTGAGATTGAAACCTGATCTGCCTAACTCCAAAGCTTGTGTTTTTGACCAGTATGTTTTATATATATATATATATATATATATATATATATATATATATATATATGCGTTCCAGTTATGCATGTTGCTCAACTTGTTATGCCTTTGAGTATATTATTTTTTGAAATAGTCTCTTTCTTCAGTGATTAATCTACTGTGCTAGGATTAGAAGTCGGATCATTTATCTCCACCAGATTAGAATTGTTTCTTCCTTTTGCTCAAAATCCTTTCATATTCTGTTTTCTGACTCTGATAGTTATTCTAAATGCAGTAACTGTCAGCAATGAATATTATTTTACCAACAATGTTCTAGACAGAGAGCAGAAGCATACTATCTGACATGCTCCCTGTTCTTCACTTCAATCTGCAACTTTAATCTACAAATCTCTTTGGGTTTTACAATCATGAATTCTCCAAACATTCCATGAGATAAATGAATATTTATTATCTCCATTTCATAGATGTGTTAAGTTAGACATTGACTAAATAAATTCTTCAAGAGCAGACAGTGAGTTTATTGGAAAATCAAGGATAGCATTGAACATTCCAGATTATTGCTTCTAAAATGAATGGTGTCTTAAATTGGTCTTACTATACATACTTGAAAATGTTTATTTTAAGTTTTCTTGGTATATCCTCCATTAGTTTTTGGACATCGCCCAGAAGAATTCACAGTAAATTGATATTTAGCCCTTAGATGTGTATGTAGTTTGAAGCTATTAGCTTCTGTGGGAGATGCAAAAATGAAGCTGAAGAAAGAATTTAGCCAATAGTAATTATATCTTCCTGTAGAGAATCTGGTAATTATGTTTGGAGATTTTTTACTGTATAATTTAAAGGTTTTTATTTTGTTATGTAGCTCTAATTTAGCATATAGAAGTAAGCAGCTAATTAAGCTGAGATTACTTTCTACTCACAGCCAACATTTAGAACATAATCAGAGTTATTATTATAAAATTGTTTGATGTTATATTACTATTTATGAATACGAACCCAAACCAAAAAGCATAGGATAATAACACAAGTTAAAAAACTATATTACTTCATTCAGCACGCTACCATTCAAATAACTAAATTAAAACTGTCTGTCCTCCATTTCACCAGCTGGTAGATTGTTAGACTTATAAAAGATCCTTAGTTTATTTGTAACCTCTTATATCTAGCTCTTAAATAAGATAATATAATTTTCTGACACTTTTTTAATTCTTAATTTTTTTTAAATGTAAAATCAATTTAACAACATACATATATAGTGCCTCACCTCTGTATATAATTTTTTATTTCTTCAGATTTTGAGATTTTTGTTGAATCAAAATTTAAATTTAGAAGCATGTTCAAAATCATTGTGATTGAAATGATCTTTATGAATTTCAGCAGCATTATCAACAAGAAAGCTAGTATTCAAAAGGGAATTTTTTTAAGGTTAAATAGGATTTTATTTTCATCCACATATGTCATTTCAATCACTGCTGGGTTATTCGATTTAAATATTAACTTTCTAAGACAGCTTCTCCATTAATAGGTGAGTAGATGATATTTCTATTCTCATTTCCGAAGGCTTTCCACTTATTTATACAGATCAGAGGAACTTATATTGAAGAAGAAGATAAACACATTGAATTTTTACAACTAGCCATGTGACTATTTTAGATTCTAAATGAATACCCAAAGGAGAGTTATATGATTTTCATCAGCTAGATTAAAACTTCAATCATTCTACCAGTAGAAATTCTTTTACTGATTTACCAAAGTTCTCACCACCAAATTTCACACTAATCTTCCTCCCCTCCTCTACCATCCCAAACCACTGGCAAACACTAATAAGTTCTCCATTCTAAAATTTCGACATTTCAAAAATGTTATGTAAATGGAACTGTACATAGTATAATCTCCTGAAATTGGCTTTTTGTCACTCTGTATATTCCCATGAAGAAAAATTGATGTATCAATAGTTTGTTCCTTTTCATTACAGAGTAGTTTTCCATGATACTTATATACCACAATTTCTTTAATCATTTACCCATTGAAGAACATTTGGGCTGTCTCCAGTTTTTAAATGAGTAAAGCTTCTGTGAAGTTCATATATAAGTTTCTGTGTGAACTATTTTCATTTCTCTGGAATAAATGCCAAAAAGTACAATCACTAGTTTGCATTAGGCATTAGTTTATTAGTTTATTATTAGGTACTATAAAAAATTATTGTAAACTTAGTGGCTTAAACAATACAAAATTTGTATTTTACATTTGTGAGGATTAGAAATCTCACTGGCCAAAATCAAGGTGACTGCAGGCCAGTGTTCCTTCTGGAGACTCTAGTGAAGAATCTACTGCTCAGCTTTTCCAAATTCTAGAGTCTGCCTACTTTCCTTGGTCATCACTCCTCCCTCCATCTTCAGAGCAATAACATAGCATCTTCAAATCTCTCTCTCTCTCTCCACCCTCTCTCATTTCACCTCTATTTCTGTTGTTACATGTCCTTCTTGGACTGTACTGCTTCCCTCTTTCCTTTATAAGGATCTTTGTGAACATATTGGACAAACTAGGTAATCTAACCCAATCTTCCCATCTCAGATCCTTAATTTCTACAAAGTCCCATTTGCCATATAAAGTAACATATTCACAGGTTCTGGGAATTTGAATGTGGATATCTTTTATTGGGCTTGAGAAGCAGATTGGCATTATTCTGTCTAACATATATGGTAAGTATGTGTTTAATTTTATGAGAAACTGCCAAACCTTTCCAGCATAACTTTACTCTTTTACATTTCCACTACTAGTGTGTGAGTGATCCAGGTTCTCTGCATCTTCACAAGCATTGGGTTTTGCCACTATTTTATTTTTTATTTTATTTTATTTTATTTTATTCATTCCAATATGTATGTGATAATATCTCATTGTGGTTTTTATTTACATTTCCCTGATGGCTCATGTTGAGCATCTAGTCGTGTGTATAATTGCAATTGTCATGTCTTCTTTGGTGAAATATCTGTTTATCTTCTGCTCATTTCTTGCTGGATTATTTGGCTTTTACAATATTCTGTTTTGAGTGTTATTATATATCCTACATACCAATCCTTAAACAGCTATGCAATTTGCAAATCTTTTCTTCCAGTCTATAGCTTGCCATTATCCCTTCGCAAGGCCTCTCACAGAGCCAAAGTTATTTATTTTGATCAGCCTTAAGGCTTCTGATTTAGTAAATTGTTCTAATTCTTAAAACCATTGAATTTTTTTCAGAAAGACTATTAGGAGAATTATAGGATGATTGATATATCATGTTCATAAATTACTGCATTCAAATAAA
Organism: Eidolon dupreanum; assembly: GCA_028627145.1. Taxonomy (NCBI): domain Eukaryota; kingdom Metazoa; phylum Chordata; class Mammalia; order Chiroptera; family Pteropodidae; genus Eidolon; species Eidolon dupreanum. The sequence continues at coordinate 56,413,649 of CM053513.1, forward strand.
TAAGATTCCACATATTAGTCGACTTACTCTTGGGCATTGTTACATATACTATGATTGCTAGATTTTTCTGCAACTCTGTTGCCACATATTAGAGTTATCATATAATTTCTCTTTATTAAACCAAAACCATGATACTTTGGTAAACTTCCTTATGACATATGAAAGAAAATTTTACCAACTGATTGCTAGAATTAATCAGTTTACTGAAAATTATGGGATATGTATATATTTTTCTTAATTTTCTTTGTTCATGTCAATCAGATGATTCTTTATACTAACTTTTAGAAAACAAATGAATTGTGTTCTGAGAGCCACTGAAAAACACTAGCATGCGTTAAAACATCATAAGGCTTACATTATTTTTCTGTAAAAATATACCTATGTATTCACTTCTTTCCAAGTACATCTCAATAGTTTGCATAAAGAAAATATATGCAATAGGGTAAATGAGATGGAAATAGAAAACAAAGCCTTTGGAAGACAGTGAGCTTAGTCAATATGCTTATATGGTTTTATGACTTAGCTTTCTGAAATTCATCACACATCCACACACGTGCACATTCAATATTCACAAGTGTGTGTGCGGAAAGTATATATAAGCTGAATAGATATTATCCAAATGAAGGAAGTATTCCTGCTCCTGAAGAAAAATTTTTCTTGTTATGTTGCTAAGGAAATTTCTTCCTTGGAAACTTTATGGAGGATACACAAAAAAAATAAACAATAGTTTTTAAATTAACACAGTCATGATTTTTTATTTGGCTCTTTCTTACAATGATGCCTGATAAAAGTTGAGGGCATAATGTTAAAGTGTAGTTTTGGAATAGCATTTCTGCTAATGCGATCTTAGTATTCAGTTGAAAAGAATAGAATATGCTTACTGTAATTTCCCCGGTTGAATCTTTATTAAATATTAAAAAAACAACTTGCTTTAATCTACTATGTAAACATATCATTTTCCCCCTAGAATTACTCTTTTTCTTGATGTGCATTAAAAATAAATGTTTTTAAGATGTTGTATTGGTCGAATCATATCTGATTAGTTTTATTATGTGTTTTTGATGATCAAAATTATTTCATAGAACAACTTCTAGAGGTAATATTTAAAATAAATAATATCCCTTTAAAATAGTGGATTCTAATTTAGATAGTTTCATTCTTGTCTTGAAATTATTGAAGTTCTGACCTTAAAAAACATTTTTTTAAATATAGATGGAGATTTAAGAATTCTAGTATAATTCTTTTTAGTGCTAGGAAGGAAATTTTGATTTAGTTTGCCATTTAACCAATTGGCTCTGTTCTCATTCTATCAATCTTGTACAAAGTTTTTCTTGAAGTATGAATATGATCTCAATTATCACTCTAAAAAATTCTAAAAACGTAAATCCTTGATGGTTAATTGTTAAAAGGATCAAATCTAAGAAGAGCTTAAGATTTATTTCCAAGGGAAATTAAACCTATTTTTTTCTTATTTTTGATAATAAAGGTAAAATTCAGTTTATCTTAGAGTTTGGATCTCACATTAATTTTTACCACTTAATGGACTAAAGAGAAATGTATTCTTTTGATATCATAAATTCCATTTACTCAAATTATTCATCTGCTCCAGAATTAGAATTTTGCACATCGAGTAAAAAGAACTAAAGGTAATTTTTTAATTAGCAGTCTTTTTCTTTTTTCCATTGAATTTTCTCTTCTCAAAAAATGGACTTTACACTAAACTATTTCCCATGTTTATTTTTAGTCATCAGTAGAAACTTGAAATTATATTTACTTTTAAATATTATATACTTTTCTAAAGGGATTCATGCTTTATAAGAATTTATCAAATTTGCAAATATACAAATGATTAGCATATAATCCATAAACGTCTATTGTTAATTGCTCTGAAAATAAACAAATTTTAAAATCAATGTTTTTATTTGTATAGTATATTTTAAGCTTAAGTCAGCTTGTCATAAATTTGCACTCGCAAATATAAACTATTTCATAGAATATTCTTGCCTTCCTGTCCTGCTCCTTTATTATTATTATTTTTTTTTTTTTGGACAAATTCTTACTTATCTTCTGCATCTCAGTCTTAAAACAAATTCTTCAGGAGACCTTCCCACTCTAAAGTAGTTCCTGCTAAATAGCAGCCTGTAATAGCACGTATAGTAGTACTCCCTCTAAGAGTACTCTGTACTACCAATATCATAGGACTTAAAAATATTTTATTTTACTTAGATTTTTAGGATCTGATTTGCATTAATAATTTAAGCTCTGTTTTGGCAGAGTTCCAATATATCTTCTAGTCTCTATTTCGGGGACTAGACCCAGTGACTGGCACATAATAGATATGCAATAAATATTTCTTGAATACATACATGTATAAAATTATCACTTTCTAGTAAGAATGATTATGATAATGGTATATGTTAAAAAATAAAATAAACTTTTTAAGAAGAATCTTTCAAAAGCACATGTATAAGCCATATAATCATTTTATTCCTAGATTTTCTTAAAATATTGTAGTAGCTAGTGGATATACCAAGATGGATAAAAGCCAGTCTCAGACTTAGAATCAGCACTCCATTCATGGAGACAAACATCTGTCCAAATAACTATAACACAGTCATAATCCTATAATAGATACAGAAGCTTTGTTAAGGGAGCAAGACCTCATAGAGGAGGTGATGTGGAACTGAATATTAACCTGAAATATTAGACTTCCTTTCCTCATTTTTTTCCCAGGCTAAATATAAAATAAAACCAAATAGTCAGCTTCTACTCGTTGTTGTCATGGAGTAATGTGGGGCAGATTTTGCAATTCTTTAAGGGATGCTTTTATTACTACTCTTATTATTTATATTATTATCATGATTATTTCTATTATTATTATTATTATTATTATTATTTATTGATTCTGAGGCTGTTTATACAACAAAAGCTACTATTCCTTCATGGCAATACAAACCATGACTAAAGAAGAACAAGTGAATAATATTTTCTTGTAATACTGTTTTCCCAAATTTTAATCTCTTTCCATGGGCTTCAGCTACTTATGCCTTACCAAATCACATACCATGCATACTATGCTTGGCAGTGGTTACAGATACAAATATGAAAATGCTCACAAAGTAGATAAATTTGTTGTAATACTTGAGAGTTACTAGCAGTCATTGCACATGGTGATACTGGTATACTGCACAGGTTCAGGGGATTCGCATCAGAAATGTGCTGTGTGCGGCAAATTTAATGGTAGGCGGTGGTCCCTGGCACAATAGAACAGTCTTTAAAATTAATGTAAACAGAACAGTATGCACTGGCCCTTTTGCCATTGGCCTAAAATTAGCTTCAGTTGTCAAAATTCTTAATCTACCTTCTCTCCCCCCCCACCCATTGATTTTATTGAAAACAAATTATTCTTATGGAATGTTTGCATTTGACATGACTGAATTGGCTGGTAGCCAATGCTAGTGATTGTCATCATGATATATGGAGCATGGATTATGGGCCCTGCTGAGAATTTTAATGAGTGATAAATGTAGTTTGAGACATGCAAATTTTTGACAACCACTAGTACTAAGATCAAGGTGCTGAGTTCAATAATTTTTTGATCAGTTCGTTGTTTTGTTTTTTTTTTTTATAGAACTATGCTCTTAATCTCAGAAAATTATCTCAAAAATAGCATATCAGTTATGGTATTGACTGTGGTTTCATGTAGGGGTGATTTAGTGTAGAATAGATCTACTGCCACTATCAGGTGAAAAATTTTTAGAGCAACTTTTTTTGAGAATAATAAATCAGAAGTATATAGATGATGTTACATTTCGAAAGCAGATTTAAAATAGTGGTTATATATATTTTTTTACTAAAGCTTTAGGAGTATAATAATAGATTGATTATTTCCTTCTTATAGCACTAAAGATACAGACATTAATATGTTGCTGGGTTATCCTTTTCTTGTCTGTGTAATGTACTTTTTGACTTAATGAGAATTTATATCTTTTCAGTTTCCTATACTTTCCAGTGAAAATAATGATGGATTTTTATTTAATTAATAATAGGTTACCACTTCTCTCTATAAAGGTAGAATGCTGAGCTGTTTGGAGAGTATTTGCATATGTGATTCTCAATCATAAGTGCCAGGAATCTTTATCGATAGTATGAAAAATACTAATTTGTGAATATAGCATTTAAAAAAAAAAGATCTAATTATATAACTTAATACCTACTGAAATATGTTCATTAATCTGTTTTTTATAAAGCTTTTATCTTACAGAATATTTTGTGGACACAATTGTCATTTTGCAAAATTTTATGTCATTTTGCAGCTTTAACATGATGAAGTTACAACACTGACTTTAAACTACTGTTTAAAAATAACCTTTTTATCAAAAAGATAAAGATTAATAAACAATAATGAAATAATTTCAACTTTTCTATAATGAAACCAAGTGTGTATGCATAAAATTTTTTGGTGAGTATAATTTCTTGAGTTCTATGTGTCTGGCAAATTAAAAATAATGTTATGTTAGACTCAGAAATCTTCCGAAAAGGGCATCTGATTATGTCATTTTCTGTTTAACACTGAGCTGCCAGGCATACAGGTGTTAGACAAATATAATCTTAATTAAAAAAAGACTTCAATGGAATTTTTGAACACTCAAAACTTCTACTTTTGAAAGCTTCTATGATATTCCTAGATTTAATGTTTAACCACTGCATTATTTGCTCATGAATAAAAAGATTTTGTCTTTGGTATTAACATTTCATGAATTTCTGAGTAATTTATTTATTCAGTGGTAGGTATTATTTCTAAGTTCTTTATAGCTTTATTCTGGTTGTGGAAACAAGATCACAGAGGCACTATTTCAGGTCTTGACTTCTGTTCTGTATTAGCAAAGGTGGGAATGAATGGGAGTATATTTACATTGTTTTTCACCAACTAGAAGGATTTTGAGAGAGAAGCATAAAGTGAATAGGAAGAGCGTTGCCTTGGATACCTCTTTCTATATTCAATCTGAACATTGTACATCTGACATCTTGGTATGTTTAAACTCTGGAATCACCCTAGGAAATAATTTTATTGTCCACCTTTATTTACCTTTCAAGTAAATAGCCCTGAAATCTACTGTGCATTGACTTGTGGCAATAGAGTTAACGCAAGCTTTCTTTCCACCAAATGATAGCGGACAAGTCTTTCTGTCATATGAATGTCAACATAAGAAACACCCAGACCTTTAGAAAATTTTTATAAGAGTTTATATCAGTGAAGCAGATGACAAATGTCAGCAGTGGGAGCTGGGGGAGCAAGATCTCAAATGCTCCAGAAAATAACAGTTTTGCAGCTTTTTTTTTGAATTTGAAATTAAGGAAGGAATTTAAAGATTATCTAGAAATGGGAGAAAACTAATCAGGGATTCCATTATAAGATAGTTAACAAGATTATATGCTCTCTTAGGCTTATTTCAAAGGTGCTTTAACCTAGATGCACAGAAACAATGATCAGGGTTGCTTAAGGCAAAGATAAACATTTTACTAAAAAGTTACATGCCTGGGGCATGACTGCTAACCATGACCTGCACAGTTAGGAATTTATGTTCAGATCACCCTGTGTGATTACTGTCCATAGAACCCCTTTTTTCAACCACTAGAGAATAAAATACTGACAGTGTTCCAGTGTGAAGTTGTTGTGGTTATTTAGTCTTCAGTGAAAACTATGGTTCCACCATTTATCACATTAACTTTCTATTTCATTGTATTTTATATTTCACAAAGAAAATTTACACACAAGCATGATAAAAATTGATTTTCAGAGTTCTGTGAAATGGAAATGAACCTTCGGATTGTTAAACACTCAAAGCACTCCTCAGGACTGCCTGCACCCTGGGGTGTTCGTAAGGGAAGATAGATGATACTGTAAGATAAAAAAAAAATAATTATAGTAACTGAATGCCCTCTTATTAAGAGGTAAATGGATTTTATCTCAAAGAGTTTAAATGACATAAGGTCACACAGGCTCTATCAGCCTGGGGAGAAAAAAGGAGTCATATTAGTATATTTTAAAATAAGCACTTAAAACATTTATCTGACTTTCACAAACTTTCACCCTGCTCCAGAACCACTTAAAGTCTCCAATAGGGTTTTCTAGATCCATATCTTTTCCACCAAACCTTTTTATTTGTCCTGTGGAATTCTCTATTTTTCTTCTTTCTTTTTCCAGCTGCCTTGGGACAATTCTGTAAGGGGTCATGACCCCAACCTGAACTCTGTGCTGCCAATTTAAAAATCAAGCATGTAACAGTTTTTCCTGTTATAATTTTTATGAATATATAAACCAAGATCACATATTACTTATGAGAGTGAGATTTTTAGACTAACTTTGATAGACTTTTAATTTTTTTCTGTTTTTTTCTTTATTTCTTATACCTACTGGATTGGGGGATGGATTTTGGTGCCCATTATTTAGTATTGCTCATCTACTTCAAGCCTCAGAAATCTGCGGCTATCTTTTTAATGTACATTAAAGCCTCCAAGTATTGCCACATGAAAACAATAAAAGAAAAATTGATAGAACCAATTCTAATAGGTTTGATAAAAGCACAGGTAATATCAGCTTTCTCTCTATAACTGATGTGCTATTTCTTCTACCCCAAGTTGACTTCTGGTCACTTTTACTGTTTTTACTTCTCTACCACCATCACCACCACTTGTGCTATAAAAAGATTTCTATATTCTTTAAAATTAGATTGTAGAAAAAAAATTCTGTAAACAGTAAGCATTTGACTACCTAATGAATTCTGAATACTAAGCAACTAAGCGTATACTATCTTTAATGTAGTTACAGTCACTCAACTGTATGATAAAATTCTTGCTGTTTTTTAACAAAGACAGATTCTTATTTCTTGTTATATTCAAAGCAGTAGATTTTAAGATACTGGTAGATATCTACTTCAGATTGTTACCATTGGGGTTGATCAGAATTTGGTGTCGCCCCAACAGCAGGGGGCAGGGAGAGCGATAATGACAGCACAGAAGTGTAGTTAGCATTTTTCCTCAGTTCTTACTCATTGATGCAGTGAAGAATCACAGGGTGAGATTTAGAAAGTATTTATTAAAAGTATATTTTAGGAAGGCAAAGAATGCCCCAAGAAGGCACATGGTTCCAGGGCTGTAACCACAATAACCACCACAAAGGGCCACAAAAAGGCCACCAAAAGAGAACCCAGAAGTGAGAATGTCTATATTATATCTGGACTCAAGATGGGTGGTTCCAAAGGCATTCCTAGGTGATTGGCAAATGAGGTTATTTTGATTGATACCTGGCTGCTGTATAACTCTTTGCCTAATGCACATGTGCAAACCCAGAATTCAACTACCATTGGGATGTTCTTTGGGTGGTCTCTCAACTGGACCTCTGTTCCTTTGTTCCCCTTGTCACTTATGGCTGACTAGCTACCTAACAACATGTAATCCTGAATGTGAGATTAGGAGTTAAATATTTAAGTTGATTTATACTAAAAATAACAAATACTATAAAGACATCATGAATAACTGTTTTTCTGAATTGCAAAATTTAGATTGCCATACCAAAGATAATTAAATTTGTTTATGTAGAACTGGGGGGTGATAACATTTGATATAGAAAAGATCCAGTTAGGAGAGAATGAAAAACAGTTTATCTCAGTGGAAATTGGGAGAATAAATTATGTTATCGGGACAAAGAAGGGGTCCACCTGCTTGCTCACATCTAAGCCAAGGAAGAGATATGTGCAGGTTTTGCAGCAAAGAAAGTAAAGTTTATTATATAGTTGCAAGTCTTAGAGACACAGGCGAGCTATCGCTCAAGGCCTGGCTCTCCAGGTATTTGGGGAATAAAGATTAAACAGGGAAAAATCATAAGTCGTGGAAACTAAGAGAGTTGAGGTAATGAGCACTACTGATTGGAGGATTGGAAGGAGATGAGGTAATTGATCATTGTGTCCACTTTTGGAATCAGCCATGGTATCATCCGGTCTAAGTCCCCTGGCCAGTGGGGTTGTTGTTCTGCCTCAATGGGCTTTGGGCTGAAATACATCTAAAGCCAAGATATTGTCCTTAGTCTAAAGTCCAAGGGAAACCTATTGTCCTCACGATTATAGACCTGAGGTTCCATTAATCTTATGTCCTAAGATTTACTAAATAAAGTAGCAGGCATACAGAGGTAGAAGGAAAAGGGCAGGGGGAAGAAAAGCAAGTGAGTTACAATGCCATTATCTGGGCAAAACCAGCTAGAATCAGAGAAAAAAACCTATTTAAAGAAATTAAGTTTGTATGTGGTTACAGTTATTCACAAAGCTTTATACTGTTTTTAAAGAAAAAGTATGTTATAAATACAAACATACTATCTAGCTTAATGGGTCAAAGTATAAAGCATTTTCTGAGGAAAATTAATCGTCTATACCTGTTTCCAGTCTATATTTATTAAATATTTATTAAATGATGCTAGTCTATACATCTATTTTATTATGCAATAACTCATTCTCCCATTATTTAACTTAAGTAAAAAAATATTATAAGAAAGTTGTATTTTCATTATAAATTTACAAGTTTATAAGTTTACATTTTCCAAAAAAAATATATGGCTATACCTTACACTGAATTGGGCTATATACCAGCAAACTTCTACCTGTGCTCTTAGATTAGTAAATGTAGGTTATATAAGAAAAATAATGCCTATTCAAATTTATAATCAGATCTATTGCTTTTCAAACATTAATTTTTCACCAATTTGTTTTACCTAATCTGCTACAGTGATTAGATGTTATCTCTGTTCATCACATGGAATTAAAGTCAAACATCTGGTTATTTAAATGAACATAAGGAAGGAAAGGAGGAAGAAGGAAGAAAAGAAGGAGGAAAAATATTAATTTTAACAAAAGGACTAAATAATCCATAAACCAAATGATTTAGGGCATAAATGTATAAGTTTTATCAATTTTTTAAGTAAATGATGGTTTTATTTAAGTTATAGGGCTTTATTATTCCCAGATGTTATTTTATGTCATTGATTATTATTTCTAAAATTGATTTTTATGTTTGACAGAATATAATATATAAATCTCTATCAAAATATGCCTATTATAAAGTCTACACAAATATTAGTAGTTATTTTGCTATATAAAAGATTGCTTTTACTCATGCAAAATATAATAATCTTTTAGTTTCATACCAAATGTATTAAAGAGCTAATAATAACTAGAGAATAAACTTCAATTTCTTTCTCTGAAAAGCCTTATTTAGTTCATATATTTGTTGTCTTTTATGCTATTAAAATATTTCAAATTCCACATTTATAGAAACCTTGGAGCTATTCAGCTATGAAATGTTAAGGACTAAGTTTAATAGCATTTTTTATAAACATGAAAAAATTATGTATAGTACTTGATTTATAGAGATTTCATTTAAAACATCTTATGTTCATTCCTCTAAGAATGCTTATTACTGAACAAAATTTTTATTTGGATCAAGAGTTCTCTGTCTACATTTATGCAACTTACACAAGTTGTTGGCTTTAAGCAGCAGGAAATGTTTATAAAAAATAACAACAATAAATATAGTTTTAATATCTCTCCATTTTCATTTGAAGTTGCCTGGATGAGGTTGGATAGCTCTTAGTTTTAAACATGTACTTTTTCTTTTTTTTTGAAAGTGTCATTAGCAAAATAAATTTGATCTTAGTAAAATGATTTTTAAATAATTTTATACTGTTTTATATCTTTAAAGATTCCTGGAATTCATCCTTAATGAATAAATACAATTATCAGCAGAATATATACAATTGTATGATTATTTCTTCTGATTTGAATAAGTAACAAAAAATATTTCTTGAATATTTTAAATATACTGTAAATTTTCTGCATACATTTAAAATAATTATTAATATTGTTGTCAGTACCATCATCATCATCATCATCATCTTCATCTATACTTTCATCTCTACTGTGATTATAACCTTGAGAGTTATTATACATTCTAGGCCAGGTAGTACATAAAACAAAACAAACATAGTTTTGTTTTTAAAGTATGAGTGATTCAAGGGTAAGTAAGAACAAAGAGGGACTGTCTAAATACAAGAGAGGAATAAATGATAAGGTAAGATGCCACAGGAGACAGGAAGGAATAACGCTCAGTGCTAAGGAACTAGTCAAAGTCTGGAAGTGCCTTCCTGTCTCCAGAGAGACTTCAGGTAGGGATAATAAGAATAAATGAATAAACTGATAAGGTTATCGGAACAGAGCATGGTCAGCAGCAGGGAGTGCAGAGACTGAGTAAGTGTCTTTATTTTCTTAGTGAAAGCAGAGATAAGGTTAGCTCTTGAAACATCCAACTCTTTCATCTACTAATGAGGGAGAAGTAGAGACCTAAGGAAAATGAACAAGTTTTGAAACAACAGCACTGGAGAATGATGGGAAAGAGACTAGAATGAGGAGATATAGGAGGATTAGAAAATATTCTTAAAGACATTTTTCATTAAACCCTGATCTTCTACTATTGCTTTTAACTGTAGATTGAATTTAAGTAGAAAGAGTATCTTTACTCACCATATGATCATGTCAGAGTTACAGAATTCAGATTGCCCAACCTGCAGAGCTGCATGATGTTTCTTATTTCCAGGTTGTATGAGAAGAGGAAAAAATATTAAATAAGAGAGGTCCAGAAAAGTGAGTGAAGTGCATTCTGGAAGCATCAATGAAACTACATTAACCAGGGATTTATTTAAGTGAAGTTTGCCACACATTATGGAATCTGACATCTGACTAAAGCCAACCCCTACTTATTAACTTTACTTCTTTTTTTTTTTTTTAAACTATATATTTTGATCATAGGTATATTCGTACAGCCATAAAGAAGTTTTGTTCTATGGTTTCTTAAGATTCTGGGTCACTAAGAATTGAGGAATTTGATAATATTTCATAGGAACATTTTAAAGAATAGTTATTATGATGATTTGATCATAGATTTGGACAGGAAGGAGATGAAATAATTATTCTCATTTAGAAAGTCCCCAGTACCAAAAACATATAGAACTCTCAAATAATTGTTCCCCATCCCCCCCCACCCCCACCAGGCAATCTCATTTACAACAATGCTTTTAGTGACAAATTAATATTTCTCACAATTCATCTATTTCTTCATCACGGCCCTCTATCAAGTACTTCAGACTTGCTTTTTTCATGCTTAACTTATGTTAAACTAAATTCAGCTCCTTCAAAACAAAACTGCACTTTCTCTAGTATTTTCTTAATAAATGGTACCTGTAAAGCCAGAAGGGCATGTCTTCCCTCTTCTTCATTCCCTGCTTCATATCAATTATCAAGTCCTATTGAATTGTTCTCCAAATATGCAGGTCATTATCTCTCATTTGAACTACTGGCCTCCTAAATTATCTCTTTATCTTAAATCTTGATATCATTCTTCAGGCTTTTTGACTAATAGAGTCACCTTACTAAAACATTTATTTAATCAGATTATTTCCTAGTTTAAATTCTTAATGATTTTCATTATTCTGAGGATAACAATCTTTTTCCTTGACTTGGTTATGAAATTCTCCATAATCTGGCATCTGCCCACCTCTGTGGCTTCATTTCTTGCCATTCTAGAGTTCACTACCTTACTTTATCGTTTTTTCTTTTGTTTTTAAGTTCAATACTACAGTGTCACAGGCCTCTGAATCTTTTCTCATTCTGCCTCCTCCTCTGTCTGGTACATTATCTCCTAAGCCCAGTCTTTTCCTGGGTCAATTCTGACTTGCCCTACAGTTGTACATTTGCTTCCTTCCAGAGACCATTTTCATTTCTGAGACATTGGATGCCCCACTCCTATACTTCCCCTATGATTATGCTCACCCCATATTATAGTGATTATGACTATTTGGCTTTTCCCTCTGCACCTCACTGTGTGAGAGCAGAGATCAAGTCTACCTCTTTCATCTTCATCAGGTTGTGCAGTGTCTGACACAGCCTCTCAATAAATGGTTATTAATGAATGACTGGAATGCTGTGAATTCGAATATGGTATGATAATTGATCTTTCTATTTTTACTATTCAGAATTTTAGTTTGTCTCTAAATGTGCTATTTTAAGATGCTTCTTTTCAATATTTATTCCCATTTTTGTACAAGGTTTTTGCTTGTGCGTCTATAAATCTATAAATGATTTGCAAAATATGTGTTTTGGACTGGCCTCTCACTTAAAATGCTCCATGTTCGCTACTTTCAAATTTCAAACTTAACATTCATGGGTTTTATGTGAAACTATTTAGAATTTATTTGCTTTTTTACTATTTCGTTTTCCAGTACAGCAGATATAATCATGCCTTATTGAATCTGAAAACACATATGATTTGAGCATACTTAATAAGGGAATTCTTCTTTAGAGTTTGCCTCAGTGGCTGTGAAAGGTAATTAATATCAAGAGCATAGAAAGACAATATTATGAGTTTTGTGCTGATTTTTGAAAGTCCATAAAATGATTTAACCCATTTCCCATTTTCCCTGAGAATACTTGCCAGCGGCTCTTGCAGCTGTGGGATTTACCCGGAGATAATTCGCAGATTATAGTTCTAAACTACCCCAGAATTTGCCACAAAATATCTCGCTTTTATTATTATTTTTGCATCACTCTAGTATATCAACAATCTTTAGAAACAAATAACATCATTCCATTTATAGCATTCTGTTTTTAGTAGTGGTATTTCCATTTACAAAATATAGTAATTCTCAATCACTGAAAATGTCAAATCCTAGAAAACATAGCATTCTACATGTGATGTTAACATCGTTCTCAAACATTTAGTCAAAGATTCATTTGATGAATTTGATTTATGTATACATTTCTGTTACATTAGGATTGAGGACAAGTTCTGTTTAGAAATAACTCCAAGAACACTTTTTATATTTTATTTTCACATTGAAAACCAGTCAGATTTGCTTCAGCCTCAAAGGGGGTGTCTATGTAAAGTTAAGTAAACACTGGCAAAGAGCTGCACTTTTTTTTTTTTCTAAACAAGAAATGGGTTAAAGGACAAATGAGGCAAACCTATGCCTCCAGTTATATTCAATCATGCACATACCCAACCTTTCTTCTCTTTCATAAGCAGATTTGCATCTGTTGCTACCACCAGAGAAAGTAATCAATAATGATGAATAATCATGTTATGTAACTCACTCAGAAGAGGCATATTACATGGATTTTAGAAGTAAATTACGTGAAAATCCCTTCTGAAATGCCACAGAAGTCATTGATGAATGGGACCCTTAGAGCACAGTACATGCCAGACCAGCTTTAGACAGCGTAATGGTTTTGCCCATAAGTAAATAAGTTAATCTTTGTCATCACACACGGCTGTTTCTTTAAGCTTGCTCTTCAATTATGCACAACTATGAACAAATATGGTATAGTCACCTAATAGCCTTTGAAGAGGGAAAATATATATATAATTTCAAACTGGCAAAGCTTTCAAAATAGACATAGCCACCAATTTTGATGGCAGAAAAGTTCATCAGATCTACTGTTTAGCCGGAGTGAAAGGTGTGGTGTCCCTACAGTCTTTTTGGGAAGAAAAAAAGAAATAAGAAACAAAATTAAAATTTATAATAAAAAATTCATTTTGAAAATAAATGCTTGCTTAAAATATAGTTTTATCTGTATTTGGAGTTCAAATTTAAATTTGCATATAAAACTAGAATTATAACTTCAATATTGTGGATGTTGCTATAGAGCCACACACTTTGCAAAGTTATAGGTATTTATTCATTAAATAATCTGTAGCCTTTTGATAATAATTTTAATAATTATTGATAATTTACTTTAATAAATGTGTCACTCTTTAAAAGCACATACCTTGACAATTGTATAAGATCAAGAAAATATTAGGAAATCTGAAGTTAGTATATATAACCAAATATATCTGGTTTTAGATCATGTCTCTTTCCCAATTTGTCATTATAAAAAGTATCTAAGTTGCTTATGATTTACTTTTTTTTTTTTTTCTTCTATGTGGAAATAGACTCAGGAACCTTGAGTCTTATGTAAATGTGATCTGTTACATACTGTATCATATGGAAAGCTAACCCACTTGTGTTTATATGTAACCCAAACTGCTCGCTGTGTTTCTTTACATTTTTTAAAAAATGAAGTACTTGAAACTTAATATCTTAAAGAAAGGTTCTTATAGAGAACATTCTTCCATTAAAAGATTATGCCAATAAGTTACTATTGACTTTTGAAATTAAATCCTTATATGAGTATGAGGAAGAACTGGCAAGATTTACTTTTAAACTCATAAGTCAATTTTTAAATTTCTTATCACATTTTTACTCAGATCTCTAGCTTTGCTGTTTTTCTTTTATTCCTTTCTTTTATTTCCCTGAAGCGCTTCGAAGTCACTATTTGAAGAAAAGGGAAATTTCAGCACACTGTGTCAAGAGCCTGAAAAGCTCCTTGCCACATGATGGTACCTGTGATAAAAGCAAAACTATTTCTACAGATTATTTTTATACTGACAATAGTTGAAATGACAGACTTTGAGAAACTGCAGTCACCAAATTTGAGTTGATATATAAATCATAAACATTTCAAACTAATCTTTAACAATAATTCTAATAAATAATTTGTAATGACAAGGTGTAAATTTGCAACCCAATTGTTGTATGCACATATTTTGTGAAAAACAAGATGAGTCAAAACTTTATTATTCTTCCTTTTTTATCTCTTTCCTATGCAAGAACTAGCTCACTGTGCTAAAGACAGCAGTGTTTTGCAGACATGTTTGTGTATTCTTTTTAGTAGAAGCATTTTATAATTTTCTCTTAGTTTAATGCAGCTTATGCTGAATGACTCATTTAGTCAACACATCTATTGTTCATTTACTATGTCCAGATACTATAAAAGATACAGGAAAATATTATTTACATTAAATCTTCTCTAAGCCAGTAGCCACAAATTCAACATGAGACATCCCAAGTGGTGGGAGCAATAATATTCCATAAGGCAAACTTCAAAGTTGACCGAACTTTTAAACAGACAGAAATATAACATATAGGCATATTTAAAACACTTAAATTTTTTGTATCTTGTAATTGTGAGTATTCTCAAAATCAATATATATTGGACCATTTAATCCAGTACTTATCAAAGTGTGATCCAGAAAGTATGATCCAGAAAGAAAATAAATGAGGTACCTGACTTATTTCAATTCTTTAGCCAAAATAAGGCTAATATATTCAAATTATGTTCATTGTATCTCCTATTACTGTTTTCATTTAGAGATATAATGCAAACTTATAGACATTTGAAAATAATATTTATTAGTTATTCTTTTATTTAAATTACTACACAATTATATAAGAAAGTTCATGTTAAAAGAGCCCAATTATATTTTTATTTTCCAGTGCAATATTATACAAAGAAATATGTCATATTTAACATATGTTTGAATGAACAAAATTTTTTAAGATGAAATATTGCTACCTAACTTGTTACAGCTTTATACAATTTTTTAAATAAAAAAAAATTGTAGGAACATGTGCATTTTGGAGATCTTGTAGCCTTGCTCTAATAGACACAAATACTTTTCAGAACATGTTTGCTTTATATAATTTTTGTTATCTATGGTGTCCAGCTTGGGAGTTTAAAAAATAGAAAGACAGAATAGTAGTTGAGGAAAGACTATTCCTCTAGCTGTCCCTCAACAACTCTTATAAAATTTTCAGCCCTTCAAAGTCACCTTCTCATTTTTGATAGTCTTCAGAGAGAATCTCATATATACTTAGACATACATGCAGCATTTTCCATTTTTACTTCCTTTTCTGGTTTCTGCTCTGGCACTTTGAGATGATGTAAAGGTGCTGAGGCTTCAGAAACACTGGAAAGTCAGGAATTTTTGTGAAGGTGTATATCCATTGCAGCTGTCACTGTGACTGATGTCATTAGGACATCCTGTCAATACTAGCTGAAGGCATTCTGTGGCCTCTCTGAAATTTCTCTCCTCTGTAAGATCTAGGACATCGTGGAAAAAACAGCAAGGGGTTTTGCAAACATGATCATTACAACAGAAACACCTAGTATTCTGAGCTAAAAAGAGACAATTATTTTCTCTGACCTTCCTGTCATACTGCTGCTGGACCCCAAACCCTATATGGGCTCGTTGAAGATAGAGCTAGAGGAAGTGATATGAACACTCTGTATAACAAACAATGACAAGGTCCTTTACTGGAACAATTTCAGTGCACCAAGCTTGTGCTTTGATTTTCAATGGTCTACTTGTTACCCTCATGTAAATTGGCCTCTGAAGGCCAAACACATTCTTCATTTTAGGGTGTTCACAGATTAGGCAGAAGGTGGAATTGTTATATAAACAAGTATTTCTTAGATCATAATTTGCTAAATAGGATATACATAAATTTTAAACTTGCTTTATACTTCACAATACATACATATGGTCATCATAAATATTGCCATTTTTCTTTTTCTTTTTTTTTCCTATAATCTTTTCCCTATCCCAATGTTCATTGTTCAGATCTTCTACTATAGTTTCTCTTTACTGATGAATGATAAAATAAGTATAAGTATTTGGCCTCAATGAATTAAAAAAGATGTTGAAATTGAAAAATCATGTTTTAAGTCAATCTTTAAAATAC
Source organism: Eidolon dupreanum (assembly GCA_028627145.1). NCBI lineage: Eukaryota > Metazoa > Chordata > Mammalia > Chiroptera > Pteropodidae > Eidolon > Eidolon dupreanum. The sequence continues at coordinate 56,430,315 of CM053513.1, forward strand.
CTTTACTGTTTGTCTAAGGCCAGTAAATTTTCAAGGTTTCATGAAACTGTTTTTTTGCTGTTCTGGCAGTATTCATGGTCTTTTCATCTGTCATTGTACTAAATTAACTTTGAAATGTGTGACTAGACATGCAGTTGAAATCATCAGATGTTCCAAATCTGTGAGGACTTTTTATTCTTTGTGATAAGAAAATAAAATCTGGTTTTATATACGCATAATAGTAGATTGAACTGATTTTTCTTCAATTAAACTTCACTATATACCATTTTAGCACTTATTCTGTAAGTACTTCCTGAGTTAATAGCTTACTGTAAAGTTTAAAAAGCAATTAAGCAGCTTTAAACAATCTTGTTTAAAGGAAGAAGCCATGTTTTTGCATACCATTAGCTGAAAGATATTAATAAAAGGTATGACTTATTAGGCAATAAGGATAAAAACTAGAGGCATTCACTTTGCCAGGAAAAGTCGAAAGTTGGCATGAAGCCTGTGGGCAAATTATAGCTTTAAATTAAATTAAAATTTTTTATTACTCTGTCAATTTCTAAAACAAAATTATGATTGAGAGATTATTTTCTCTTAGTTATTTCTATAAGAGAAGCATTTAAACAAATGTTAGTATAAATCAACCATATAAAAATGTTTTGAGATCAGAGGGAGCTGCCAGATAAAATAGAGGATATCCACATTAAATTTGAACTTCAAATAAATGACAAATATCTTTTTAGAGTAAGCATATCCCAAATATGAATGAGGCATATTAATGTTAAAAATCCATTATTTATCTGAAATTAAAATTTAACTGGGTGTCCTTGATTTTTATTAGCTAAATCTATAAACTTAAACTAGGAACAAAGGCAGATAATCACAAAAGTGAACCCAGTTAATTAGCTTAGTTAATTTTTAACTTTCTTCATTAAGAACATAGAAATTATCAACAAGATATCATAAGAGATCATGCATATGCAGGAAAAATACATGTTTAAATTCTTTTTGCTTTAGTTATTGGTAGATCAGTAAGAACAATATCTATTTGAAAAAATTCATTTGTAGCTAACTTTATGAAGTAAAAATGTCATTTGCGGGTAGAGTATATATATTTTGAGGTGCCTGTCAAGTTCACAGCCCCCGTCTTTACATTAAAAGATGGAATAAACTTATGTGGTAATGTTTTAGCATTTATAATTCTTCCCCTTCTCCCCTAGAAGTGTATCATTTTCATTTAGTTACAGTTGGTTGATCAAGGTGCCTATTTAATTTTAGTGGGGGCATACTGCCCTGTGAATTTTAGATTGGGTTAATGTGAGCCAGAGAAAATTTTCTTTGGGGAGCAGAGCTTAGATTATACTGAGTCCTGGCAGGAGTAGTTAACATAAATGTCAAAACCACACACAAGCCAAAATTGTGAAGAAGCAGAAACAAATGCATCTTTGGGTATAGTCCGAAAATCTTCTATGTAATTCTGATGAATATATTCTGATCATTGTAATTCTACTCTCTGTAGTTTGAATGTGAAGAAGGAAAAAGGGGCTAGTAAAGGAAACTATTATATGTAAAAACTTAGATGCAGAACCTTGTTGATTTATTAAAGTAAGCTCTATAATGAAATATAATTGGATTTTTAAGAACTAAAATATTCAACTTATATATTTGTATATCTATAATTTAATAATAATATTACATTTTTGAAATTAAGGATATATTTGGTATGTTTATCAGCATGAGATGCTTTTCTTCTCCATTAATCAGAAATAAAATATACTGCCTTTATTCTTAGGAATGTCCTAAGTTGGTTAAAGGACAGAGTTGATAAGATGAAATTATTAGTATACACAAGTATTGCCTTTGAAATAATGGAGTTTAAGGGGAGAAATATTGCTAGATTAGCACAATTTACTGCTAATACAAAATAACTCAAAAGATACATCCTAATTCCATTACACCAGAAATTGTTTGCTAAAAAAAAATAGTTTTATTATCTGCATACAATGATATGTATGTAATACTTACCAAGCATGTCAATAACAATTTGAGCAAAAGAGAGCATGAATATTAGCAATACAATCTTATTGGGTCACATAATCCTCCACAAATACACAAAAGTAATCTACTTGTTTCTTTGGTGCTTGTTAACAGTTTTCTGATTATTCATGTGTCCAGAAAAAAAATTAATGCTTGAAGCCCTAAACCTGGTGAATATAATGAGCATGGCTCCCCATGGATATGAAAAAATTAGATTGTTGGTTTGAGACAGATGCAGCTATAACCAGAGGGAATGCTTTTGCATTCATATCACAGTGTAGCAGAAACATCACTTAGAAGTTTTAACACTTATTTATACTTTGTTCAAGACAATTATAAGCTCCAGCAAACAAAAAATAAAGATCCAGGAGAAGAGTAAAGTTACTCAGTACTAGAAGCTCTACTAAAACAGTTATGCTCATATGGTAATTTCATAATTAGTTTTAATATGTTAGCTAGAATAAAATCTTACATAAATGCATGAGAAATACATTCAGAACAAGGACAGGAGTATAGAGTTACATTCCAAGTATAAAGCAAATGAAATGACTATGAATCCATTAGTCATAGTTTTCCCATTTCTCTTTGTTAAATAGATTCATATATGTGCTCTCAAAAACTATTATCTTAGAATTTTATCTGATCTATTAGTATTCTACTAATTTTAGTAGAATACTTATCATATAGGATTTTGACATAAAAATATATAAAAGTATTAAAGATACTTGTTAAGGAGATCATATACAAAAAAAACAAAACTATGCTCTAAGAGACTCAAACATTTTAAAACAAGGAATTAACTATTAGAACTAATCCACCCAGATAGTTTGAGAAGCCAGGGTAAAGGGATCTCTATTTATCTGGTACTTACTACATGCTAATTGTATAAGACCCTTATAGCAGTCATCTAACTTATCAACTCATTTCAAAAACAGACGTGTAGCCATAAAGAGAGTACACAAATTGTCTAAAGTCACAGAACTAAAAATCATAAAAGGCAGAGTTAGAACATCACAACCTGCTACTCAATAGTTGTACAACTATTGGTTAACTTAGATAAATTACTTCATTTCTGTTTGCCTCAATATCCTATTCTATAAACAAAAATTAATAATTATACCTACCACAATGGGTTATTATAATAAGTAAAGCAATTAATAATTATAGAGCACTTAGAACATAATAGTAGCATGTAGTAAACTTAAGTGTATAGGTCCCTAGCTCCATGTTTGTTTCACTGCACCACCGAAAAAGTGAACATTGAATTCACATTAACAGTAAGCAAATATTTATACTGCTAAATGATTATTTTATTTATTTATTGCCTGCTGCAAGAGTGACTATATTCCTGCACTTAATATTTTTTGGTTATTAACTTCATCAATTAAAAGGTAATGAATACTACTTGTCAAAAGTGGTGTAATATTATTATTGCTATTTTTTAACACTACATATAAGCCACTCATTCTTCTAAGCAATGTGCAGAAAATGACAATGAGTAATTTAAGTATGAACTTTTAAAAAGCTGGAAAGCCATGTTATATTATCAATATATTAAGAGAATTCAAAGAAATAAGTTTCAAAAATTAGTTGAAGAATTGAGATACTAACACTGTCTAATTGAACATTTGGCAGTAATGGAAATATTCATTTCCTACTCTATCCAGTACAGGAGGCACAAGCCATATGTAACTACTGGGCACTTGAAATGTGGGTATTGTGACTAAGGGACTGCATTTTGGATTTTTATCATTTAATAATCGAAATACAAATAACTACATGTTATTAGCACAGCTCTAGACAGGAAGTGAGAGAGAGCTGATGCCACCCTGGCAGCTGACATGAGCTATGGAGGCAGGATAGGTCCTTGGTCATCCATTTCTGAGGGAAGGAAGTAACCTTCTGAACCTAGGAAAGAAAAAGGATTGGCAGATGGGGTAAATAAAATTTACAGAAGCCTCAACTGAGAGTCTTTGATCCATATTGGGTGTGCTAAAAAGTAGAAAATTAACATAAAAACCTCAACTTCCAAAATCTCAGAAAAAAAAATAGAAAAGATATAGAGCAAATTAATTAACCTCTCTGAGACATATTTTCTTCAGCTATAAAGTGCAGAAGCTAGATAAAAAGACATTATCTCACCCTGAAAGTCTACTTTATGATTATACATTATTCTGTTAGACATATTACTTTTTAAATTATATTTGTTTAGCACAGTTGTTTATAGCAATTGTCTAGTAACTCCAAGGTCATACCTTCTGTCCTCAGAAAGTTTCAGACTGTTGACTAGCCAGACATCTCATAAATGTTTGCCTTGCTTATGGGGAAAATCATAAGTATAAATATATGTTTCTGCTGAGAAAGAAAAGGAGCAGATCTTTCACTGTGGTTATTGTAATCTCATATATATGAGATACAAAATAAGTTGGACTATTGCAGATGTCATTGCCTGAACAAGCTTGACTTTGTCATAAAATGTATAATTAATTTTTCAAATAACTGTTTATAACCCTAAAGCTGTACAAGTATATTAGGTTATCTTGGAATAAATTCTTCCTCTGATGCAGTGCCCTAGAATACTTTATTTGTCCTACATGGATGAACATTTTTTCCCAAAACAGTAGTTTATTTACTAAGTCTGCTGTAATACCAGGAAGACATGTATTTGACAATAAATATTTAGATAATAAATGGACTTTATTTTCAAGGTGTTTATTCCTTCTGATTACTGATTTATAACAATGATTTGCAAATGCTTATTCAATAAGAGCTCCATGGAATTTAGAAATAATGCCTGCAAAATGCATAATAAATGTCAAATCTCATACATAAAAAACACCTAAGTTTTATGTTGTTTGGTTTGACTATATTTTTCTGTTAGGCTTTTAAAAATCTAGAGCTGTTAAAATTTGACCACGTCTCTGTTTTGGATAATTTAAGCCCTATGTATATTTTTTTAGGATCACTTAGTTTTCTGAGAATTAAATTTTCCTTTGAAGTTATATAAATTCTATAAAGATTTAAAATGCCACATAATCGCTTCTTGATTTTTTGGCTAAGATCAAGTGTAGTAAAGTCCCACAGATTGTTCACAGTATTATTTTAAAATGATTACAGCATAGATATATTTTGGTAATGTATAGTATCAAGTAAATGAAGTAAATCATTAAAACATACAAATGTATGCTGTAAAAATTTATCTTTTACCACAAATTTTTCTTGTGTCACATAGATCTTTTTTTCTGATATTATTTATTGATAAATGTTGTATTCTAAGCAACAGTGATTATTCCTGAACCATAAATATTTTAGATGCTAAGTTATTTTTTCACCTCAATCAGTTCTGACTTCATACTCCAACACTTATACATAATATTTTGAAACACTATTTGTTATAAAGTAATTGCCTAGCACTGGAAAAAAAAAAGAAAATGTATGCTACCTTTGCATGACTCCGTATCTTCTTTTAATACTGTAATTTCATCAATTCCCTTGTCTTTATTTATATTGTTTGCATGTTATAAATTTCTTCGAAGAACTGTACCTTAGGAGTGAGTATTTTAATGCGCATTTTCAAGTATTAGTATTTTTGCTAGGTCAGACAATGCTGGAATAATGTCCAACTCATCTATATTCTATAATTCTAGAATTAAAAAGTTCAAGAAATATCGAGGCATCATTTTTACTCACAATAATAATCTATGGAAGATTAGGAAATCAAAGTTAAGACTAAGAAAAGGAGAAAAAGAAAACTAAACACATTAAAAACAGAAAAAGACTTACCTGCTTTGAAAGCAAGAAAGGTTTTGAGGGATAAGCATCATTTATGTCAGACTTTGAGTAACAAATAGGATTTTGATAAAGAAGGGACATAGATCAAGAGGGTAGATTAAAGTTAATGTCTAGATATTTTAAATAATGGCTGAATTTAATTGCAGGAAATGGATACTAAAGGTTTTTAATTTACAAGGACATAGATTATGTTTCTTAACTGTTATTAAGAGTCTAGTTCCCAAACTTTAGCAAACAGCAGAATTACCTGAAGACATTTTGAATCACACCATCTGATCTCACCCCAGTGCTTCTGATTCAGGGCCTCTAAATTTGCTTTTCTGACTAGTTCCCAGATGATACTTACATTTGTGGATTGAGACTGTTATTGGTGATCTAGAGTAAAACTTTTCCCTTGGTAGTGTCCTCATGCCTTTCAGGTAAAGGAGTCAAATAATATGAAACTATATTTTTCTATTAGCAGATAACTCGTATATTGAAACTCTCTAGAATGACAAACCCTGGAGGAAAATATATACAAATTCACAAAATTAAACCTTTAATCAAGTAAATAAATGATAGTAATTGGGATAAGAAATCTGGAAACTATAATACTATTCTACCTGTATCACCAGATGGCAGAAAACAGAATTTGTGCAGATGGTTTAAAAAAAGAGTGATTAATGAAGAGATAGTTATAGACATATGGACATAGTCGAGGTGGCTGGAAGCCAATGCCACAACTAGGTGTCAAGGGTAAAGTGGAAATTACTGCCAGAGTCTGTGAAGAGCTGGAGTATGAGGCAGTGGCTGGTCCTGGAAAGGAGTTGGAGTTTTCTTTGAGGGATGCAGATGCTATCAGAGAAGTGCTGAAGCTGGGAAGGGGTACAAAGAAATGCCCCAGCATCTCTGTTCCTTGTACTCCAGTCTTCTGTTGGTTCCTCCTTTTGTCTAAAACCAACCAGAAGCCAGTGTTCGCAGGTAACTCTGGAAGAGGTGGCCAGTGTTCGCAGGTAACTCTGGAAGAGGTGGCCAGTGTGAGCAATTTCTGGGAACACAAATAGGTTCTCTGAAGGCTGAAGACTGTAAATAAGGGACCTGGTTCTACCTTCCCTTGTATTATTTTTAAGCCCTGTTTCCAGTTCTCTTTTATGCCTTCGTATTTGGGGGAGCAACAGGCTGAGCAATGAGGAGTATGGGGATAAGATAAGCAGTCTAATTGCTTGCTTACTAGGGACTCAAGTGGTTTTAGAGCCTCTTTATCAATGGGGCAAAAGTTCAAATACTCCTACTATAGCAGAATCTTTAGCATAAGCACTCATAACTCAAAAATGATGTTAAAAGCCTGTTGTTTGCTCTGAATATAAGGAGATAAATGATTGTCCAATTCAAGCTGCACAGGGACGATTTGCTCTTTCTTTCTGAGTTGACTTCTAAGGCCCCGAGGCTGTTGTATAAATAGCAAGAAGGCAATAAGAGCTTAGTTGTCCCACCATCAGAGAGGAAGAACCTTTTAGAATTGGTTTAAGTTCCTGAAGGTAGTTTGATGTGATAAATACCAGCACTATTTTATAATTCTCTGTCACAAACAAGAGATTGACTTTATAGTCTCAGTTATTTTCGGATCCTTTCTTGTAGTCTCTCCAGAATTTCAGAAACAAGAGCAGAGGCAGAATTCATTGCCTAGTGATAGCAATAAGACAATACGTGACATTCAAAATGATAGAAGTATCCCAAATGTCTCTTAAGTCCTATGACTTTTCTATACGCATCCTAAGTATAAGGCAAAAGAAGTAAATATTTTTAACCCAAAATGCCACATGTTTAACTCACTCTGTATTTCTACTGTGTAATTTATTCTGCTGAAACTTTTTCTTATTCTGTTTCTGCTTATTAAAATATGTAAAACTTTGTCTCAAATACTTAGTCTTTCTATGAATCCTTCTTTGATTCTTTCACCCTGAAGCTTGACTACCCAGAGCACAATGTTACTTTTAAGCTACTTTTATTCTACTTTATATTATAGTTAAAAGTAACTAAATATTTTACATTCTCAATTTTAAGTACATTTTACTGTTTACTGTGTGATTTATAGAGAAATATTTGTATGAGCCTTGAACATGGTATATCTAAATAGCTGTATGAGTGTCTAAGTTATTTAATTTAGGGTCATTAATCTCTCTAGTATCATCTGTAAAATGATTAGTCTAACTTGCTTCCAGGTATTATGCTGAGGTTCAATTGAATAAACGGTGGTTAAAATTAGCAAATGGAATAGCAGACTATGTTCAATTACTTATTATTTTTAGTGTCTTTTTCATGGTAGGAAACCAGAAAGTTTATATTAAATTAAACAGAATTGGAAGTTCACAGAAAACTAGACTGGAATTTAAAATCCTTAATTCTCTTGAGTGCATAAAGAGGAAGGGAGAGGGAAAAATATTTTGATATTTTCTTCATGATTACAAAGCTGAGGTAAAACATATACATGTATACTTGTTTATATATGTATATGAAGCTTGTTTCAAAAAACAGTTTCAAAATGTTTTGCAATATGAATAAGAAATATTAAGTTGTATCAACAGAATAGTAAGATGAAAGAAGTAAGGCATGGAGGTCAAAGTAAAACCGAGTATGGAAAGTGAAATAAAATCAAGATTCCAATATTACGAGAGTCAAACATGAGGGGGGAAAATAAAGATGAATTGGCAAGAGAAGCACAACTATTTTTGGACTGAATCCAAAGAAAAAAAATCATCCTTTAGCCTCTTTTAAGAAGATGATGTATCTTAATGTAGTGAACAGTGACATTTTTAGAGTAAATATGCAATGTGGTTGGCTATTTCCATCCATAAAAGTGGAGGGCACTGTGCCAAAGCATAGCTCTGTAAGCCTGTACTACAGGGGATCATTATTATTGAGATATGTGACTTTCTCAGAGTAGCTTAATCAAAAGACACACTTTAAAATATCCAAGAAAAAGGGACTGTGTATTTTTCAGAAAATTCACCATAAATTCTGCTGCTCTTAACTGAGCTTTTGATTACTACTGTTAAATGGTTAATGTGATGGCAAGTACCTTGTTCCTTATATAAGGCCATTTGATTTAGCAGTCAGTCAAGCAGGGGCTATAATTGGTAGGTTTTGACAGATACCTGAATTTCAGGCCATCAGATCTCTTAAAATCAAGTGGGAAGGTTGATCTCAATACAGTTAAAGAATGAATTCTATAAATATCATGTTAAAAAATTAACATTGAACTGTTAAGAGTATTATATGAGATTGTTGGAGCAGAGAAGGCTATAAGATATTTATTTGTAGATTGCATACTTTTTAAAAGATTTTTTTACAGTATAATGCATTGCTTTAATACAAAAAAAAAAAAAGGAACTATAGAACCCTAGAGCAAGTCAAAACTAAAAATAGTAAGTAATTCTGAGTTTTCTGCACAACCAACTTAATGTCTGATAGAGGGCTTCATATTCTCATCCATAAATCAGTGGTTGACAATTCACTAGTAGAATGACACATTTTGGAAATTCAACCTATATATTATCTTCTTGTAATTCACAATATACATAATTATATTACAAAGAATCATTTTGGACTTTGTTTAACCCACAAGGGTTAGAAGTGAGCAGGACATGCCTTCTAAGGAACATCTGAAAATGTTTGTGTATGAAAGGGTTATTTGATGGCCACAAGATTGGATGGACATGGTTGATATGTAGTGAGCTGGGACCAGGGATGCTAGAAATGCTACAGTATAAGACAAATTCATAAGACAAGGCTATCATAGTGCTTAAACTACCAACAGTGCCCTCTTACAGAAATATTTTTAAAAAAACTTTTTTAGCATGAAACAATATTTTGTAGCATTTTTATTATGTAATGTGGAATGATGATTATTTGAAATTTATATTTTAGTCTAAAGTCATAGATTCCAGTATATACCTCCCTTATTAATATTCGACTTTGTTGTCTTAAAGATAGCTCAAAGTTGATGTATCTAATATAGAAATACAGATTTCTACTCCCCACCAAAATTTCCACTTTCCCAAATTAGAATATTTTTTATGTTGGTAAATGGAACTTTCAGGTATTTATTTGTTCAAGACAGAAACCATGAACATAAATTTTTGTTTATAGCCCATAGCTTCTTTAGACCATTATGACTGTAAAATATATTTTAACTCTTTATTTCTAAAACCATGAAAGGTAAAACCTGAAGTGAAGATATAATATAAAACATAAAACTAGAATTATTAAAAGTAGAGATTTTTTCTCTTTTAAAGAAGACAAATTGGAGAATAGAAATGAATAATACCGAGTTAGAAAAATGAAGCTCCAAATTTAATAGAGAGTGAACTAAAGTTGGAAAATGATTGACTGAACTATTAGAATAGCCAGCTAACTGTGGTGTCTCTGTATCTCCCCACACCCCGCAGCACACACCCACACACACATTTACATACTCTTTTGCTCAGAGCCAGGCTACTGGATTTACCTGTGATCTGCAGATACAAAGTTTTGTCTGGAGAGCAAGGGTCATCAGAAAAGCCTTTCCCCTGCCCTGCCCTGCTCTGCCCTTCTAAGAAATTTCAGATGCAGCTGGAGGAAATTAAACTTTTCAGACAGGGGAGAAAGCCATCTATCTGCTGATACTTTTTATTTTATTTTTAATTGTGTTCTAATTTCACTGTCATCTTAACTCCAGTCTTTTCTTAATTACTTTGTTTTTTATCACCAGTTGTCCCATTTTTACCTCTGGTCTCCTATCTAATTCCCAACATTTAAAAAACTTATTTCAACACTTCTGTGATTCTTTGCTCTATTTCCCATGAAAGTAAAAAGAGGACTCACAGAGCAAGATTTGTATACATATCTTAAAATGTGTGTTTTTGTAAACATCTTAATATTTTCCTGTATTTTTTAAAATTAAATTTGATAGAAATAAGATATCCATTTTTCCAGCTATATTGATATATAATTGACATATAACTTTAAGTAAGTTTAAGGTGTAAAACATGTTGATTTAATACATTTATGTATTGCAAAATGATCACCACCATAGTATTAGCTAACATCTCCATCCCATTACATAAAGGCCATATCTTTTTCGTGCTGAGAACATTTAAGGCCTACTCTCATAACACCTTTCAAATATATGATGCAGGTATAATCACCATGCTGTACATTAGATCCTCAGAACTTGTTAATTTCATAGTTGGAAGTTTGTACCCTTTGACCATTATGTCCCCAATTCTTTTACCCTTTAGCTCCACATGACCACAGCTCTGTTTCTCTGAGTTCGGCTTTTTTAGAATCCACATATAATATACCTTATTTGTTAGAAGTTACAATTTTTATTAATAAATAATTTACTAAATGCCAACGTTTAGTGAATAAATGGAAATTTTAGAATGTTATTTTTATAATGAGCTCATTTTCATAAAACATGTATACATACTCAATAGCCATATCTCTGGAGAGTGAAAATATGAAAATATTTTTTGAACCATCTTTATATATAGCATATTTACAATGAACATATGTTACTATTGTAATTTGCAAAATAAATAAGTATATTTTAATGTTTCAATTCTTCGTTTGGGGACCAGATAACAAGTATATCATAGAGATAATGTCAGTTGAAAGGTACTCTGTCCACAGGAAGTTCTCCATCCAGACAGAGAGGGCCAGTTGCAAACACTTTTTTCACATGGATGATGGAAAATTTATTAAACTATTATCATATTGATGGGCATTTATGTTAATCAATATAATTTTTGCCACCACATTTCTTTGGTGAATATCCTTACCCACATTTATTTGTATATATAATATGGGTAAATGTCAGGGATGAATTCTTGGAGGTGGAGTTGCTCAGTCAAGAGATATAAAATTTTAATTTTTGAGATGTTGCCAAATTGTTTCCAAAGTTTTACTGATTTCCATTATAACATTATTAAATTCATTTTTCTTCTAATTAAAAAATATTTTCAATTACATTTGACATATAATATATTAGTTTCAGATATACAACATAGTGATTAGACATTTATTTAACTTATGAAGTGATCCCCCTGATAATTCTAGTACCCATTTGACACCATACATATTTACAATATTATTGCCTATATTTCTTATGCTGAACTTTAAATCTCTGTGATTTTATAACTGGCAATTTATAGTTCTTAATCCCTTCACTTTTTCACCTATCCCCTGCAACCTCCCTCCCATCTAGCAACCATCAATTTCTTTTCTATATCTGTGAGTTTGTTTCTGTTTTGTTTGTTCATTTATTTTGTTTCATAGATTCCACAATTAAAGAGAAATCATTTGGTATTTGTTTTTCTCTGACTTATTTTACTTAGCATAATACACTCTAGGTTCCTCTCTGTTTTCACAAATGGCAAGATTTCATTCTTTTTTTTATGGCTGAATAATATTCTATTGTATGTATGTGCCACCTCTTTTCATGCATTTGTCTATCAGTGGATACTTAGGTTGCTTCCATATCGTGGCTATTATAAAGAATGCTGCACTGAACATAGGGTTGCATATGTCTTTTAGAATTAGTGTGTTTAATTTCTTCAGAGAAATACCAAGAAATGGGATTCTTGGGTCATATGGTAGTTCTATTTTTAATTTTTTGAAGAACCTCTATACTATTTTCTATAATGGTTCCACCATTTATAATACCACCAACAGTATAGGAGAGTTCTTTTTTTCTCCACACCCTTGCTGGCACTCATTGTTTGTTGATTTATTGATGATAGCCATTCTGACTGGTGTGTGGTAGTATTTCAGTGTGGTTTTAATTTGCATTTCCCTGATTAGTAATGATAGGAGCATCTTTTCATATATCTGCTAGCCATCTATATGTTCTCTTTAGAGAAATATCTATTTAGGACCTCTGCCAATTTTTTTAATTTTTTTTTTTTTTTTGGTGTTAAGTTGTTTTTGTTTCTTATATATTTTGGACATTAACTCCTTACTGGATGTATCATTGGCAAATATCTTCTGTTACTCGATAGGTTGTATCTTTGTTTTGTTGATGGTTTCCTTCACTGTGCAAAAACTTTGGCTTGATGTAGTCCCATTTGTTTATTTTGCCTTTTTTTCCTTTGCTTGAAGAGAAATATCTGAAAAAAATATATTACTAAAAGTGTCAAAGGGTGATATCAAAGAGCTTGTGTTTTCTTGTAGGAGTTTTATGGTTTTTGTCTTACATTAAAATCTATAATGCATTTTGAGTTTACTCTTGTATATGATATAAAAAAGTGATCCAGTTTCATTTTTTTGAGTGTATCTGTTTAGTTTTCCCAACACCACTACTGAAGATACTGTCTATACCTCATTCTTACCTCCTTTATCATACCCGAGTCCCTTATTCCATTTGCCTTCGACTCTCAACTTCCACTTTCACACCCTATCCCATTCCAACTCATGTGAATTTTCCAGCAGGTCATTTTTCTTTTCCTTCATGTTTCTTTAACTCTTGCAGGCAATTCTACATTCCTCGGCTCACCCATTCTCCCATTTTCATCCCGCAGACAACCACACCTACGTTCTTCACCCCACCTGTTTCACGGCCCACTTCCAGCCAATTTTCCCCATCTCTCATCCTCACCCTAGACACTCTGGCCCGCCACAGAAGGGCTGCGGGATTAATTGACTATATCGACATGAGTTTCTTGGTGCTCTATTCTGTTCCATTGATCTATGTGTCTGTTTTTATACCAGATCAGTGTTGTTTTGATTACTGTAGACTTGTAATATAGTTTGACTTCAAATAGCATAATAGCTCCAACTTTGTTCTTTCTCAAGATTCTTTTGGCTATTAGGGTCTTTTTTGGTTCTGTATACATTTTAGGATTATTTGTTCTAGTTCTGTAAAAAATGCCATTGATGTTTTTAGAAGGATTACATTGACTCTCTAGATTGCTTTGAGTAATATGGGAATTTTAACGATGTTAATTCTTGCTACCTAGGAGCACAGTATGTATCTTTTTTTATTTGTATCTTCTTCAGTTTCTTTCTTTAGTGTCTTATAGTTTTCTAACTATAGGTCTTTTAACTCATTAGTTAAATTTATTTCTAGGAATTTTATCATTTCTGATGCAATTGTAAATGAAATTGTTTTTTTTTTTAATTTCTCTTTATAATAGGTTGTTATTGGTGTATAAAAATGCAACTGAATTCTGAATATTAATTTTATATCCTGTTACTTTGCTGAATTTGTTCTAATAGTTTTTTGGTGACCTCTTCAGGATTCTCTATAGTATTGTGTCATCTACAAATGATGACAATTTTACTTCTTCCTTTCCACTTTGGAAGCCTTTTGTGTCTTTTTCTTTTCTTATTGCTGTGGCTAGGACTTCCAATACTGTGCAGACTAGAAGTGATGAAAGTGGACATCCTCGTCTTGTTCCTGATCTTAAGGAACACTTTTAGCTTTTCACCCTTGAGTATGTTAGCTATATGTTTGTCATAGATGATCTTTATTATGTTGGGCTAAGTTTTCTCTATTCCCATTTTGCTGAGCACTTTTATCATAAATGAATGCTGGATTTTGTCTAATGCTTTTTCTGCATTTATGATTTTTATCCTTCATTTTTTTTATGTGATATATCATGTTAATTGATTTGTGAATATTGAACCAAACCTGCATCCCAGGAATAAATCCCACTTGGTATATGATCTTTTTGATGTATTGCTGAAATCAGTTCAATAACATTTTGTTGAGGGTTTTGGCATCTATGTTCATCAAGGATATTGGATATTGGCCTATAATTTTTTTTTTGTCATGTCTTCTTCTGGTTCCAGAATCATGGTAATTGTGGCCTTATAAAATGAGCTTGGGAGCCTTCTCTCCTCTTCAATTTTTTGCAAGTTTGAGAAGGATTGGAGTTAATTTTTTGAGTGTTTTGTAAAATACACCTATGAAGTCATCTGGTCCAGGACTTTTGTTTGTGGGGAGTTTTTTAATTACTAATTCAGTTTCATTGGTAGCTACCAGTCTGTTCAGATTTCTGTTTCTTTTTAATTCACTATTAGAAGATTGTATGTTTCTAGAAATTTACCCATTTCTTACAAGTTGTCCAGTTTGTTGGCACATAATTGTTCATAGTATTTTCTTATAATCATTTGTATTTCTGAGATGTCAGTTGTGATTTCACCTCTTTCATTTTTGTTTTATTTATTTGGATGGGTTTTCTCTTTTTATTGATGTATTTGGTTAAAGGTTTAAAAAATTTTTTTTCAAGAACCAGCTCTTGATTTCATTGATCTTTTGTATTGTTAAATTAAAATTATTAGGGTTACATTAGTTAATAAAATCAAATAGATTTCAAGTGAACAGTTCAATAATGCATCATATATATATCGCATTGTGTGTTCACTGCCCAAAGTTAAATTTCCTTTCATCATCATGTATTTGACCCCTCTTTAGTATTGTATTTTGGACTCTATTTTTTTAATTTCCATTCTAATCTTTATTATTTCATTCCTACTACTCACTTTGGATTTCATTTGTTCTTTTTTGAGTTCCTTTAAATGTAAGGTTAGATTGTTTGAAAGTTTTCTTATTTCTTGAGGTAGGCCTGTATTGCTATGAATTTCCTTTTGAAACTGATTTATCTGTGTCTCAGAGATTTTGGATAATTGTGTTTTTATTTTCATTTGCCTCAAAGTATCTTGATTTCTTTCTTGATCTCATTAACTATTTATTTATTAGCATGATTTAGCCTCCATGTGTTTATGTGTTTTTTAGTCTTCTTCTTGTAATCGATTTCTAGATTCATACTATTGTGATTAGAGAAGATGCTTGATTTTAATCTTAAATTTATTGAGACTTGTTTTGTGGCCTAACATATCTATACTGAAAGATGTTTCATGTTTACTTGAAAAAAATATATATTCTACTGCTTGTCTGTGAAGTGTTCTAAAAATATCAAGTAAATTCTTTTGTCTAATGTGTTTTTTAAAGCTACTATTTCCTTGTTGATTTTCTGTCTGGATGATCTGTCCATTGATGTCAAATTGGTGTTAAACTCTCCTGCTGTTACTGTATAACTGTCAATCTCTCTCTTATGTCTGTTAATATTTGCTTTATATATTTACATGCTCCTGTATTGGCCGTGTAAATGTTTGCAAGATTTATATCCTCTTATTGGATTAATCTCTATGATTATGAAATGTTCTTGTCTTGTGTTATAGCCTTCATTTTAAAAAGCATTTTAAAAAAAAGTATTACAACCCTTCCCGCCCTTTTTTAATTTCTGTTTGCATGAAATGTTTTTTCCATCCTTTTACTTTCAGTCTGTTTGTATCTTTTGATATGAAGTGGGTCTCTTGTAGGCAGTATATGTATAGGTCTTGTTTTTTAATCCATTTTGTCACTCTACGTCTTTTGATCAAAATATTTAATTTTCATTTAAAGTAATTATTGATAGTATGCAATGATTGACATTTTATTAATTTTTTTCTGATTGTTTTTGTAGTTCTCTGTTTCTTTCTTATCCCCTTGCTTTCTTCTTTGCATATTGATGACTTTCTATACTGTTGTGTTTGAATTCTTTTCTCTTTATTTCTTGTATATGTCTTGTAGATTTTTGGTTTGTGGTTGCCATTTGTTTCATGTATATCAAACTATGTTTATAGCAGTCTGTTTTATGTTGGTGGTTGATTAATTTCAAACACACTATAAAATTACTACATTTTTTACTCAACCCTCCATGTTTATGGTCATCATTATTTTTTACTTCTCTTGTGTGTGTTTATGTGTATCCCTTAATTTACTGTTATAATTACACATGATCTTTCTACTTTTGCCTTTTAACCTTCGAACTAACTTTATCATTAGCTGATCTGCTTTTATTACGTGTTTGCTTTTTTCAGAGATTTTTTTTTTAATTTCCTGTATATATTTTTTTATTTTTGATCTTTCTTCTTAAAGAAGTCCCTTTTACTTTTAACACCAATTTAGAGGAGTTGCACTCCTTTAACTTATTCTTGTCTGGGAAACTATCTCACCTTTAATTCTAAATGATAAACTTGCTGGACAGATTAATCTTTATTGTAGGTCCTTGCTTTTCATCGCTTTGAGTATTTTGTGCCAATCCCTTCTGGCCTGCAAAGTTTCTGTTGAGAAATCAGCTGACAGTCTTAGGGGAACTCCCTTCTAAGTAATTACCTGCCTTTCTTGCTGCTTTTAGGATTCTCTCTTTTGTCTTTAACCTTTGGCATTTTAATAATGATGTGTCTTGGTGTGGAACTCTTTGGATTTATCTTGTTTGAGACTCTCTGTGTTTCCTGGACTTGTGTATATGTTTCCTTTATCAAGTTAGTAAAGTTTTTGGTTATTATTTCTTCAAAGAGGTTTTCTGTCTCTTGCTCTTTCTGTCCTTCTTCTGCTACCATATAGTGCAAATGTTGGTATGCTTGATGTTGTCCCAGAGTTCCCTTAAACTGTCTACATTCTTTAAAATTCTTTTTTTCTTTTTGCTAACCTGATTGGGTGTTTTCTGTTACTTTGTCTTCCAGATCACAAATTCTATCCTCTCATTCATCTAATCTGCTGTCAATTCTCTCTAATGTATTCTTCATTTCAGTTATTGTAGTCTTCATTTCTGACTGGTTCTTTTTTATGGTTTCTATTTCTTTGTTGAGGTTCTCACTGAGTTCTCCTATTCTTTCCTTAACTTCTTTGATTGTCATTTTATCCTGTGTTTTGAACTCTATCTTGTAGACTGTTCGTCTCCATTTTGTATAGTTGTTTTTCTAAAGTTTCTTTCTGTTCTTTCATTTGGGATATGTTTCTTTGTCTCCTCATTTTGACTGGCTCCCTGTGTTTGTTAGATCTGCTACATCTTTCAGCCTTGTCAGAGTGGCCTTATTTAGCAGGCATCCTGTGAGGCTCAGTGGTGCAGTCTCCCTGTTCACCTGAGCTGGGCGCTCTAGTAGTGTCTCTTGTATGAGTTGTGTATGTCCTCCTGTTGTCTTTGAATCTTGATTGCTGTTGCCACATCAGTAGGTGGAGTTGACCCTCTTATTGACTGGATATGAGGTCTGGCCCTGAATACAGTGGATAAGCTACTGTGCAAGTGCTGACCTCACAGAGCAGGAGTTACTTTAGCAGGGCTCTGGTGCCCATGAATCTGCCCTTTAAGTATGTTATTTGTGGAGCTGTTTGGATGGTATTCTGTTTTAGTCTGAAGCCAACTACTGGGTGTGTTTGTTTGGAGCCTCTTTGGAGGAGCTCTGGTGTAGGCCAAGGTCGGCTCCAATTTTTGTCTGGTTAGGGGCCACCTGGTGGGAACTATAAAGTGATCTGTGATTGGTGGCCACTTCTGCTGGATTTAGAGGCTCTTTGGAGAGGCTATGCTGCAACCTGAGGTCAGCTGCCATTAGTGCCAGATTTGGGACCCTTTGATGGGCACTACAATATAAGCTGAGGTCAGCTGCCACTTGTGCTAGGTTTGTGGCCACTTAGTTGAAGCTACATTCCAAGTTAACACTGGCCATAGCTTATAACAGTCTTGGGGCCACCCTATGTGAGTTACAATGCACATTGAAACCAGTTGCCACTTATGTTAGGCTTGGGGCCATTTAGCACGATGTACACTCTCCAGCATGAGCCATGGTAGGCTGCTTATGAGGAAAAGCCACTGGAAACAGCTTGGGCTTGGCACATGAGTTTGGTGGGGTGGGGTCTCAGGCCACCACAGTGGAGCAAATCAGATTTGATGCCTTTCTCAGCCTGCCAGTTGGGTAGAGGCTTAACACATGAGCAATGGCAAGTTTCCCTGGAGAGAGCTGCATTGACCTCTGCCCCTCCAGCTCTTGCTCTGAAGCTAGTCAATTAAATTCCTTCCTCTATGTCCCTGGTACTTTTATAACTGCTGTCCCTGCCCAGAGTGAGTGAGTCTGTGAGCGAGGGAGTCTGTGACTGGGCCCCTCAAGAGGAACACACCTGGGATTCCAGTAGCCCTCTGTCTTACTAGGATGCAATCCTCACTGTTTTTCACAGTCAGATGTTATAGAGACTCCTCTTCCTGGCACTCACTCTGGGATGGAGTGCTGGGTGTTGGACCAGGAGCCCTCACTTCTCAGAGGGGACCTCCGCAGTTGAGAGATTCCTCTTGATTTTTAATTGCAACACCTGTGAGTGTGGGACATGCCTGTTCTGCATTTCTGCCTCTTCTACCAATCTTGTCATGGCTTTTTTTTTATATCCTTAGTTATAGAATTTCATTTTGGCAAGTCTTCAGGTGGTTCTCAGTGATAGTTGCTTTGTAATGTAGTTGTTGTTTTGATGTGACGGGAAAAGCTGAGCTCGGCATTTACCTACTCCGCCATCTTGAATGGGTATCTGACCCAGTTGCAAGTATTAACACAAGGAGAATTTATTGCTTCTATGTGCACGAGCAGTACAGGTTATCTTGTTAAATGTGTGAAATTTATTGTTGGTGTAATAAATTTTCATTACATTTCATTTACAGTAAAGAAATATATAGTAAAAATAAAACATTGCATTTAAATTCTCTATAAATGAAAGACAACATTCTGTTTCCTGAGGAACTTGTAAAGAGTAAATAATAATCTGTTTTAAGTGAGAGGTTCAAAACAGTAGCTAATGTTTTTCAGCCAGGAATACAAATATGCAATTAGCAGATTAGAAAGGGACAAGGCAAAAAAACAAAAACAAAAACAAAATTCATGTGAATAGAATAAAATATATCTTACAAATATATCTTTATTCCAGATGTAGTTGAAGCAATTTATTATCCTTATTAAGCAGCATAAATAATGAAATATTATAAACAATAATTAATAATTATGGAATAAAGATCACACATTCTTTATTTGGTTTTCTAATATAAATATTTCTTTTAATTGTGGAGTAACATTTGATTAAGTTAAAACTGTTGGATCAGCAAACATAAAATAAGACAAATTCATTCTTGCATATTTTCCTGCTTTTTAAGTTAATCATATAAATTCTATCTTATGTCTCTGTTAAAATAACAGTGTAAACTAAAAATACATATGACTTAGGAGTAATGTTTCTTTAAAGGAATGAACAGAAAGAGGTGATTTATATATCTTTCTGTGGTCAAGAAGAAGACATAGTGAGGCCAAAACTAGAACTGGCCAAAAGGTGACTCCAAATATTAGGTCAATCAGTGAAACACAAACAGGCTAACTTTAGGAATACCTGTAGCTTTAAATATTATAATTTCTTAGTTCCACCTCAG
This sequence comes from Eidolon dupreanum, assembly GCA_028627145.1. Classification (NCBI taxonomy): domain Eukaryota; kingdom Metazoa; phylum Chordata; class Mammalia; order Chiroptera; family Pteropodidae; genus Eidolon; species Eidolon dupreanum. The sequence goes on from CM053513.1 coordinate 56,450,369, forward strand.
AATTCTTTCAATATCCTTTAAGCACAAAATAGGATCAGTTCAAAATGTCTGGTACATGACATTTTGGTTTGTTTTTTTTTTTCTTATTCTGGACATCTCTTTAATATCAGCACATTAATTCTTCCTCATTCTTTCTAATAGCTATATAATATTGCCCAGTGTATAGAAATAATGAATTTATATTTCACTGTTTTCTTATTCTTAGGAATTTAGGCTATTTCCATTTGATTACTATTTTTATGGTGAAAAAAATGTTTGTTTGTATATACATACATATACATACACACAGATATCTATACATACTGCACATATATATGTGGTCATGTACATATATATGTATAATATGTATATATGCACTTGAGTTATTAAATCTACAAAGAAAATTCATAAATTCATAAATGTAGAATAAATGTGTGTATGTATACATGTATATAATATGCAAATATAAGTATATATATGTAATGTATGTCTATACGCTCACATAGTGAGCAATTATATCTATAAGAATAATTATTAAAGGTAGAATTTTTATGCTGAAGGATATACATACTTTAAATTTTAGAGACTTTACACAGTTAAATTGTTTTAGCTCCTATGTTTGTGGTCACACATAGAAAGACCTGCTTCACTCCAAGATTAAACAAAGGAAACAAGCAAAAAACTCATTTTGTTCTAATATTTTATGGCTTCAAATTTTATGTTTGATTCTTTGATGAAGGGTGAATTTTTGTGGAGAAAGAAATGAGAAAGGAATACAAATTTACAGTGAGAAAATCAAGGTTTAAATAGTGAAATATGATTTGCTTATGGTCATGGGGCTGCAGATATCTAGGACAATGGTAAACAAAGACTGTGAGAATATCTTACTAACAAAAAAATACATTTAAAAATAATAGCATTAACATTTCCCATGTTCTAGATATTTTGGTTGTTCGCTTATTTTAATCCTTTAGTCCAAAGAATCTTTGTCTTTTTTAGAAGTACTGATTTTTGAGGCCTAGTTAATACACTAATAGTCAAACAATAACATTCAATAAAGAGTCAAACAGAACTCATGATTTGACTCACCAGAAAGAGCTAATATCCAGCACCACTCACTCTGTACTGTGTATTGTGGGAAAGAATATAATCCTAAATTATATCCAAAATACTAGCAGAGTCTAGAACTCAAAGAAGTAAAAGGCATCCTAAAGTGCAGGGAGAGTTACAGTGTTTGAAACAAATGAAGTATGATACAAACTGGATTGGTAGAACGTTTAGAAGCAGAGAACTGATACATTTCTCAAATAGAATGAGAAAAGCTCAGTTTTTTTTTTTGTTTGTTTGTTTTGTTTTTGTTTTTTTGTTTTTTTGTTTTTTAACAGAGGACAAAACATATATTCAGGACAAACATGTACTATTTTGGGAGAAACAGAGATTTCATAGGAATCCAGCATGGAGCCAGATTTGTGAGATCTTTCACTGCTACTTTTGTACTATTTTTGTGGGGAGTTCCTAAAGGTATTTAAATAGGCAAGAGACATAAAATAAAATATATTATTTAGAGGAATTTCACCTGGCACCAGAGTCTTAAATGAGTTAGAGAGTGGGTTCAGGAAAGCAATGGAATTTATTAAGAACTTTTACTTTTCATGATATAATTAATCCATGCTATGGGGCTGAGGCTCTTATCTTTACCTTAGAAGATTTTTACGCTTATCATTTAAATTTAATTTAAAAAGTTACTTGATCTTTTGTGTATATTGTTCTTCCATGTGTTATTCATTTTGGTCAGTGGCAATTTAGCAGCCTTAGAAATGATAAATTTATGTGAGAAACTCTTATTCTCTATCCCTCTACAGTACCTTTTTTTTGGGGGGGGGGGCATGTTTTTGTTTTTTGATGTTGTGAGTTACATTGAAGAAACTCTAAAAAACATTTTCTTCATTTCTAATAGTGCTAACTCTTGTACAGACATGCATCACTTGGCAATAATTAGAAGTAGAGAATCCCCATGACTTTAAACAACAGATCCCCAGATATGGACAATGTCTTCACTTGCAATCAGTCCTTGATTTTGACATGACAGGTGCCAGGTGTTACAAGTTTACTTGTTTTTAATGTAAAAGAAAAAAAAAATGTAACATTTTTGCAAATGAAGCAGAACAGATTCTGCTAGCATAAAATGCCCGGCATACATTTCAACAAAGTAAATTCCAGCTGCTTTAACTAAGGACCAAACAACCTGTTTCAGTACGTTTGAATTACAATGTTCCCAAACCTTTTGTTCTCAAAAACATCCACAAGTGCCTCAGATACTTTAGAAATACTGTGGATTCTTACCAAGCTCCTGAAGGCGAGCAGACGTTGATTGATATAATCACATCTAAGGTCTACTTCTTAGTTCCTAGTTTATTAGAAAATTTTCTTAACCTCATAAGGCCCCATTGAAATAGTGAAATAACTTTTTAAAGCATATAATCCCAAGACCACAATAAAGTAAATGTCTTCTGCAGACATGAGATTTTAATGTTTCTAGAAGGTGGAGAGAAGATGGAAGAGTAATAATTGATATGTCAGTGGGAAAGATTGGCAACTTGTTATAGAGTCAGAGGGATATGCAGCTTGAGAAAAAAAATAACTCCTCCTATGGACCCCAAGAGAACCATGTAACAGAAAATCTGAGTTTGAAGTCTATCAATGGCAAGATATGAGACTCTATACAAGGATATTAATTGAAAGGCTATGTTTTTGGACCAGTTGAGCCTCCCAGTATGAAGGCAAAATTTTCAGAATTCAGGAATCTAACATACTAGAAGGGGAAAAAAAAGTATGCAAAAGTTGTTGAGAGAGGGGTTAATTTTTAAAGGAAAATAAACAAATCATCTGAGTAGATCTAGAGCAGCTAGTACAGTGTTCTTGAAAACAAAGCTTACCTTCTGGCATTCATGGGTTCCTCAAAAACAAAAACCGAAACATCTGTCTTGTTTTGTTTTTTTGTTTTTTTTTTTGCCCAGGCTTCAAAAATCAAAGCCTTTTTCCCTCTAGTCAAACATCTTACAATCTTATGTAAGGTCCCCAAGCAGGTTTTTGTTGTCTGATTATTAAATGTATATGGAAAACCAAGTATCACTGAACATTTGAGATCAGAAAGGAATATGAAAATAAAGGCCCAAAAGAAATAAAAAATAGAGATAATAATTAAAAACAACTTATATTTAGTTTCTTATGGCAACCCTAGAATTAAGGCATTCATTAAAAAAAGAGACATGTTGTTATGAAAATAAAACAACCGTGGAAAAAAGGAAAAATATTTGAAAAACCAAAAATAAAAAGCCCCAAATTATTCCATAGAGTTTCAAAATTAGAAAAATTGTCCTAAAAAAGAGAGCAAAAGAGGAAAAAACAATGAGCAATAATATAAAATAAAAAGTATAATCCAGCAGATTCAATATCTATGCATAGGATACAGTGTTCAGACTGATAGATCTAACCAAATACACAGTAAACATAAATCTACGATGATAAAATCATATGAAACAAATATAAAGAGGCCCCATAAGAGAGAAAACTTAGTCAACCTACAAAAGGACAAGGAAAATTCTATCATCAGACTCCTCATCAGAAGCTAGATTCTAGAAGATAATGGATACAATATTTAAAGCTCTAAGGGAGTTATTAGAATTACCTAGAATTCTATACCCAGATAAACTACAGGGTAAAATAAAGATTCTTTTACACATGCAAAGGCCCAGGACATTTACTTCCAAAATATCTCTACTAAAGAAATCACTAGTAAAATGAAGGATAGAACCAAAAACTAAGGGGATATGTGGTCTAGAAAATAGTGAAACCAAATGTTCAGTAGTGAAATTCTGTGTTAAGATGAAATCTCAGTCGTTGGGCTAGAGACTACCCAATCCAAAATGGAGCTGAACAGAGTCCTCTGGAGAGGGGGGCTCCAGGAAATAAACAGAATTGACAGACTTGTTAAATTTTGAAGATGTATTAACAAATAGAAATTATTTAAATTCTATTTTAAGAAGATTATTCTTTGGCATAGTCATGACAACAGTAACTATAAAGCAGGAAATATAATCTTAGCACATTTTTGGCTTCATAGTGAACCAAATTTTCATAATCAAGTTTTCCAACTCTTGTAATTAATTTATAGACATATCAGTAAGGGCTTAACTTACTTGATTTATTTTAGCCTAGATGATTCTGCACTTTGTGGCCTTTCCTTCATCTCAGACTCATCTTATACAAGCTCCTCCAACATCAGTACACTTCAGTTGAGGTTGGTCTGTCAGTTTCTCATACACACTAAGGTCTCTTCTACCTCAGGGTCTTTAAATAAGCTTTCCCATCTGCCTGGGATTATTCCAACCTATTCCTACTCTCTTTCAGATGTCTCAGATAAATGTGACCTAATTCTCTTCACTAGGTTAGTTCTACCTGTACCTCTTCTTCTTCATAGCACCTGACATATAATAACTGATTAAGAAATCCTTTTACATCATATGAATAAGTGCTATTTTTCTTGCTTACAATTTTTCTGTTTGATGTGGTATTTTTCATCTTTTATTAAAGACTTTATCATTTACGTACTTGCTTAAATGGCATGTCTCCTTTGCAATCTTTAGTGTCTTGCTCAGAAAAGAACTTATTAACTCTACTTTTAATTAGCAGCATGTGCTACTACTGTATTACTCTTTCCTGGACATACCTGAATTGTGATCAGAGGAGACAGAGGGCTGGGTCTGATGTATATAAATCTAGAATAGTTTCATATAGTTAGAGGATAACCTCTATAGTTGATAATATGCCTAAAAGGAAGGGCATTCACACTCACCTTTAAATTATTTTGCCACTTATAAATTCTACCATCACCAAACCAACCTTTTTGAACTTCTAAATTAGTCCAGTAAAATCCCTGAATTAAAATTTTTTCAAAAAATAATGTTAAATAAGTGTTAAATTTACTTGCAGAAAGATAAATGTTAAATTTACTTGCAAAAAGAGTTTTTATTAATATGTGAAATTATGTTCTTAATTAACTATTACATAATTTACAAAATAAATAAAAATTGCTTTCTGTTTCTTTTAACCTCAAGTGTTCAGAAAAGATTTGACACCCTTTTGTAGATTTCATACATTTTAACAGTTGGACTTTTCTTTTAAAATAGAGGTATTACTTGCATACAAAATTCTTCAAAATTCCTTAAAAATACCATATCTAATTCATTTTTATTCATACGAAGTATCAAATCAAAACTCCATTACTATGGCAGTATTTCTATTCTAGAGCTCTACATAATATCTAAAATTATAATGGGATTCTTTTATATCTTTCTTTTAAAAAATATGTTTCCATTATATAGTTAGATAAAAATATAACTTACAATTTGGGGGCATAATAAAAACAGACACCTGTGGAGAGATGACCAGTCTATCTACATATGCTTTTTATTTTTTTAACTAGTCTTTAATTATTTTTAATTAAGGTACAAAATTAATTTTGTCACCCTGGAATATTCAAATACTATAGGCTATAACTAAGATATAGTCTCTTAAATGTAACAAATTAAATGTTCTGTGTATGTATGTTTTTCTGTTTTTCCAGAATTGTTTCAATTTCTGCTATTTTTTCCTTTTTAATAATTATCAGAAATTAAATTTTAAAATGTTAAGCCTTAATTATTTAATCAGAACTGTTTTTTTTTTCTCTTTCCATTGATGTTTTTTGAAACACCATCTATTTTCTTTTTTAATGTTTCTTTACTCAGCTAGTAAGAGTGAAATCTAAAAATCCTGTTTCTGAGCTTATGGAACAGGAAAGGTTTATTTCTCATTCACATTAAACTCAATATGTTTAAGTCAGTTCTCCTACATTTTGTAGCAATGACAGTAGGACATGTAGCTTTCAAAGTTGTATAGTACCAGAAGAGGAAAAATGTTGTGTTTTTAAGGATAAAAATTGTGTTTTTTTTTTTATCATTAATCCTGTTGACCAGAACATGGCCCTAAAAATTTCAAGAGATGATGGGAGTCATGAGAAAGCAAAAGCATTAATAATCCTGGGAACCATTAAGCGGTACAGAGTTGCAGTAAGCTAATTTTTAGTTTTTAAAGTTCTAGTTTGATACTAAACAAATATATACATATTACAAAATTATTTATCCCATTTCAATACCTATTTAATTATATATGTATATTGAAAAAAAAATTAATGTAAACTCTGAAAAATAATGATTTAGCTCTCTAAACTAGAGTAATCGAGCCACATATCATGACTCAACTTGCCCACAAAAAACAGTTACAAGCCCACTTTGTGTCTATGACCTAGTATTCCCTGTCACACTCATTTCTGATGCCCCACCAATTAGAGCTCATCTCTCATTGCTTCAAATTCTTGCTCTGTTTTATATATGTGACCCTTCTCCTACTCCATAATTAGTATTGAGAGCTAGACTTCAAATTCCTCTTATGAACTTAAACTTGATTCACTACAGAAATTATATGTGAGACTTCAGCTTTGGATGAAAAATCACTAATTCTAATCCCTCAGAGGCCATTTTTTAAAATATACTAGTGTCCATTGAAAGTGGTGTTTAGGCATCTGTTGTGTAGGTAGCCAAGATTTATTTAAGCCATATGTTAATATTGTCTAGAAAATTATTTCAAATCCTTAGGAATCTTAAAGTAATTTTTAAGATAATACATAGCAAATTTGCTCTCTTCAGTTTATCCAAATTCAATATTTAATAAGCAACATGTGTTAATTTCCACTAATAAGAAGCAATAAGCCCTGATTTTTGCTCTTTGAGGGTAAATTTATTATTTTACAAGCTCCTATTTAAAAATATTCCTTATAAAAATAATCTATTGTTCATTGACCCCTGACTGAAAAAGCACTCATATAAGACTTTACTAAAGGTATAATGACAAATATTTACTGTGTAGCTATTAGAGAGGTTTTATTATGTTTTCATGAATATTAACTTCCTGCTAATTAATTGAGGTAACTGTCAGAATGAGTTAGAAATGTAGATGACAGTGATTAAACCATGTCATGTATATTAAATAGGCATCATATAAGATTTTAAAATAGATATCTCTAACAGCTAAATATTTAAATGTCTTCCCTTCCATTTCTTTTCCTCAGACATTTAAAAGTATATTTATCTTCTTTCTTTTTTGTTCCTCAGTTTACTATAACTTACAAAAAGAAAAGAAGCCTTCTAATTTAGAAAAAATATATGGTATTCAACAATCAAATTATGTGTTTTGTTTAAAAAGATTTCAAAAGCAGGGGCTTAAATATAATAATTGCAATTAAAATATAGTTTCTATTATTTAATGGTAGAAAGTATTTATTCTTATGGATAGGCTATTGTAAGAGAGAATTATAATGATTCCATGTGTACAATTGTACATAATTACTTAATAATCTAACATCCCCCTGAAGAGTATGATTATACATTCTCCTTCACTTTCATGATGTGTAAATGACTTCCAGAAACCCTACTCATAATAAAAATCCTTCTGCATTTCTAAAATTTATTGGTAGTCCATAATACAATCATTTGCAAAATGAGCTTATATTGGTGGAGCAGAAATTCTTCACAGTAATTACTCATTCCAAAAATCTCTAAAATGAGTTTCAAGTACACACTGCACTATAGTTATAGGAAAATCAAATAATGGGATTCCTTATCATCCTCCATGAGATTATCCCTTGCTTAGTGATCCATTACTGGCATAGTAAGGGCTTAAACAAAAACTATTTATGATAAAACTAATAATAAGCTAAAATCTGGAACATTTTATCCTCTTAATAAACTTAAAAGATAATTTTTAAAGACTAACAATTGACTTTATAGACACACAACAGTAAAGATGTAGACATCTTAATGGCTTTTCTTAATATTAACTAGGAGTGAATTTCAACGAATATTGATCTATTTGATAAACTTTTAAATAAGAGAGATCAACACAATAAGGAATGAGGATATATTTTGTTTATTATAAGACTAACTAGTTTTTAGAGTTCAACCAAGAAGAAAGCACCATAAATTCTAGCAATGATAATGATATTTAGAGGTAGTCTCAGTAAGTGGATCTGAGAAAAATACAAGTAACCACTATATTCAGTGCCTCAATTTGAGCCCTTTATATGACATATCCTGTGAATTTTTACCCATGATAAAACCAAAAATCAGAGAGATTAATTAACTTCCCCAGTGTCAAATAACCAATAAGTGATGAAATCAGAAATTTAATCCTGGTCATCCAGTTCCAGAGCTTGGATTTAGTTGAAGCTAGTGGAAACAGAGGATAACAAACAAAAAGAAAAACACATTTCTACTTTTGAAGACATCATTTTCTTGATGGTATTTCTTCTTCTCTAAATTTTTAATGAGTAAAGGACCAGATTAAATAAAATAAATGTAATTTTAGGAATGAGGCAGAAGTATAAACTCGTGAGACAGTTGTAACCAGATTGTGTTCTTTGTGAACAAAGGAAATTTAACCACATCTTTCTATTAATGACCTGAAGAACTAAAGTGCCAGCCCTGAATTATTGTAATGAGGAGTGTCTACTCTGGTTAAATGAATAACAAGATCAGTCTCATGAGATTTTTATAAAATGTTTCTCTTAAAGATACAGGACAAAGCACAGCTTTATTTGTACTTTAAGAAATATTTTCCAATTCCATATTTATACCATAACTTGATATTCATAGTTAGAACACAGAATCAGTTATCAGAAATCTGGGGCATTGGCCTAGACTACTACTCTTTGACTATCCATAATAGTTATGTCTCTGAACTTAATACCTGTCTTCAATTATAAAATTAGGCTTTTAATATGTGCCTAACTTATTTCATGGGCTTCTTTTTGTAATCAAGTAGGGTATTTTATACACATATGTGTGTGCTTGCATATACATTTACATATATATACATATATATTATATGTATATACACATATATATTATATATATATAGCTGTAGGCAGTATATATAAATGAAAATAATACATATACTAAACCATTGAATAACCTGCTAACCTGCTACTCTTTCGTTATATAAATTAACTCTATTTAGAATAGCTCTTATGGGAAAGGGCTCCATGCTCAGGGGTTAGAGCACTGGTCTTGTAAAATAATTTTTACATTGAAGTAATGCCTTTCATTGCCACAAACCCATTGATTAGTAGTATAATTTTTGTATTTGTACCAATTAAGATTATAAATGTACAACACATGCTTAACAAAGTCACTTTTCCAGTCTAATTAGCTTTGCTTTGTTTAGTCAAGTCAGCAATAATTTCTTCAGAAAGAAGTCAGATGAACTACCATGGAAAGTTAGAGTGGAAGATAAAGCAACAGAGTTCGGACCAGATACCAACATAGATTGTAATTTATCTTCTGTCTCTGTTTCCCTCTGAATTCCTGTTGGAAAACAGTTAGCCTCTTTTTTCAAGTTTCCATGTCTTCTTTTTGGATCAGCTATCTACTTAAAAACAAATAAATTTGAAATAACCCCTGTACTTTTACTATTCCATTTCTTTCTTGTAATAATATTTTCAAATAGGAGGAAAAAAAATATGAACTTTTTCTTGATTGATGATATTCTAGCTCTCCCCTTTTTTGGAATTTCATGCCGGATAGGGGTATTTCTTTTTAGGGTACATGTTGAATACTATATTTATAAATGAACAGAAAAAAGGCAAGATTTAGAGGTGTTATTTTACACAGTTCTATCTATTTTGAGAATAGAAGTGCTTGGAAAAAATATCTGAAACACAGTAGGTAGATAGTAGGTTAATATTTATAATAAACAAAGGGCTTTTAACAAATGCCAAGGAGGCAAAGCACCCAATGTAAATTATATCAAAAAATAAAGGAAGCACATTCACATGGAAAACCTATATGAAAAGATATTCAAACTTACTAGTTGTCAGAATGCCACTTACATTTACAATGAGTTAACAATTTGTATCCTTTAGACTTGCAAAAAAAAAAAAATTAAAACCTGTAATAGTAATTGCTGCCTGGAATGCAGAAAAAATGCTGGTGGAAGTGTGAATTTTCACAACCATTTTTTTTTAGGTTTATTGACATATAATTGACCTACAAAGTTGTAAGATAGTGAAAGTGTATATTATAATGATTTGATAAACAAATACATTGTGAAGACATTCCGTCTGTAATTAACACATCCATCACCTCTCGTACTTGTTTTCTTTCTCTTTTTTTGTATGAGAACATTTAAGATATTGGTGAGAACAATCATTTTAAAAACATTCTGGCAATATCTGCTAAAATTCAAATTTACATACTCTTTGATCTAGCAAACAGCTTCTCAAAATCTATCACACAGATATAAAAACACCAGTGCTTACTAACATATGTATAATTATTTATTTGAAGCATTATTGATAGTGGCAAAATACTAAAAATAGATTTATGGTCCATCAATATAAGGATAGCTAAGGTAAATCGTAGTGTATTTACACAGTAGGATATAATGAAGCCATGGAGGAAGGAAGGGAAGAAAAGGAGGAAGGGAGCTAGGGAGGAATAAAGGAAAGAAGGAAGGAAAGAAGGAAGTTATTTTTCTGAAGAATAGACAATTTTCAATAAGAGGTTATGAACATTTCCAGGATAATATTGCTTGGATTCATTCCATGTCATTACTTTCAGTTTCAATTTGTGGGTTATGTCATACATGTTGTTTTCATTCTGTGCAAATATTAAAAGATCAGTTTTTACCATTTAAAATAGGAAAACAATCGTTAATATTAGTAATGTTTTACTATAAATACTGTCTTCTAAATGACTATCACAGTTGGATAATCACATTTAAAAATCTACCCTAGTAACAGCTTCAGTTAATAGAAAAGAACTGAAATCCTGTTTTTTTTCATGCTTCATCTGAAACTATAAAAACTAATTTTAAAAAGCTATTTTTTATGAGAAAATACAAGATAATTACTTGAAATAACTTCTTGATATAATTGTTATAGAAGACTAGTTTTGGAGATTTTTGTGAAGAAATAAATATTCTTTACATGATTGTAATTCTAAGAGATATATGTATTGAAGAGAGCAGGAATAACATCCTTAATTTTAACAATTTAAATACTATCATTGTTATGAAATAAATGTTTAGAAAGATTAACATAGCAGAATTAATTAAAATAATAAATATATTGTTAACCATTCTGCACCCAAGTTATTGGATTATCTGTAGAGGTTGGGTACCAGGGATTCCAAAATACAAATTACATACTTAATGAATATTATTAGATGAGAAAATGAGACCTTAAGTTACCCACATTTTTCAGTGGAAAAAAAAAGAAGTTCATTCTGTTAATATAGAGGTAAGTTTTATAACGTAAATATATCTAAAGAATGCTAAAACAAAGGAACTATAAACTAAAATTGAAAGAATATTTTAAAATTTTATTTTAGCACTCAAAGCTACTTTGCATATTTAATGCTGCAGCTGAGGTTTCACACAGAGTTCTGACCCTTGTATAATTATAAGATCTTTGGAAATTGTTATCATGAAGATGTTTTTCATGCTTCCAAAGCAAATTTTAAAATACTATGGATATTCTATTTGTACTTATAATTTTTGATTAAGCATTCTCACTTAAATATTCAAATTTTATTTATAATGTGTACTTTTCTATTTCAAAAAAGCATTTAAAATAGCTTACAGTAATATCTTTTGTAATCATGTATGTTATAGCTTATAAGATAGAAATCTAGAAAGAGTAGCAAACATGGTACATACACTAGCCCTCAGTGTCTAGAATATACATACAAACAAATAAACTAGTTATTAAAAAAAGAGAGAAATGTTTGCAAATGATTTAATTCTACATCAGTTAGTGATATGGATGATAAAGATAAAATAAATGAATAAATGCAGTCACACATTTTTCATGCTCCCGATAATGCACAAATTTCTGAAAATAATTGTCTTCCATCACCAGTTATAAAACTTTACTTGAGGTAAGAATTACTTATATTAGCCTAAATTTTTAAATAAGGGCTCTACACTAAAACTTGATAAAAACATTTCTGCAGAGGTATGAGCTATTGAGGTCTAGGTATATAATGCTTAAATGTCTCCATTCAAATAGAGAATTTATAATAGCTAAAGGAGTAGATGGAAAGCATGTTCTTTGGGATATTTTTATTTAGTTTCTCTCACCTAGACTTTTAAAATGAGCTGAAAAGAAAATAAAGTTAAGAATCTTAGTTGCAGCTTTGTACTCTCATATTTTATGTAGACTTGGAAACTACACAGGCAAGTGTTAGGAAGCTTAGTATGCATTTTGATGATGGTGAGGGGTCACACAACCCACTGCTCTGATAGGGTAATTTAATGCTCAATGAACAATAAGGTGCTTTGCTTCTTTTTTTTTCTGTTATTAGAAAATTTTAATGCCATTATTATGTCTACCTGGTTATTTATAGGTAAGCTCCTTAACTATTTACACCCGCCCCCTCCCCCCCAAAAAAATGTATGCTCCTGGTTTTCCCACTGGATAAACCTGATAAACTTTTTAGGCTTATGATCATTACTAGGTAATCTGCACTTTTTAATGTAACTTCTGTAAAGTTTCATTTGATATCTGTTTGTGACCTAGAAGAAACAAGTTATCTTCCCAAACTTTGCTATCTCACTTAAAATGAGAATTCCATGTAGTGAAATTTTATAGATTTGCCAAAAAATGATAGGGAATGACATCACAAATACAGATATTCCCCAAACCTAGGAATTCTTGGCTGGTTCTAGGCTGATTTCATATTGATTTTTTTTTTTTTCATTTCCTAAGTCTAAATCTCAGATATTCGGTCCATTTGCCTTGCTATTCATGGCTACCACCAAATGCTTTTCAAGCTGCGATCCTGTGCTAACAATTCTCTAGAGGATACAGTATTTTTACCTTCCTTCTGCTCTTTTTAAAGAGAGTTTTTGTTGTGGGTAGTATCGGAACAGAAAAGGAGCTAATGTAATTGGAAAGTAATTGGGAATTTACAGTTATAACAATAACAAACACTTGCAGGAATAGTTTCTGGTCTTCCTTGAAAGGCAATTGGAGTTTGAAAGCCTAAAGCCGTCCTTCTTACCCACCTTCATTAATGTTTCGAGTAAGTCTCGAGTCTTGCTGTTGCTTGAAGAACAAGCTTACCTGCTTACTGTCTAGACTGTAATCTCAAAGAGCTATCCCAAAGGGTGAGTAGACTAAGAATGAGAGTGACTGTCAGTATGAGAATGACTATGAAACGACTTACTTTATTCAACCAGTATTGTAAGATCATCATTTATGTGTGTGAATTTATATACTTCTGGTTCTTAAAATCAACCTCATGGGGGATAATTTAGCAGATAAACTGGGTGTCCTGCAGCCTATATAGCTTTCAGTCATCAACCATTAAATAAATGGCCATTTTGAGAACAAAATATGATTGTTATATGTTCTTTGTTATATGTAAATATGTTCTTTGTTTTTAAAATGAAAGCAGCTTAACAGGAATTCTATAAGCAAGATGGAGAAATAAACTCGGACATCAGTAACTAAAAACAAACAAGAATTCATAACTTCACTAGAGGCCCATCTGCCATTGTTTCATTTTATGTAACTGCTTTTCAGTTTTTAGAAAAATTAATGACATGATCCTATATTTGGCATTTTTTTTCTTTAAGACATTTATATAAGATCTAACCAGTCCTACATTAAAACATGTTTAAATGCTTTAGGACAATCATGATTTTCAAAAATGCCTGAATTACAGATCTCTAAAAACCACATTGTTAGTCTGAGTTGTGACAGGTTCACACTGACAGCTATCACTACTGAAATGCCAACAAAAACAGTAATTGCTTTTTTTCTCTAGGATCAATTTTCTTGCCATAGTTCGGGCTGCTGAACAATCATTTAATCAGTCTTTTAGTTCTGGTTCTTTAACAAACTCCTTCCCCCCACCCCCCACCTAGGGTCAATATTTGATTCAGGAAGATTTTACTAACATTTGGAAGCTCTGAATCTTTCTCCTTTTCTTCAATTTCTTTAAGATTCCTCATGAATCATTATAATAGTAATAAAAAATATCCAATCAGCTATATTATGCTGTTAAAACCAATATCCTTTCCTGCAATTTGTTTGAGGAGCATTGGACATTATTGAGTGTTGATAAGTAAAAGATAAACAAAAAGTTATTTTAGAAATATTGAACATTTTAATTAAATAATATTAATTTATAAGGTTATCCCTATAATAACAATAGTAATCATATTAAGTAAATTTTAATAAATAAAAACAATGGGCTAATCCTTTTTCAAAACATAATGCTATTTTTTTACCCATGGCCAAATTGGTATAATTTAACGAACAATATAAATAGGGTGCTCCTTAAAAGTTGAAGGGTGCATTTTCAAAACTAGGAAGATAAAATGCAAACTTGACATTAGAATTTATCTATCTCCTGTGAAATTCTCTGAAGCAAGTTTTTTAAAATGTCATTGAATAAGTTCTTAACCTCTCCAGTTTTTTGCACAACCAGTTGTTCTAGTTCATTTATTCTTGCCTCTCGTATCACATCCATGATCACAGTTCTTCAGGCTGGTTAGTTGCTCTCTGCTCTCAATTCAGTATCCAGCCTCAGTGCTAGACCATGTGTTCTACAAATACATCATGTGTTTCCCAGTTGAACAATTTAAATGGGGTTAGTGATAGAGTAAATATTTATAAATGCTAAGAGATCGTGCATTTTAACAAGGAAATATTCATCCTTATTTACTGATCATATTTCATAATTTTTTTTCACATATTCTCCCTCGGGTACTTTGTCTTCCTCTTGCAAAGTAAATGTGGAAATATTTTGAAATACTAAATTTTCATAAATTGTCCAATTGCATTGTTGGTAGTAGCCATGAAAAGATTAAAATTGTTCCTTTCCAGAATTGGATATGAAAAACAATATCTGGGAATAATTTTACAATTTTAGTTTGCATAGGCATGATTCTTGGAATAAACTTAAATCTGAGTATTATTCTTTTTCTGCTCATACTCCCAAATCATGACTTTGAAATGTTTTTGAGTGTATAGATTGCAATACACAGTGACAAACATCATCTTATTAGATATTCATAATAAGCCTCTAATAACCTTAGGGTTTATATTGTAAATTAAAAAAAAAAAATTCCCAAGGTTAAGTGACTCTTGCGAGGCTATAGCAATGCAGATACTTTCAATTGCAAATAACAAAAACATAATTCGAACTCATATAAATAATAAGGAAACATTGTTTACATAAGAGAGAAGGCAGGTTTCAAGGCTGACTTAATCCCATGGCTCCAGCTATGGGTCCACTTCTCTGTGATTTTTTTTTTAAACCTTTCCACCATATTTTTTTTGTGTCATTCTTAGGCTAGGAGCGAAGTACCTAGAGGAAATGCAGGTCTCAGATTTCTCTGAGGAAATGTACAGCAAGGAGAATGACTATCTCTTTCTGTGGATAATTTAAAACTAAATTCAGATTTTCTAGAAGCTTTGTAACAAGCTTTATTTCACCCTATGGCCCAAATATGGTCTCATGCTCACTTCTGATCTAATTTATGTTGATAGGGGTTTGCCATTCACTGATAATTTTTTTTATTATTTCTCTTTTATAATAATTATTATAATTAGAATAATAAGTAAATAAACATTGTGTGTTTATTACATGTGAACAGTAAATTAAGTATTTAATTTCTTTCAGCTGTGGTAGAATGTAAGCTCCTCAGGGTAGGATTTGTCTCTTACTGTAACACAACATACCCAAGTCCCCTAAATATAGTAAAAATTTAATAAATATTTGGTTTTTAAGTTAATAAATGTGAGAGACGTTCTTGTAATTATTCTCGTGTGTCATTTAGTATTTTATTTAGGTTGGGCGGGGACTAGAAGTTATCAGCTCTTCCTGGGGGCAAAATATACTATGGGAGATATTTAAGCTGTTATCCTTGTTGTGCAAGATCTTAGTACATTTCTATACTTTCTAGTCATTTACTGTCAATATAACAGGTGCAAAGACACCATATTTACTCATTAACAAAACTAGGCTGCAAAAATTGTCTCACTTTTCTTTCTTAAATTAACTGCAATTCACAGAAGTTCAATAACTCTGGGTTAAACTTTGCCTTCCCTTTAATTATTCAGGCTATTCCAGAGTTTATGTCCCCAAAGAGATAAAAATTCATTTCCTTATTCAGGTAGAAAGAACACTAGAATTCCTTCTTGCATACTTGCATTCATTCCTGCTGTCATTCATTGTCAATTGTTGATGCTCAGGTACATACAGTTCACCTGATCCATATGTTGCCTTACTGATTTGTCTCCTCGTACAGGTTCCCTCTATCCCTCCAGGCTGGTGATATCTAACTTTAAGGTTCATCTCTAATAAAGGGTCCTCATACTTTGCCTTCTAATATCGCAAATCTTGGTACTAACCAATATCATTACCTACACAGCCATCTGTCTGGCACCATGTAGTTCCTGGAGTGTCGATTTGGACCACACATAAATCTAATACATCAAAGCCCTTTGCCCTTCTCTTGAGCTGACCCATACCTAAAAGTCAAACAGATTATTATTGTCGTTTTACTCCTCAAAACATAAAAAATCCACCTATAAGCTATTTTTCCTCCAAATTTGTTCATACAAAAGCAAACTGAACTTATTGTTTACAGACTTTCTATCTTCAGTAACTTTTGGATAATTCATTTGTCATCTCTCCTAATATAATCTCTAGTAGGATTTCTCACAATATTAAGTGCCTTTCATGTTGGACTTCATTTTTGTTTTTAGATACACACTGATTTATGTAGATTGGCGAGGTAAATTTGAAAAGCAAAATCCCAGTAATAACCAATTATTTCATTAGGCCCAGTTAGTGCTCTATTAGACTATACTGAGATATTATATAATATTCACATTCATATTATGAAAAATGTTATTTTTGAAGTGAAGAACTGATATCCTCTATGACATGAATAGTTACATTTTAATAAAATAGAAAATTATAAAGTTTTCTCTTCCAAACTAAAGCAGAGGAATAGGGAAATGCTATAGTGTTATTCATGAGGAATTGTACTACCTCATCTACTCTGCTGGGTTCTCACTAGCCCTGTGGTCACATCATAATATCTCAAAGTCTGGAATGCTTCATCTGCAAATTTGGTGTAATAATAATATTTAATCTCTAAGGTGGAATATAGGATTACAGGAGATAAGGCATGTGATTCAATTAGTGGCTTCGTGCCTGGTTCATGATAAATACTCAAAAGAGTACTAAAGAGATCCTTGTGTGATAATTATCAAACATTTTTTTTTTTTAGTTGAATTAGATGCATTCTGGAGGCTTGCTGGTGCATTTTTAAAATAATTATTTAGAATTTATTTTCTTGCTCTTGAGCAGCTGCTATTTATCTTGGCTCCTATTCATATTTCTGAGTCTTTCTTGTTTCCCCCTGCAGCGAAGGTATAGGCCTGGATGGAGAGGTCAGAATGGAATGGAATTACATCTTCCTGATTCTTTTTCCAGGTTTAAACTTAAAACCTAGAATTACATATAACAATTTTCAGCTGTATTTAACACATTTTAACTTATTTCATCTTTTTCAGCATCTCTACAAAAGTCTCAGGGAAGTCTTATGATCTCATTTTACATATTCAGAATTGGTCCTCAATGAGGTTAAATGACTTTTCTAAGGTCTCATGTTTAGGAAATGGTAGGATGCTAACTGGATTATAAAACCCAGTGATATTTTCTCTCTGTTATCTTCGCAGTATCTTTCAAATCACAATCTTAAAAAAAATACATTTTACTTAAGTTTTCTTTCACTATCCAATCTTTTAACTAGGCAAAACCATGTTTAAACTATGCCTTTGCTGTGAGTAAATAGGAATTGCCGATAGAAGAATGAAGTGTTAGGAGATATAGGGGACAATTAATTTTTCTGTATAACAATGGGTTATTCATCTTTTACAGTGAGTGTATCCCAATGATTAGAAGAAGTTTGCTAAGGCAAGTTACAAGGCAGTATCTAATTAGTTCATCCCTTCATCATGAGCTCCAGAAATGTTTGGTGATTTCCTGGAAGGACTCACAGAACTTAGAGGCAGTTGTACTCATGACTATGGTTTATTAAAGTGAAAGGATGCACAATAATGTGAGCAGGGGAAAAGACACATTGGCAGAATCTGGAAGAATACATGCACAGGATTTAGAATGTCCTCCCTGTGGAGAGTGACACAAAGAATGTGCTCCGTCCTCCAGGAGCTTAACGTAGGAACACATTTGCAGTGTTTCTGCCCAGGAAAGCCTGCTATAACCTCAGTCCAAGGTATCTGTTGGGAACTGTTCATAGTCACTGTCTGCCTGTGTGATCAGCCCCAGTAAGAAAAATTCCAGATTCCCAAAAGGAAAGCAGATTTTCAGGCTGGTATTTTGAATTCAGTGTCCCAGGCAAACAAAACAGCCTTGTCAGTGTAGGGAACTTCAAAAGCCAAATCCCTAGGCACCAGCCAAGGGCCAGGCCTGCAGGAAGCCCATCTTAAGAGCAATATTAGACCTGCTGTATTAATTCTGTCCTGTACATTTTACAGTGCCAATATGTAGGGACAGTAGAACACAGCAGAATTTTAAATGAAGAATATGATAAAGAACATCAAATAATAATGATCTTCTGAATTATAATAATCTAAACCTGGTTTTCAAAATTATTTTCAAAATTTCACTTTTGTTGTAAAGACAGTAGAAATCAATAGGGTTAAACATAATTCAGGAACACACATTTATTAAGGCTTGTTTGCCTATTCTCTGCAGCACCCTTTTTAAAAAAGTACATTGTTTTTGTAAACCCAAAACCACAGTAGTTGAGAGGGATGCACATGGGTATTTAACATAGAGAGTAGGCCATGGCAAATGCTTTAATAAGTGTTTAAAGGATTAAGGAAGTGTAAGAAAAAGGAATATGAATTCTCTTCAAAAAGATTTAAGAAAGCTCCAGGAGATAGTGACATTTGAGCTCTATCATCCTTAAAGATTTGTATGACAAAGATAGTACAGAGATAGTACATTCTTGTTACAGAGAACAAATACAGAGAGCTGTGCATGTATAACATTATATACTTTAATGTACTACAATGCGACACAAGAATATACATTATTAATAATTAACATAATGATGTTATATTTATATTATACTAAATATTAATTACCATAATATTAATTACAACTGAGGTTAGAAGTATGAACTGAACCAAAGTTGCAAGGGTTTTGAATTCCATACCGAAGGGACTGATTTACTCATTTTCTATCTAAAGAAAGAACCATCCCATTTGTTATTAAGTAGCAAATTATTTCCCACAATATTAGAAAAATCATGTGGCAGCACTGGTGATAATGTTTAACATTTAGGAAATTACAGGGGTTTTAGGAGCTCTGTGCTAAGAACTGTGGAGAAAGACCAAAATATATTTCCTATCATAAATTACACTATCACAACTTGTTCTTTATGTTCCATATCAATCTGATTTTTGTCTCATTATCTATACAAAAAAGAATAATAAAAAAATTTAGCAAAACCTGATCTGATTGTTTTGGTATGTTTAAACAAATTCCTTGTGGAATAGTATTATATTTACTAGTAAATATTCCAAGTTCTTTGTACTGAAATTATTATCTGATACACATATACATGTAGACATTCTAAATAGTTTTTCACCCAATTATACTGAAAATTTTCTATTCATATTTTTAGAACTCATATTAGAATATGACTTCCTACATTAATATGACTGAGTTAAAATGTTAGGAAAATCCTGAGAGATTCAAAATGTAGTAAATTATTCTGGATACTAGGTGCTACACATACTTATGTCTATAAAAAGGAAATTACCATATATAAAGTGTACTAAATATTATTCATATACTTTAAAATTGTCTTTCATTTTATACCTAATTTGTAGTATTTTATCCTTTTCTATCAAGTTTCTTTTGTTTCTCTTCAACTGGGACAAGATGTGCTTGGGATGGTATTAGAAATAATTCAGAAGCAAGACTTAAGGAGACCACTTTATTGAGGACATTATTCATGTAAACTATTTTCAAAAATATCAAAGAGCCACTAAAATGGGTCATAGTCTACAAATGATAGATTTGGGTTTTGAAACAAATGTTGCATACTTTTTTTCTTTAAAACCATGCCATTCTGAGGAAGAACTAATTATCTTATGACTCTAAGTCTACTATTGCCAAATGGTCTCACAGTTAGCAGCAGAAGAGAAATGAAGCACAGAGCAGTAAACCTTGGGGATTCATTTGGCCTCCTTTCCAGCCAAGATTGTTCCTATGGTGTCAGACAACAATTAAAGAAGCTGAAATTGAAGGTGACTCAGAAAAGGGCAAACTGAAAAGTATAACTCTTTCAATCAGGTCATCCACATCACAGTAAAAGAATAACCAGAACACAGTGTAAGAATAAGAAGAAAGGGACATTTTAAGAAGCAGAGGTAAATAGGTAATTATCTTTATGTATATGTGAAATAGAACAAATACTGGCATTATTAATACTATGGACCTTCGCTAACTACCTATGTAATCTTCAGAAGTCATATTTTCTATCTCTAGGCCTCAGTTTCCTCACAAATAAAATAAAGAAGATTTGGGTTCTTAAGATTTTTTTAATGCTAACATTCTATAAATCTTTATATAAAATTACATTTTTTTCACAAATGTAATTTAATGTAAGCACCATAAGAAATATACCTTGCCAATCTTGGCCCAGCACATAGTATAGGGCCTGGCACACAGTAGGCACTCAGAAGAGTATTTGTTGAATGAATGAATGAATGAGCCAGAAAATAAAAGTGAGGGTGAGTGGATTTGTTGAATGACTATCAGTAGAAGGATAGCATATGGTAAAATAGACATTGCTGCCTTGACTTAATTTCTCCTTCCTCTTTAATATAAACTGACCCCTGATGGTGAGCAGGGTGAATAAAAAGCGAATCCCTAAGAAATTTCACAATGTCTCAGATTTGCATGCCCCTGGTTAGGAAAGTGGTTTGAAGTACTTAAGAATAAAGAATATTCTTTCTGACCAGTTCTCTGCCATACAAATAACCCTAGACCTTCAAGCTATCATCAGATTGCTATTTCATGAGGAACAGTGCCTAATGTTTCCATGGCTACAGTTTCAAGATGAATAAATCAGGGAACAATATTAGAATTAACACACAGTATTTAATTTCAAAATGTATTATCCCAACTTATACATCCTGGCTAACCCATGCCAAGTGTAGCCATAGAATGTATTTAATTTGCTCCTTCTTACTATAACAAATTACTGGACTAGCTTGAATGAAAATCTATATCACTTGACTATTGAAAGATGTTATGTTTTTATCAGATTGGGAGGATAAAAATATACCAAAAATAGTTGTAACTATGTCTTCTTAATGTTCATAGATTTCCAAGAGAGATTCAATTTCCAGAAATTCATAATGCACAAGCAGTTAGAGTAGATGCTAAGGACATATGGAAATTGTCATTTTATTTTCACGTAGGTCTTTGAGTTTGAGAGGACATTAAATTACATTATGTAACATTGATCTATTGGATGAAAATTTAAGCCATGGTATATTTTCTAACTTGTAGTCTGGGACTGCACATTTATTTTTCTGTTCTGTTTTTCTATTCCTAGAAATTAATAATGACAGAAATAAACACATTTAATAAAAGTAAGATCTCCAGAAGTGGATTTTGACACAATCTAATTTATTCATTTAATATCAAGCCTTCAATACTGTTGCTCAGACAATATAGAGTTAGTTGTACATTATGAATACTATATTTAAAAGTGGAAATTTTTAATGGGTATGCTGAAATCTATGCTAGTTTACAAGGTAATAATTATTAAAAATATAAAGTATCTAGAGCAAAGCTTAAATAATGCACTCATACTGGAACCGGTGACTTTAATATTTTAGAAACCTCTTAAAATAATTGAGGGAGATTTTTAAAGAAAAACACTGAGACACTATTTTAATGTAGACAAAGCCCACAGTTATTGATACAGTTCTTGAGTTGAAACTGATTAGATAACAAAGCTCACATACTAAAATTGAGAAATTTAAAGCTCAATTTTCTCAAAAGAAAATATCAGTATTTTAGAACTAAAAGAGATATTCAAGGCTGGTCCAATTTTCTAATTTTTTGGGGAAAAAGAGTGATCTCAGAAGTTTAGGTAATTTGCCCAAGATCAATGAGAGAAAGGAACCAATTAATCCCATTCATTTTTCTTCTGAATGAATTTGAATTCCAAATATTAGAGTTCATATGTTAATACCATGTTTATAAAAGGCAGTAAATAAATACCTATTTTATAAGAATTGTGGATATTAAAAGTTTTACAGGATAGACACGTCACTTTCTGTCATAGACTTTACATTCTACTGAGAAGAAATAGCCAGTACATAAAATAATAAGTAAATAAATAAATAATAAGAAAAAATATGTTTTGGTGATAGGTCTCAAGCAGGATTAAAATTGGTTGACATGACAGTAAGGAACTTGATGTCTATTTTAGATTCAGTGTTTGGAGATGCCTCTCACACGATACATTTAAACTGAGGTTTGAATGGCAAGGAGATAACCCTATAACCCCATGAAGATTGAGGGGGAGATTATTATAAGAAGGGAACAGCTGCTATAAAATTTCTAAAGTAAAAAGAATTCATATTTTGAGGATATGATAAAAGCAAATTTCAAATTTGTGACCATTAATTTAAACACAACTCTGTTTTTCTCCAGCAATACATTGTTAGTTGTTAGGTGTAGTTATACCTTATGTAGATGATATCTGACTCTAGGCTTTGCTGGGGAGTATAACAGAGGAAGAAAGGAACTGAAAAGTTGAAACGTTTTATATCATTCTCATGATTATCATGGGCCTTGGACTCTAAACTGAAAAAGAAGAAAATTAGAGGAAAACCGAACTAGAAAGTAGTAGGCTCAAGTGACTGAAGATCTCCATGAGTCTGAATAATTTTTGAATGACAAGTTTAGATTAATAGTGGGAAACTCCCAAAAGCAGTCGAGCATTTTTGTTAGTCATTTTAAGTAGCAACTCTAAGTGTCATCTGCAAGGCATTATTAGCAATACAGATTCAAAAAAAGCTTTGGGAAAGATAATCTGTCTTAGAAAAATGTCACAAGTTTTGTGCTTTAGGCACTTCTTGTGAAGGTGGCACTTAAGGCGGAAAACTTTTATTTGAAGTATTTAATTACATATCCTTGGGCAGTTTCTTTTAACCATATGGACTAATAGTCTCATTATAAGAATGATGGTCCTTTCAATCTCCCAAGTCTAATGCATTCAAGAGTCCCTTAAAATCTTTTAGCTAAAATACCAGAAGTTACCCAAATCTCTTTGTGTATAAGCATGTGCGAACAAATGTGTTAGCACCAGATTTGGGAGAGGAGAGATGTACTAGTTCTTCTAGAAGGTTTATTCTTAAAAGAAATAACACACCTACAGAGAGTGAAAATAGAGAAGAGAAAAACATCTGTTAAAAAGATGGCAACTTTAGAATACAGAGCATATAGATATCATTGTACCTAAAATCTCAAACTCTTCTGAAAGACTGAGTTGGGGAAAGTTCCTTTTTATAATTTACATCAATGGTGAAGAAATAACCTTTATATGAGTACTAGAGAATAAAAGGATAATGAATTCTTTGGTGTGAAATTATTTTAATAGCTAAAATAATTATTTTCCTTTACTATCAAATGTATACAAATATTTCTGTGTCAAAAAAATTTGGGAATAAGGAATCTTAGTGCTTTCTAGAATATTTGCTTGCTTAGCTAAATCAAACAAGTGATAATAGACACAACTTATTTCACTAAATATATATGCAAGTCATAGTACTCACACTAATTTAGAGATTTAAAAGGCAAGGAATTAACAAGATAATACTCCATACATTTTGTTGCTTTTGAAAGCCAACAAAAAATGCATATGTATATCTTATTATTAATTCTTAATTACTCTCTTCACATTTTTTAAGTGCCTAAAAATGTGCCCTATAAAAAATCTGGCAATGCAAAGATCAAAGAAAGCAGGTAGAAAAGCTGTCATTGCTCTCTGCACTCAAAATCAGATATTGAAGGAAAAAAATATTTGAATACATTTTGAATACATTATTTTGTTCTAAAAAATGGAAGCACAAACCTACTGTACTAATTTTTAGTGAAATAACAAAGTGATAATTAGTCCCCCTTTATTACCAGTTTATCCTTCTGTGATTTCAGTTACCTATGGTCAACTACAGTCCAAAAATATTAAATAGAAGTAAACGATTTATAAGTTTTAAATCGCAGGCCATTCTGAATAGCATGATGATATCTCCAGCCATCCCTGGGATATGAATCATCTCTTGTCCCTATTTCCAAGCTGTATACCTTCCCTTCCTATTAGTAACTTGGTATCCATCTTGATTATCATTGTTCTATTTTTTCTCCTTTAATTTATTAATGTGGCAAATTACATTAATTTTATTTATTATTAATTTAATTTAATTTTATTATTAGTTATTGTAGTTAATCTCCTACTGTGCCTAATTTATAAATTAAACTTTATGTATGTATGCATAGGAAAAAACAGTATATAGTAGCACACTTCGTTTTATTACACTTCACCTAATTGTGCTCCACAGATATTGATTGCTTTTTCATCAACATGAGGGAAAACCCCCCACAAGCAAAAAGATTGTGACTTGCTGAAGGCTGAATTTATGGTTAGCATTTTTTAGCAATATAGTGTGTTTTAATTAAGGTGTGTACATTGTTTATTTGGACATAATGCTATTGCACACTTAATAGACTACAGTATAATAAAAACATAACTTTTATATACCCTGGGAAACCAAAAAGTTTGTGTGACTCGCTTTATTACAATATTTGCTTTAATGTGGTGTTCTGGAACCCAACCTGTGATGTTTTTGAGGTATGCCTGTGTCGGGCCAGGTGCAGTCCGCAGGTTCAGGCATCCACTGGGCGTCTTAAAGCGTATTTCCCACAGATAAGGGGAGATTACTATATATGGAAACACACTCACATGTAAACATATTAACCCAAAATAATACAATCATCATTACTAGATTATAAACTCTATGAGGATAAGCATTATTGTCTGTTTTCATCTTTGCCTATTTCCCCAGAGCTTCAAAGAGACTCTGGCACAGGGCTGATGGTCATGTACATGTAACCCACATAGTCATCATGAAATGCACAAATACTTAACGCCTGTAAGCTGTGGTAACCTTCAATGATGTGTAATTGTGGTAAACATGGGATATAATAGAATTTGTTTTTGTATCATGGTGGTTTCCTTTTTACTTTTTTGCTGTTTCCAAAGAGTAAATATATTTTTCTGGAAGCAAGAAGCACATAAATTTCTTCTATCACTTCAGTGAAGCAGAGAACACAGAGGTAGTTTAAGAGACTGTTGCCCAGAGAACCTGCAGACGCAGCTAAAAGAGGGCAGCATTGAGAGGTGTACCTATTAAGTAGAATGAGACACTCATTTTGGGTAACAAGTTAAGTAGCAGTAAGTGTTTTGCAAAGCCCCTTCAGCAATGTAATTCATAAAGAGTCATTACTGAGAGAGAAGTTTGAGGAAATGAGATGTTGAGATTTCTACAAATAATAGCAAGCCTGATAAATGAAAATACATCTTAATGCAGACAACCATGAGTGGAGAAGTGTTTGTAACTCAGGAAAAAGGATGAACAAAATGTGGACCTGATATTCAGGAAGAAAAAATTAAATAGAAGTATTGTCCAGCTTCTCTTGGATTTTCATCAAGAGATTCTGCTTAACACGAAGGAATTGACGTTGTTAGTATCAGTAGCAGAGACCTATCGAACATCATTTAGTGTCAATTGTCTGTATAATCCTATATAACTTTACCATTTTATAAACTGGTATTATTCTCAATTCATAGATTCCAGTCATTCATATTATTTATTTTAATTGAATTTAATTTATATTACTAAATTTGCATATGTTACTTTACTTTTCATCCTGAAATAATCATTGATATCTTGGTAGAAAAGAGAAACTGTCCAATTGATAATAGTGTTCTAAGGGATATTCTGATATCAACATTTTTTTTTGTACAAAGTCTCTGTCACTGATTATTGCTTAGGCATTTGATAGAAAAACATGATGACACACTTTCTTTGGTGTTGTCAAAAGATACAGTGTGATAAAATGCTGAAACACTTAATATTGTAATTTAAATTTTAAATTTAAAATTTTTGTTCATTTAACTTTAATAAGAATAAATGAATATCATCCGATTGATTGCTAAAGCCAGTACCACATGCACAATTTACAAATAAATTAATATAGTACAGATTGAGTAGAACTCTTTAGATACATGGATGAATATAAAAGTAAATATTTCATTCATTCAACAAATATTTAACTACTGATTTAGTACTGACTCTGTTCCAGCACTATTTGGGCAATTGGGATAATTTAGAAAACATAACAACAATCTCTATCTTTATGAAACTTAAATACTAATGAGGAAAGATAGATAATACATAATAATAATAAATTTACACAACATATTAAAAGATTTTAAGTATCTCTGGAGGTGAAGTAGGCAGTAGACTTCAATATTAAACAAGATGATAAAAGTAGACTTCATTGGGAAAGTAAGATGTAAGCAAAGACCTGAGAAGCTGTGTGAGTTGGTCATGCAGAGACCTAGGTGAAGAGAGTTCCAGCTGAGGTTAGAACCTAATCCAAAAGCCTATGGTAAAAGAATCCCTAATATAACTATGTACTATCAAAAGATCCAGATTCTGTAATGGAGTTATGGGAATGGGATTTATAGTAAAAGATGAGAGTCAGAATTTGTAGACAAATAGATCGATTAATAGCCATATTCTAGCTATTGATTCTCTCATACTACTCTAATGCATTCTCTTTTTATGCTTCATGATAAGAATATTAAAGATAGCTTACTAAACAGATTAATGTTTCAATTACCTTAGAATAACCAAGGAATAATTTTTCAAATATTTCACAATGCCATGATCCATGCATTAAATACTAAGCCTGTTAATATCTCTTTAAAGTCTCAGTTGATTTGATGTTTACTGCCACAAGAGAATTCTAAAGCAGTACACCTTTCATTGATAATATTTAGGGATACTTGTTTTCTGAAACTGAGTCTTTAACTTCCTATTTAAGAATTATATTAAAAAGTAGAGGTTGTCAGAAATAATATTGCATAAAGTCTTAGTAGAAGTTCTATGTTGTTGATTAGTCTCATATCTGAAATGGAAGGGCACCATCACAAATGACCTTCCATCTATGAACATAAGTAACACTGGAAATACACCAGTTTTAGGGCAAACTTCATTGTATCTAAGCTCATAAAATATGAGGATCCAAGTCCCTGGAGCAAAGGAGTTTAACTTATGCAGTATACCAAGATGAGAACTGCTGGAAAACTGCAGGCATTGAAGTGCTATACTTGTTTAATATGTTAGCTAGCCTAGAGCAACGATAATCATAGACAAGCTCTATGAAATGTTATTTGTGCCACATACTCACATTAATTTTCTTTTAATCTTTATATGCCTCAAGAAATATTTCAATTGAATTTTACATTTTTCCTCAAGAAATCAAAAACTCTGAAACCCAATCTCTTTAACTTTTTTCACTGTTACTTCCAAATCCTAAATGAATTCAAAACTAAGAACTTATCTAGCATTTAATTTTTCAATATATAAAAATGATATGGTTTAGATGAACTTGAATATAATTCTGGAATTAGGCTTATTCATGTAATGGGTTACTCAATCATTCATCTGTTAAACACATTTTTATCTAATTCATATTATATATTTACTTCAATATACATAAAACAAAGTTATAGTTACTTTTGGAGGCAGTATGTGTAGTAGTTGCAAAAGAAGCTCTGTAGTCAGATATTCTGGGTACAATATTCCTTCTAACTGTATCTCCTTAGACAAGTTAATTAACCTCTCTTTGCCTCAATTACCCTATGACAAAAATAGGCATTAATAATGATGTCTACAACATGTGTAATTGTGAGGAATAAAAAAGTAAGATATAAAAAAAATAACTTATGAAAAGTGCTTAGCATAATGTCTATCATCTAGTACCAATTCAACAAATGTATACTGTTTTTGTTATATGCTTATGTGTACATTTAAAAGTATCCTATGGTATAGTTACATTATTACTTCAGAAATGCAGGATGATTTGCCATTTTTAAAACATGAGAACTTCAGCAATGAACAATGAATAAGGAAATCACTGAAAATAATGACATATCTTGGTTTTTGAGAAAGGAGATAAAATAAAAAGGAGCTTTTTATTTTAAAGCTCCCAGGTAATGGATTACAGATATTATGGTATAGAGTTTCAAAAATGATTA
Organism: Eidolon dupreanum; assembly: GCA_028627145.1. Lineage (NCBI taxonomy): Eukaryota > Metazoa > Chordata > Mammalia > Chiroptera > Pteropodidae > Eidolon > Eidolon dupreanum. The sequence goes on from CM053513.1 coordinate 56,478,911, forward strand.
AAATGACTAACTTCAAAAATAAAAACAAAGTTTGATAAATTTTTACATTTGGCTGTTTTTTGTCTTTGTAGATTTTAGTCCAAATCCTGTTGAACTTTAGAGAGCACAAGAAATCACGAAACAGATTTAAATATGTTTATTAACTTTAAAGGGAAACTGGAAATTATATGTAAAAGTGAATTCTTACAGTTTTTAAGTAGGTATAGCAGCCTTGAAATTTCTGAATTTCTAAGTTTGTTCTATAAACCTATACTAGTCATACATCTCATACTCACAAAACGAATCCTAAGCAGGGCTTCAGTTAGAAATCCATATCTACAACTAAAGATTTGTTATCAGCAATGTAATTGAAACTGGACACTGAATTTAAAGTCTGTGCAGCAAGCTGATAGATGAAAAAATAGATATCCAAGTTAAGGAAACTAGAATTTAGGAACTGAATAAGGTTGGCAATAGGTTTATTAAATCCTGTTCAAACTCAGAATTTCTTAACTTCTTGAAGTTTCATCAGTCTCATTGAGAAGCCATATAAAATAGAAAATTGTGTAGCAAGAAGCTGTAAGAGAACCAATCTGTCTTTCTTAAAATTAAAACATAGCACAGGTATTATATTGTAAAACTCTACAGAGTTTATCAGATACTACTCTCTTTACCCTTCCACCCTCACATCATTTTCTGGGGTGAAAAACCAAAACCCAGAGTTGAACATTGTCCTCATCCTCCAAGAGTGTGCTTTTCTCCCCAAAATGATGCACTTAGAAAAAGAAACGTAGTGGTAAGAAGCAGAGAGGCCAGAATTGTTTTATACTCGTGTTCTATTGGGCCATATACCAGAACTGCAAAATGAAACTAACACTGGCAAGAACTAAGGTGGTACCTCTTATTTTTCCTAAAGAAATAGGTTCAAAAATAGATAGAATAGAACAATTGGATGGGAATTTACAGTTCTGCTCAATGTGGGAAGAACAATTTGGTTTAAGTATGTAATGTGGTTATTATAAGAATTGAATTAATCCAAGAAAAACATTTGGAGCAGTGCTCGACACAGAGAATACCTCCAAAATACTTGTTATTTTTATAACTGTTGTAATAATTAGTCTTTCATCCTTTCATCTGTATAATATCAACAAGAATAGCAACACCTTAAGCTACTAATAAAAATTAGTGCATGTTGGGGTCAACTATGGAGAAGGCACTGAGCTGTGTTTTATATAAATTAATTTATCCCCACAGATTGTCTCAATTTTACAGCTGAGGAACCTAGGACATAAAGTGGTTAAGGAATGCTGTGAAAGTTATGCAGCGTTTAAGACAATGATTTATAATAGAACTACTAAAACATTTTGTAAAAGAAAAATAGTCCTGGTTGCCAGACCCACTGACCAGAGTTTGAGCCCCGAATCCGCCACCTTTAAGTTAATTTCCCTGCTCCAGGGCCCCTCATCTGTCAAATGAAAAGGTGGAACTACAAATTACTTAAAGTTCCTTTTCACTCTTTCTTGTGCCTCAATAGTTTAAGCTAAATGTAAAAAGTCACACAGTTACTTGAGGACTTTCAAAAATTAATTTTGGTTTTATCCAGTTAAATCATAACTACTTTCTACAATTAAGAAAAAGTATCATAATGAAACCTCTACAGTGCTGGATATGAAATATCTATTTCTTCTGTTCATTCTATAGTTTTCCATGCTGGAAAAGGAAATCAGCCAAACTGAATATATTGGATACTATATTCTTTTAGTCTTATAGACTTCTCGTTTACAAGGAAGTAGGGGAAATCTTTATGACATGATAGCAGTTTGGGAAGAAATTGTAATAGTCATGAAGATTTCCCCCTAGGTATACTTTAGACAGAGATGATCTCATACCTTAGCATATTTACTAGGTGTGTTCACACAGATGCCCGAATGCTATACTGCAAGGGAGTTATGGTAGGAAATTCTGTTTTGTTTTTTTTTTCCCAGTTAATAGCTTTTCTCCCTAATGCCTTACTAAATTATCAGTTTAGCACACTGCAGAACATTTGCTTTGGGGTAATTTTTTTTACTTACAATTTATTGCATTTTGGTTTGATCTTGTGCTTAATTTCAATCAACAAAAACAGTTTATATTCTAGTGAGAAAATATGTATAGTGAGGGAAATATGTTTTCCTCAACCAAATCCACTAAAGTATTTTAAATATGATTTCCTCAAGACACGCTAGATAAATTTATACTGTTTAAGAATAATGAAATGGGTTTTTATATGAGTCAAAATTTTGTAAATATTGTATTAATTTTAACAGTCAACCATTATACATACATATTTATATATTCTTAAGTAATTTTACTATTCATGTCTACTTCAAGTCTGAGTCAGATTTTCTCAGTGAGTAGAATTTAAACAAACATTTTCTTCCGAATTATTTCAATACATGTTTTAGTGGATGTTACACAGAATATAAAATGCCAAGTATTTTTTTATTTAAAAATGTGTACATTTGTGGTATATATGTAAATGAACACAAAGAGGAGGTTGAGTTTTATCAAGATTAATATTTCTTTTGAAAATATTTCTTGTCTTAACTGTTATTGCTTAATTAATTGGGGTGATATTATGGTCTGATATTTTAAAGCAAATTAACCAAGTGACTATCAAAAATAGCCAGCAACATAAAGATTGCTGTGGTTTCATAATAGAAACTGGAAATCACAGTTTGTATTTCTCCCTAACAACTTTCCCTACTCAAGCCACCTGACCTTATAACTTAAAGGTTTAGTCTTACTTTCGTACTCAGACTAATTTCTGCCCTTAGTTAGGACTTTATGCCTCCCAGGTCATACCTCAATAATTCTTATCAAACCCTGGATGTAATAGGTGAACCTCACTTATATCTTAGATCATTTAACTTCTCCACTGAGACACATACTTGCCTAAGGCCCTATTAGCATATGGATAATCCTCTTAGATCATCATTCCTTGCCCATATGGCTCCCAAATTCTCGCCATCAGATTTTCTGACTCAGTTCTTCAACCTCAGTTCTTCCAATAATTTAGTGCCTAAATATTACCAAGCTTTTTACATAGTTTATACAACATATATCTACCCTGGCAAGTTTACCTTCCAGCCCCTATTCCATCTAATCAGGTATGCTTTTTCTTGAAGTCCTGACATCCAGCTCCTCAAGATCACTGTTGTTTTGAAGAAACATCATGACCCATGCATGAGTTCTATATTATAATAAATTTGTAGTCCTATGTATAGAACACATCAAACATTTGGACTGCTATGAATTTAAAGAAACAACTAAAAGTGAATAAATGAAATTGATATCCAGACTTCTAAAATATCGGTTTAAATTTTGCTTTTGTACTTATTAGTTCTGGTTGTCAGAGCACATGATTTAAATTTTATAAGCTTCAGTTTTCTTCTTTGAACAAATAAGTTTAAAATACTTTAATTTCTGCTTCTATTCATAAAGAAGTACTGCTATATAAGACTTGCTATCTGTTGTAATAATTAGAAAACTAGATGAAAGTTATAAAACAATCATCACACACTGAAAAACAGACAGAGAAACACTATATTACCTGAAAAAAGAGAAAGAAAGGGAATCTTACAGTACTTGGATTTCTATCTGGAGAAAATTTTGGGATCATGATGCATGGAGGACAACCCAAACAGAACTTTAGAATTTTTAAATTTTGTAGTTGAAGAGACAAAGGTGTTAGTTTGGAGTGAACAGAGCAACTAGAATTTTTGAGCAGAATACCATAAAGAAGGGAAATACAAAGAGAAATAACTCTAGAAATCTGTATAGGTGTTTCCCTGAGAAATTTGTTTGAATAGTAATCTTCACATATGTAGAGTGAAATTTCACGTGGAAAATAATAATTGCCAGAGAAACTTAAGTGGAATAATTTCCAAACCTTTTATGGGTCTGGAAATCTTTTAGATTCCCATCAGCCAGATTAGTGAACTCTGATTGACTACATGGGGAACTCAGTCAAGAGCACAAAAGGGTCAGGTTGTAGTAATAGGGATAACTCTTAAAACTACATCATACCCATTCTTTTTTTTAAGCAAGCCTAAAAAGGATCATTCTGATATACAAGTAACTTAATCATCTCCCAGACTAATTCTAATTATATCTACAGGAATAAACAAAATCTAGCATTTAACAAAATAAAAACCGATATCTAGGAACCAATCAAAATCACTGAACACAAGAAGAAATGGGATAATGTGACATAACCAGGAGAAAATTTAGTCAATACAAACAGACCTGGTAATGACAGATAACAGAATTAACAAACAAGAAGTTCCAAATACTATTACAAATGTAAATGTGTGAAGGAGTTAAAGAAAAGTATGACTATAATGAGAGAAATAAAAAACAATATATCAAAATTATACTTCTAAAAACTAAAACTGAGATACCTGAAATTAAAATTTCCCTGAGTGGAGAAGAAAAAGTCAATGAACTTTAAGATGTAGCAATAGAAAATATACAAAATGAGGCACCAAGAAAAGAGAAAGACTTTTAAAAAAGTAAACAGAGTGTCAGTGGCAGATGACAAGCCATTTAACATTTAATCTGAGTCTCAAAATTAGATGATGGGAGAAGCAGGGAATAGAAAAATTGAAGAAATAATGGCCAATTTTCCCCAAAATTTTATGAAAGCAATACCTACTTTAAAAGGTTGTCATGAGTTTCAAATGAGAAAATGTGTGTAAAAAACATTTTTACTGTGTTTCCTTGTTTGTCAATATGAATATTTTTCATTGTTTATGAATATTTTCTAGATAATTTTCATTCTTCAAATAAAAGACACAAAATAGGGGTATTTTGTTCAAATTAATCTTATATTCAGACATATTATATATGTGTAGTAATTATAATAAAAATTAAAATAGGAAGAGGAAAAAGAAGGTAATTACTATTGTGAGATATGCTATGCCTGGCCTTTTGCTAAGTGCTGCACACATATTATCTAACTTAATCTTCATAGCAATCACATGCAGTAGCTACTAAATTTATTATTATTTTTTAAGTATAAAAGATAAGATTAAGAAAATTATATAATTTATTAGACAACACACAGAAGAAGGTGGCAAACCAGAGCTTTCTATCACACATCAGTCTGAATTCAAAAGTACATTATATAGTTTCCAATATCTTAAAAGTTATGAACACGAATGCTACTATAGAATTTATTTTTAGCCTACACTGCCAGGTTTAAGAAATGTTCTAGTGTTTTGTATCTTTTTAATATAAAATTCAAACTCTTCAAAATGTATTCTGTAGATGTAGATAGTTTTCTATGCTCAGAAATCAGGCTACCATTTGTTTACAAGATTAACTTGTTTGCCAGGTTGAGTCTAGGGTCTTTTCTACAGTCATTAGAGTAATGGTTTATTTTTTAAGATAAAATAACCTTAGTTAATATTTATCTTCATATGCTTTTGTCTAAATGATTTGAGAAATGAATTTTATACATGAAGAGAGAACATTTAAAAAAACTTTTGAAAACATTTAAACATAAACACTGTCAGCAAATGTGAAGATTTTATCTAATAAATTATTTTCCTTGTAACTATGAATACTTGTTTTTGCACTCTAAATGTGCTGTTTAACACAACAACAAAAACAGTAACAATCTTAAATTCCAAAATATAAAGCTAGAAATACAATGATTAGGTCAGGCATATCTTTCTTATAGGTCAGTTTTCTTACCAGATGTGTTAGTGATAACACAGAATATATAGTGATGTGCTACTCCAATTTTCATCAGAAATAGGGACTTTTATTTAAGTCAAAATTATTAATGATAATGTGAAAAATTGTTACACTTGTATTTTGTAAAGCTCTGTCAAATAATTTAGAGGCATGTAAAAATTTACAACAAAAATAAATCCCAATATTTATTTATTTGTATTCTTTTCAGTTTTCTCCTGATAGCATTTAAAAAACAAAAAGAAGAAAAGAAAAGGCAATTTAGGTATAGGCTAACTTATGAGAATATGTAAGTCCTCATTTATGTTTATCTTTGCTATTTTAAAATTTACTACCAGTTTCCAAAAACTGCTATCACAGTAAGCATTTGCTTAAAGAACTAGTCCATGCTCCTTATGAAAGACTTCACAATTTGATCAATTTGTCAGTCTTATTTTTCTACCACTCCTTTTTGCCCGATTCACAATACATGCCACCTAAACCACACATCTTTCCTAGACCTCTTAGAGCTGTGCTTTTCAAAATTTCATGTGCATATGAATCACCTGAAAAATTTGTTAAAACATATATTCTTATGAATAGGTCTTGGGTGGAGTCTGAGAGTCTGCATTTCTAATTAGTTTCCAGGTAATGATATTTTGCTAATCCAGGCACCACATGTTGAACAGTCAGGTGTTTAGAGTACTGCATGCTGTTCTCCTACACTCCCTCCTCAGCCTCTAAGATTGTCAAGATGCTGTCCTCCCCTGTGTCCTTCTGTGTATATGCCTGTTTGCAGGCTGAATGAACCTTTCTCATCTCTGACCTATTTTACTGATCAGAGAAAATTTTGGATACCTGACATCATTCTCCTGAAATTTTACCTTCATTCATGTGTAGCCAATGATCTAAACTTTGAGAAGACTATTATTTATTTTGATATCTCCAATATCTAGCATGATGTCTGGCCCATAATAAGTATACAATAAATATATATTGTAGAATAATTAAAGGAAGTGATTGAGAGAAGGAAGGAAAGTGAATAGAAGGTAAGAGAAATGAAGGAAGGTAAAAATGAAGAATTAGGTACTGTGAAATCACATTTCACTACAATTTTCAGTTAGTCCTTCAATATACAAAGCTTCTGCAGTAGGGAAAATAACAGGAATTGAAGCTTTCATTGCATTTTACGGGGGAAGATCTTTCCTTACTTTGCTTTCTAAATGGCAGTATTTCTAGGGAAAATATAGAGATAGATATAGACTAATTTTTTTTCTTGTCCCACGAGCACTTTTTACAATAGGCTTGCTAAGAAAAAGATGAGCTCTTCTTCCATTTGAATTAAGCACAGTGTTTACTGGGGATTTAAAGTGAATCCCTTTCCTTTTAGTGTAGAAAGCAGTTATGATAAGAGAAGAGAAAGTCCTTTGTGAGGAGATTGTATCCCAAATATTTCCTAGATGATCAGTGCTGCAAAGGATGCTGCTGCTTTTATCTACCTTACTCATGTTTGGGCTCTGAAATGTGCCAGGTGCAAAGCAGTAGAGTAAGATCTTGCCTCTCATAACATATTCTATATGTACTGTTTCCATTTTAAACAGTACCTTTGAGATGGTGTTTTTACCAAGGGAAAAGCAATCATTACAAAAAAAAAATGCTTTGCATTGTACTTTTACTTATGGTCTTAGGATTTAACAAGAAATGCATTGAACCACTTCTGAAGACTTACTCAGATACAAATATTAACATTATGTGTGAGATATTCATCTATATTTGAATCTTCTTTGTTAAATGAATTATTTTCTTTTATTTCAAAAGGTTTGAAATAACTAGTACTAATTATTAGTTAACTTCTTTGCCAATGGTAATTTTTTTTCTTTCAGGGTTTGAACCTGAGAAGATTGGAGACAGTACAAGGAGGGAGAGAGGTAAGAAAGTCTAAGGGAGAGTGATAGGGAGGAAAAGAAAATGATTAGTGTTTCTGTGATGATGTTGGTGATGGTGACATGATGATGATGATGATGATGATGATGTTGATGATGATGATAATGATAATGATAATGGTGATGGGGATGTAGTAAGAGGAATCTTGTATACATATATCCCATTCACTCTAGCCAAAGTGCATTTTACATGTTTGTGTAAATGTATTATTTGTGCCTGTTCCTCTGAAACTGAAGAGAATACTGTTTCTCTGGTTAAGCAGACTGTTTCTGTTAAAATGTATTTTTACAACAGCAGGACTCTCTGGACAAGGCTAAAAAGCCTTTTAAAGAAAACATTACTTGTAATAATGGTTTACTGAGAAATTAGCAAAATTCTAACAATGGAAACATTTTATGACACCAAGGATCCTTCATTCTCTTGTCTAAGGCTACTGGTATACGCTACTAGGCTAGTATGCATTCTTAGTGTGAAATTGCTCTGGTAAGATTAGTAGTTTTAGAACTTTATTGTCAATACTAGATGCTTTATAAAGAAGACAAATTTTTAATAGTGCCAAACATAATAACACATTGTATACATAATGCATATTTTTATTTTCTAATTCTAATGTGCAGACTTAACCATGATTAAAATTATTTTCATTCTAAATGTATAAATGTTGTATTTTGTGATTTAGATTGTGAGAGTGGAGGAATAATGGAATATTTAATTCAGTAAATTAATATGGGAGTGGGGGCAAAAGTAAAGATATTTTGTCTTATAAAATGAGAAAATGAATCTTTACCTCCCTCCCCAGCAGTGGCTTCCCTTTCTGTAAAAAGTTTTCTTCAATATTAAATATGTGGTGTTTTCCTTGCTCTTATACTTTCAAGTTTTGTGTTTTTCACATGTGGCATTTTAGTTCCTATTAAAATTGTCATTTAGGGCCTTTTCCCATTTTATTGCTATTTTCCATTCAGATGAATCTGTTCTCTTTGAGGGACACATAATAGTTGGCTATTTTGGCGGAATTGCTTAAGAAGGTAAATATTAGATGTTTTTCATGTTGTAGGAGAACATGGTAATAAGGACATGATCATCAGTAAAGGCAAAGTAGGGGATAAAACAAAACAAAGTGTACTGTGTAAGGAAGATCTCAGCCACTTACAGTTTCTCAAGGGTAACTACTTTTGCTTGGACGTGACCAAAATGACTTTACTTAGATAAAGAATTTAATTCATCACCTCCTAAATAAAAGTTCACAGCCAAGCAGTAGTGCCATAATTTATCTCTGCTGATTTGGTATCTTTCAAGACATGTACAGTTTAGAGTTATCCAGCTTCTTACTGCTGTATCCTAGCTCAATAGCAAATATGTGTTCAAAGAAGGAAAACCTAAATTCATATACCCACATAATGGCATTGCTAAATGATAGTGATATTCTTCATTTGTTTTATTAGGATTTTGCTGCTTTTCATGTTATTTTTAAAAGCCTAATTACTGATTTTTACTGAAAAGAGTTGCTGTCGAATAGTATTGCTTATTTTTTCATTTCCTATTTCATATGCATTTATGGTTAAGGAACATGTCGATAATATGTTTTAATTTTTTTAAAAGTTTTTCTTAAAACTATTTTGTGGTTTGTGTGGTCAACAATTTAAACACCTATAACTTAATACATACATCTGCATGGAGGGGACAACCTTGATTTGGGCCTTCTCTCTGAGGTTAGTGGAATAATTGTAAGGAAGGTAATATCATCAAATTAATGATAGCCCAGTAATGTCTTCTATACTTGACACCCTCAATCCTGGAGTAAAATGTAAATGTCAACAATAAAATTCAAAACAACCACTTCACCTCCTTTCTGGTTAACACAGGGTTACTTGAGCATATTTCTCTTAAACATAATACTCAATTTTTCTCGTGATTATAAAGCTTAACATATTTTGTGGTAAAAAAATGTTAGAGAAGTATCCGGCAATTAGGTGAAATAAATTGTGAAAATTGTTCTGTTGAGTCTCAGTGGTATGTGATCTGTAAACAAATAGTACAATGACTGTCTTAAGAGCTCCCTGATCTCTCTTGCTTAGGGGCCATGATATGTATCTTTCTGATTATTTGCTGTGTTCTGCTATTTGTGTACATTAAAAATATGTATAGTATGTCTCTGATTATGTTAAATTGAAATGTGTGGATTTAGAAAACTGTTATGCAAAATATTCTCTTAGAATCTATCACCCTAATGCTATTGTGATCGGGTACAATTTAATGGCAATGATTACTTCTTAAGATGAATTGATTAATTCAAATGACAGATATTCTCATTACGTGTTGATGAAGGTAATACTAAGAGCCTATTACCAAATATTTATAAGAATATTTAAGAAGTGTCATTTAAAATGTTCTATTTACCTGTTTGAGATGACAACACTTAGCCTATGTGTGGAAAATTGAAGCAGGCCATAATATGCTATTTAGCTAGGTCTTAATTTCTATTAAAAAGCCGACTGCTAGATAAGAAAGCCAGATATGAACATTACACACTGTATAAAAATATAAATTAATAAGTCTTTTCTGAAAAAATTACAGATGAGTAGAACCTAAATCACTTGTATCATTGTGAAATATCTGAAAATAGATATGTTGTATTTTTAAAAGTTACATTAATATTTTTACATATTTATACATGTGTACTAGTCTAAATTGAGGTGACTGATCATAATAGCTAATAGCCATTTTTTTAAAAAAAGGAAATTAATGGAGTGCTGTACAAACTGTGGTTAACTGATATTTCTATATGATTAAAAACTTCCTGTCTATGGGCCATGCCTCCCTGAACATGCCCGATCTCATCTAATCTCAGAAGCTAAGCAGGGTCAGGCCTGGTTAGTACTTGGATGGGAGATCCCCTAGGAATACCAGGTACTGTAGGCATTTTTAAAAAATACAAAACCAAAGACTTCCTGTCTCTGTGGGATCTTATAACTCATAGAAACACCTCAGTGAAAATTTGGTATGACACATAATAAATCATTATTTTTTTCTCAAGAAATTTCTGTTCTTCCATATAATGCTTTTATAGTTAACTGTGATTAAAGCCAAATTACTATCAGTTTTCTTAAAATATTATATAGTTTTGTTGCTTTAAATACTATTGTATTTTCCAAAGTACAGTTTTTTTTTTAACTTATTAGTTACAAGTTCATCTCTGTGTTCATGTGTTTTCATGTGTGCATATGTGTGGGAGCATGTGTGTGTACACCCTGATTTTTAATGACAGATTGTTTCTACCTTCACACTACCTACAATATGATCAAGTATCTGTACTCTGGGTATCTTATATCACATAATATTTGACTTTGTATCATGGGTCAAGAGAACTAGTTATTATGGTTAGATATCTAAATCATGGTCAAACATCTAATTTCAGAAATTGTACTGAATTTGGTAAGCTAATGTGAGAGATAACAGTTAATGGAACTTTTGGATTATGGCTGTGTTGTTGGAAGTTATTTAGATTTCAGAACCACAAAGGCAACGGAAATAGAGCACCAGTGTATAATGATCAAAAATCACTTTTATATAATTGTAAACCTCAGATCTCCCAAAGTGATGAATAGAAAAGCAGAGTTCATGTTGCCATTCTTCACCTGTAGTTCTGAAGACAAGATTAATATTAATATTGATATGCTTAAATACTTTAAATAGTTTTATACTCTTATAAAACATTATGAATATGCTTCTTAAATATTTGAAGGAAAATTAACATTTTAGATAATTTCTAAAAGCATTCCTTAGATACATAAGCAAAATAACATTGGAAACATATTTATTCCTTTACTAGAAAAGTTTTCTGTTGTGTTTTGGAAATTTTCAGTTGATTATAATTGACCAAGACACTTAAAAAAAACACACTTTTATATGGTGGATTGCAAGTATAAATAGATAGATTCTGATAGACACATAGGAAAAAGACATTTCAAATTATTAAAACAGATAATTTACGAATGTGTCATTCTCAAGAAAATCATGAGAATGTCTTGCAACCTAGCTGTATTGTAGTCCAGAATGCTTTACTAACCTTGTCTATTGGACTACAGTGTTCTTAATTTTTTTTTTTTTGCCAAAAACCATAAATAGGAAATTATAGATGATGTGAACTTCTAATATTTAAAGAAATAATTCTTAAGAGACATTTGAAAAAGGTACACTGGGTATTAAATGTTTAGTTGAATGCTATTTTCTAACGCTACTTTATATTTGAATATATTCATCATTTAAAATGATGATTCAAGATTTTCTGTCTATATAAAGTATCACTTGAACATATGATCTTCCTAAAGAAATTATTTTATTGTGATAAATAGTGGAGTTTATGCCTTTACTAATAGAGTTGGATAAACTTTTCATTGTTTATCCATTAACAGAGTATTTATTTATACTTTTGAGTTGAAAGGCATTTTTAAATTTGAGCCCCTAAAGGGAGAAAATTCAAAGAATGAGATAAATTATATTTTACATTTCAAAATAACTTGTCTACCTAGAATAGTAGCAGAAGCATATTTCAAGTGGAACAAAAAAATGCCATTGATTTTTCTTTCCATTTACAACTTAATTAGAATTATTAAGTGGGTCTGAGTTATTGCTTAAGAAAACTTTCTGTTATTTCTCCCAGGTCCAACAGACCACCTGAGAGAATTGTTTTTTAAAGGGATAAAAGAAGAAAAATATGTGAGTTCTAAGAATATAACTAAAATTGAACACAGTGTATTGTTCTTGGAAATAGGAGTTAGCAAAAGGTGTGCTCTTAAAATTGAATATTTTATATAATTTTGAAATTATGAAAGATAGTTATGCGTCATAAACTTTGTGCATCAAGTATAAAATCTTCACTAAGAAACAGATTATAATTACAAGTTATCTTTAATAACTTTTCTGTAAAACTTCCATTTATATGTTTTCTTTATTGTTTAATATTCATAATAGACTGAATAATTCTACTTTTGTTCAAATTTAGCTATCCCGTTTTTGGTTGCTGTAAAGTTTTGTAGAGTAACAGATTCCTTATCACCTCAGTGATGACACAGTTTTTTGAGAAATAGATATCTATATTATATTCTTTTTGAGATTCTTATTTTTATAACTAGAATTATTCAGTGATTCACTGCCTATAATTTTGTATTAAGATATATCTGACTTACAGTTTGATTTTTATATCAAGACACCTTTTAAGGACCCAGTAAAAGAATCCCTATTTTTGTTCCCTTATCAGGATTGACAGACAATAAAGTAAAAGATTATTGTGCTTATAAATGAGTATTTAATTGAAAGAATTATGCTTAACAAGACCATAATTATTTCTGTTTCAAAATATTTTGAGAGGATAAAATGAATTAATATATGCAAAACTCTTTGAGCAGTGCCTACCATGTAGGAAGAACCCAATAAATGGCAACAATTACTGGTATTGTTTTTCATGTCATCTGCTCTTCCCTTCACCTTTTCTTCTGTCAGAGACAGTTTGAGTGTTACATGTTTGGGAGATTTTACGGTCTACACAGGCTAGCTTACATCATGGGAATCAATAATATCCAAGGCATAGCCTGACATTTCAAGGGTTTTACATTCTAAACTGATTCTGAGATTACAAATTCCAAATAGGACACCAAAATCTCTTTGAAATCCATCATTGAATCTCAAAACTCTTTAATTTCATATTTCTTATTACAGATGAGAGAAAAAATTATTACTTTTTAATAAAAGTAATTATTATTGTTTATAGCATTATTTACAGAGAGCACTGCCTAAGACCTATAGGTTTCATAAGCTATTTTTCATATCTTCCATATTTTCACGGTGATCTTCAAAATCTAATTCTATGCTTTTAGACCATTGGCATTCCAAATGACTATCCAAAAGAAACCTTTTGGTTAAGCAAAACCAAGCTTATTAGAGCTACTTCAGTAAGAAAGAACATATTTTTAGTAGTATCACAGATGAGAGGGAATCCAAAGGATGTATACACCATTTAATTTCTTTCTTTTTCTTTTCTTTTTTTGGAAATGTTTGATTATGTAGATTAGAAATTTCTAGAGTATAGACATAGTAACAGAACAATATTTCCCAAGAGAATTAGAAAAAAGAGAGAGGAAAGATCAGAAGTGAGAGGGATCCAGCTTTGGATGTACATGAAATCTTCACTGTTGAAGAATAGAAGAAATGTTAGCTATTGGAAATTCATTGTGCACATATGCACATGTATTTTGAGAGCCACACACAAAATATTTACAACAGGTTTAAAGAATAATTTTAACCCTTGTGAACTCCATCAAGCAGCAAATTCAACAATCACATTCATGACAAACTTCTCCAAAATGAACTCTGCAATTTTGGATTGTACTGAGTGGAATTATGCCAGTTAGAAACATAGGCACATGAGTTAAAATATAAAGAAGAAATTGGATCTTCAGAATCAAATAGATTAAGAAGACTACATGGAAATTTTACTTGGGATACCTCCTATCTCAAAAACCTTGGCCTAAGACCAGGTCAGAGGCCTGACAAACCTCTGACTCCAAGCAAAATGAAACTAAGTAGAACCAACAAAAACAACATTGAGAAAAGTCCGTATAAGGTTTTGAAAGATTACTGGAGGTAATTGTCTAAAGGATATTAGTCTGACAAAACTTTTGAACTCATGAGTGCTTGGAATTAGATCTCTTCTTACCGACTCACAAAGGAGAGTCATGAAAATAGACCAACAGTACTTTTGCAGGTAAAAACATCTAGAATAAGAGTTTTCAAATTTGATTAGATAATCGAAGAATTACTTAAAAAGCATTCTTATCCATAGAAAGTAGGAACTCTGCATTTGGGAGGTTAAGAAAAAGAACTTTGAGTTTAAATCCCGTGTGGGGTTTAGTTCTCTATTGCTGTCAGAATGACTACTGAATAAGAGATGTCAGCAGCCTCAGAGGGACATGTGTCAAGTAGAGGAGCTTAAGTCAGGTTGTACAAGGGTTTCAATGAAACATGTATCTCCAGTTTTTGACTATTGACCACACACACACACACACACACACACACACACACACACACACACACATACACACACAGAGCAAAAGTAAGGTTTTTAGACCTATTGCAATTAAAAAACAAACAAACAAACAAAAACAACACTAAATTACAAAGTTTTAATAGGTATCTAAATGGGGAGGTTAGGGGAGAATATTTAAAGAGTGCTAAGGTCCAGGTAGGATTAATTAAAGGCAAGTCTTGTAAAAAAGATAGATTAGGCAGATTTTATAACACCATAGCTTTGCACTGATGTGCACAATAGGTAAAATGAGTGAAGAGTGACTTTAGGGTTCTGAAATGTAACATTTCCTTCATTTATGAGTTTTTTTTTCCAAAATATTTTGATATAAGTAAGAATTTGTCATTTTAAAATGGATTTTACAAATTGAAGGCTAAGAAGGGTTAAGGTAGGACTCACTTTCTAATCAATATGAATTAGGATATCTGGTTTTCATAAGAAATATATTATTTTTAGAATCAGTTAAACCTTGGAACTGTTTTCTTTGAAAAGGGAAAAATATGATTTTTATTTTATGGCCTTATATTTTTATATGAAAGCATATCTCAAACTCAGGGATTTTGTGTGTGTGTGTGTGCATTGTTATTTTTTATTTGTGAATGCAATTGGTTATGCAATTATTCCTTTTCCTTTACCTATGCTAGTTAATATAAAAGTAAAATACTACTCCAGGGGGTCAAATTGATTCACTCTGCTTCTTCAGAGAAGTATTTATTTGTACATAAACGAGATATGTTATGACTCCTTAATTACAAACAGAAGCCAATTGCCACCTCAAAAATACACAGAAGAAAATAATATATATTTTTATTACTTGGTACTTATCCATAACTTAGTAAGAGAATTACTTTTATGTTTGGATTTATATTTTCATGTGGAATAAACAGTCCCCATGTAAATGTTCAGTTATTGTCTTTGCTGACTAACATGTTAAAATCCTACAAAACTACAATAGGAACACACTGCTTCTCTTTTCTGGTGAACTTCACTGCCCTCCTTCTTTCCGCTTGGAAATAGATCTCCAAATCTCTTAAAATTTTTTGGTCATCCCTCCAGTTAAGGACAATTATTTAACATTAAGTCCTTTTTCTGTTTACATACTGTCCTCAAATCTACTTTGAAGCAGTTCTCTGGACATCGGTGTCAATCAGCTCAATGGAATAGAGGAAGTCCTGATTAGTTCCATTGCTGTCATTTAGTCCGTATCACAAGACCTGCTCAGTCCCTTATTGATGATCACCACATTGTTACTTAGTCATCATCTAAATGCTTTGAGTAAGATAATAACAGAAAAAATTATGGACTTATGATTTTTTACCTCTTATGATATATTGCATTGTCAAAATATTATAAAACAGTTGTTTTAATTAGATTATAAATGTAGAGATAAGAAAATTTTATTAGGTTAGAAATGTAAAGATAAGAGAATTTCAGATTCACACAAATAGCAGTTGTATTCAAAATAATAGCTGTATGTAAACTTGTGATTACAAACTATTAGTTTACTAAAGCTACCATAACAAAATACCATACTGAGAAGTTTTAACAGATTTTCTCACAGTTCTGGAGCTAGAAGTTCAAGATCAAGGTTTCAGCAAATTTAATTTCTCCTGAGGCTTCTCTCATTAGCTTGTAAATGGCTGCCTTCTTGATGTGTTCTCACATGGTCTTTCCTTTGGGTACTCATGTCCCAGTGTCTGATTGTGTGTCCAGATTTCTTTTTATAAAGACATCAGATTGATTTGGATTCCCTCAAGCGGCCTCATTTTATACTAATTACCTCTTTAAAGGCCCTATCTCCAAATCCAGTCACATTCTGAGGTATAGGGCTTCAAGATATGAATTTTGGGGAGTCACCATTCAGCTTATAACATAGGCTACAAGTAATATAATTATGCCATCCATTTTCCTCAAAAGAGTGGCTTCCTCTTTGCCCTTAACTATTTACTCAGGAGGTTATTCTCTTCAATAACCTCAAAACTTGGTTACACTCAAAATCCAACCACCCACAGTTAATAAAAGAATAAAATAACACATATATACAATTCCTTATCTGCAATTTTAAAATCTCAGATGCTCGAAAAACTGATATTTTTTTTTCTCCCCAAAGGAAGAAAACTCTGGGTGGTTGAATTGATTCACTCTGCTTTCATCAGAGAAGCATTTATTCATACATAAATGAGATCCGTTATGACTCCAAACGGAGCTCACTTGGTGGCCTGAACTTACTTTTTCCCACTTAATAGGAAAATTCATAAGTACTGCTACAGAAATATCAATGTGTTTGTACAAGTTGCTCTTTCAAACTCTACTTGGTAAGTTTGAAAGATGTGGTATATGTTCTGTATTATTATTTTAAAATTAGGGTAATTCTGAATTACCAGATACATCTGACCTTAAGAATTTTGGATAAGGAATTGTATATCTGTTCTAGGATATATTTCACTTGAAACCACTAGAAAAACGGTTTCACATCTCTTCACCATAAAAATGTTGAATTACCGCTTGTTAAGTGCTTATTGTGTGCTTATCAAGTGCTCATTATCATAAACACTTAACACTAACACGTATTCACCCATTTAATCTTCACAACAAACGTTTGAAATAGCTACTACTATCATTCTCATTTCAAAAAAAGTAGCAAAATCAGAAAGCATTTAAATAACTTATCTACAGTCTCAAAATTAGTAAGTATTCAAACCTAGGAACTATGACTACAGAGTAAAACTTCAGCATTACACTATGACTTATAAATCACAGAGAAAAGAATAGATTTAGACTCTTGGTGTTTCTCAAGAGAATTATCTCAATAATTGTTAATTGCTAAACTTTCATATTCTCTCTCCTCTCCCTAGCTGTCTTCCTGCCTACCTATTTGTTGTGTGTAGGCATTATCTTATCTAAGCATGAACATAGGCACTGTTTTGTTTTAGTTAGAGATTGATTACAAAAAATAGAAATCTACTTAAAACTTATATTAAACTGAATAGTGTCAGATACATTTATTTGCAGGAATATTTCTTGATCTTTTGGAAAGTGAACAATAATCAGTTCTCTTTCTTTATCTGTGCCTTAGTTCTATGTCATTCCTCTCTGTGTAAATTAGGTAGCTTCTTTACTTTTTTTACTTATATTTGGTTCCCCATGACTACCCTCAATGATGGTCTCAGCCATCTACTCTACAGTTGGATCAATCACTTCTAATAACAGATACTGTGGTATAGTTTCCCCTAGCTTGTCTGCATGGTTCAATCAAATAAATATATTTTAGCAACAGAAAGTAGGATAAGAAAAAGGATTTGTTTTCTTTTTTTTCCTTCTTTCTCTTTCTCTCTCCCTCACTCTCTCACATCATGTTAAAATGACAAAAGCATCATTTACTCATCTTTTTAGTCTACCACTGTAGGAAAATACAGAACTTATCTGAAACATGCAGTTTTACAGTTTTCCTCTTGATCGAGGGTTAGTCCTTTTAATTAGGTTCCGATCATCACTGCAAAGTTAGCTTCTCAATTGTCCTCCTCCTCTAAATCTATTACATCTGGAATGAGGCAGGAGTCTTAACTTTCACTTATTAAACATAACATACCATAAAGGGAGATAAATTTGGCAATAAAGTAAATTAAAACAGTTCTGTATGTAGAAATTACCGATACTATGTATATCTGATCTACTATATTTCTTAAAACAAATCATTGCTGATATGTGAATCCTGAACATTAACATGGCCTTTATTTATCTTTTGTGAACTATGGGGAATCACAATATTCTGCATGAGAAAATTTACAATACACTTGCTTGTCCATTTCTGCATGGCATCAGGGGTAGACAATTAGAAGTAGGATATAAAGAAATAGCTTCTAAAACAGCTGAGAGAAAATATAAGGCTTATTTTTATTTTTATTTATAAGTACTCAAAAATGTTATATTTGAAGTGAGTAAATTAATGTTTATTAATTTTAACTCATTTACTTATTAATAACTGATGCCATTGTCAAACCAAATCATGAGTGTTATGTGAAAATTAATTGAAATATATAGATTTACTTGATATTCTGGAAGTCTGGAATTTTAGAAATAAAAAACGTTTGTTGAAACACATGGAATCAATTTTAATATATTGTGCATACTGATTACAATCCATTGACCACCTTTTACCAGAAATGGAGAAATGGTTCACGTCTCTTTCTTGTTTCTAATGGTAGCTTATCAAAGGTATTGTTGTTTTTGCCTCTAACAAGTTATATTTAATAATTTATTAGTTCTAGTTTACTTTCTGAAAGTAAAGGTCACAAAGAATAATAAGAATAAGTAGTACCTAGTACAAAAATATCAAAAGTATACAGAGGTCAAAAGCATCAGGGAAAGCAAATGATCTTCCAATTTTGCCTTAAAAAATATATTACTAATCTTAATGAATGACTTTTTAAAACATTTCATTTTATTAGTTTCAAGTATACAATACATTGATTAGACATGTACATAGTTTATAAAATGATCCCCCAATTGCTCTTTCTCTCCTTTAGCTCTCCACCTAGCCATTACATTAATGCTAACTGCATTCCCTATGCCATGCTCCCCATCCCCATGACCTCTATCAACCACTAATTTGTACTTCTTTAACCTTTTATCCCATTCTCCCAGCCCTCCAACCCACCTCACCTCTGGCTGTCCCCAGATTATCTTCTATATTTGTGAGTCTGTTTTCGATTAGCTTGTTCTTTTTGTTCCTTAGATTCCACATATAAGTGAATCATATGGTATTTATCTTTCTCTGTCTGACTTATTTCACTCAGCATAATAACCTTTAGGTCCATCCACGTCATTGCAAATGTAGGGTTTCACCTTTTTTTCTAATGGCTGAGTAATATTCTATTGTATATATGAACCATAACTTCTTTATCCAATTGTCTGTTGATGGGCATTTAGGTTGCTTCCATATCTTGACTATTGTAAATTTGTGTTGTCATATATATCAAAATGCATAAATCTTTATGGATTATTGTTTTGATTTTCTTTGGATAAATACCCAGAAGTGCAATTGCTGAGTGAAAAGATATATCCATTTTTAATTTTTTGAGAAACCTCCAAACTGTTTTTCACAGCGGCTGTACCAATTTACAATCCCACTAACAGTGTATGAGAGTTCCCTTTTCTCCACATCCTTGTCAACATTTGTTGTTCTTTGATTTATTGATGATAGCCATTCTGACAAGCATCAGATCATATCTCATTGTGATTTTAATTTGCACTTCTCTAATGTTTACTGACTTTGAGCATCTTTACATATGTCTATTGGCCATGGTATTTCCTCTTTAGAGAAATATCTGTTCAGGTCTTCTGCCCATTTTTTAATTGGATTGTTCGGTTTTATTTTTGTTGTTGTTGAGTTGTATAAGTTCTTATATTTTGGATGTTAACTGCATCAGATGTATTTTAAGTCAGTATCTTCACCCAATCAGTCAGTTGTCTTTTGTTTCATTGATGGTTTACTTTACTGTACAAAAACTTTTTAGTTTGATCTACTCCCATTTGTTTATTTTTTTCCTTTGTTTCCCTTGTCCAAGGAGATATATCCAAAAGAAAATTATTGTTAGCAATATAGAGTTTACTGACTATGTTTTCTTCAAGACATTTTATGGTTTGGGGTCTTACATTTAAGTCTTGTATATGGTGTAAGAAGGTGGTCCAGTTTCTTTTAGGGAGGCATGTATCTGTCCAATTTTCCCAACACCGTTATTAAGGAAACTGTTTTTACCCCATTGTATATTCTTGCCTCCTTTGTCATATATTAAGTGAGTGTATAGGCATGTACTTACTTCTGGGCTCTCTATTCTGTTTCATTGATCAATGTATCTGTTTTTTTATACCAATACCATGTTGTTTTGATTACTGTAGACTTGTAGTATAGTTTGATATCAGGTAATGTGATACCTATAACTTTGCTCTTCTTTCTCAAGATTGCCGTGGTTGTTTGGGGTCTTTTATGATTCCATATAAATTTTAGGATTATTTGTTCTAGCTCTGTGAAAAATGCCATTGGTATTTTGATAGGCATTACATTGAGTCTATAGATTGCTTTGTATAGTATGGCCATGTTAATGATGTTGATTCTTCCTACCCATGAACACAGTATATACTTCCATTTATTTGTATCTTCTTCAATTTCTTTTTTCCAATTACATAATTTTCTGAGAACAGGTCTTTTACCTCCTTGGTTAATTTGATTCCTAGGCATTTTATTGTTTTCAATGCAATTGTAAATGAGATTGTATTCTTAATTTCTCTTTCTGAAAGTTCATCATTGGTGTATAAAAATGCCACTCACTTCTGAATATTTTTTTTGTATACTGCTACTTTATGGAATTCATTGGTCAGTTTTAACAGTTTTTTGGTGGAATCTTTAGGGTTATCTCTATATAATATCATGTCATCAGCAAATAATAAGAGTTTTATTTCTCCCTTTCTGATTCAGATGCTTTTTATTTCTCTTTCTTGTCTTATTGCTGTGGCTAAGACTTTCAATACAATGTTAAAGAAGAATGGAGAAAGTGAGCATCCTTGTCTTGTTCCTAATCTTAAGGAAAACATTTTTTGGCCTTTCCCCATTGAGTATGATGTTAGCTGTAGTTTTGTCATAAATGGCCTTTATTATGCTGAGGTACATCCCCTTTATTCCCATTTTGCTGAGAGTTTTTATCATAAATGGATGCTGGATTTTGTCGAATGCTTTTTCTGCAGCTATTGATATGATCATGTGGTTTTTATCTTTTAACTTATTAATGTGATGTATCACATTAATTGATTTGTGGATATTGCACCAACCAGGAATGAATCCCACTTGATCATGATGTATGATATTTTTAATGTATTGCTGAACTCAATTTGCTAATATTTTGTCGAAGATTTTGTCAATGATTTGTTCATAAGATATATCAGCCTATAGTTTTTTGTTTTTTGTTTTTTTTTGTAAAATATTTGTCCAGTTTTGGAATCAAGGCAATGCTGGCCTCATAAAAGGAGTTAGGGAGCTTTCCCTTCTCTTGAATTTCTTGGAATAGTTTGAGAATAATAGGTGTTAATTCTTCTTTGAGTGTTTGATAAAATTCACCTATGAAGTCTTCTAGTCCAGGATTTCTTTGTTTTTTGGGAAGTTTTTGATTACTGATTCTATTTCATTGGTGGTAATCAGTCAGTTCAGATTTTTTTTCTTCTCAACTCAGTCTTGGGAGATTGTATGTTTGTAGGAATGTATCTGTTTCTTCCAGATTGTCCAATTTATTGGCATATAATTGCTCATAGTATTTTCTTATTTTCCCTTGTATTTCTGTGGAGTCCGTAGGGATTTCTTGTCTTTCATTTCTGATTTTATTTATTTTATTCTCTCTTTCTCTTCCTTGGTGAGTCTGAGTAATGGTCTATCAATTTTGTTTATCCTTTCAAAGAAGCAGCTCTTGGTTTCATTAATCTTTTGTATTGTTGTGCTTCATGTTATCCCAGAGGTCTCCTAAACTATCCTGATTTTTTAAAATTCTTTTTTCTTTTTGTTATTCCAACTGGGTGTGTTCTGCTGCTTTGTCTTTCAGTTTGCTGACTTGATCATCTGCTTCATCCAATCTATTGTTCATTTCTTCTAGTGTATTCTTCATTTCTGTCTTGTTCTTTTTTATGGTTTCTATGTCCTTTTTTTATGCTTACTATCTCTCTGCTGAGGTTCTCATTGTGCTCATCCATTCTCCCCCTAAGTTCATTGAGCATCCTTATAACCATTATTTTGAACTCTGTCTCTGGTAGGTTGCTTGCCTCCATTTCATTTAGATTATTTTCTGGAGTTTTTACCTGTTGTTTCATTTGTGGCATGTTTCTTTGTTTTCTCATTCTATTAGCCTCTCTGTGTTTGTTTCTATGTGTGAAGAAATTGTTTCATCTCTCAGTCTTGGCCAGATGGCCTTATGTGGAAGGTGTCTTGTGTGGTTCGGTAGCACACTCTCCCTGTTCCCTGTGCCAGGGGCCCTAGATGTGACCTTTGTGTGGGTTGTGTGTTATCTTCTGTTGTAGCTAAGACTTTATTGGTGTTAGTACATCAGTGGATGGGATTAATGCTCAGGCTGACTCATTGTGGGAACTGGCTGCACCCACAGGGTAAGAGTTGCTGTGTGGAGGCTGACCCCACCAAGTGGGATTTGCCCTAGCAGGCTTGTGTACTTGTTGCAACCACCCTTTGTGTATATCGCTAATGGGACTAGTCAGGAGCTGTTCTGTTGTGGTCTAGTTCCAGCCTCTGGGTGGGTTGGTTTTGTGGCCCCTTGGGAGGGGGTTCCCAGTAGGCCAAGGTCAGCTGCTGCCTTTGATTGCTCAGGGCCACCTGGTGGGGGCTACAAAGCGATCAGCAGATAGTTGTTGTCTATGCTGTATCTATAGGTGAGTGGAAGAGACAATGCTGTAGGCAGAGGTCCAGTTATCCCCTGTCTCTGACCTAGGGTAGTTTAGCAGAGGGACCAGTGCTCCTCAAGGCCTGACACTGCCTGTCAGTTGCTCGTAAGTCTCTGAAAGTGGAAGAGCCTCTGGGCGATATGTGTGTTGGGTGGTGCAGGGACCCTGGGAGTCTCCTGGATCTATTGAGTAAATGTCCTCCAGCCACTACAGTGTCAGTTTATATGCCAGCACTGTCTCTGTGGCTCCCTGTGCAAGTTTCCAATCATAGCAAGGTCAATTGCTGCCAACCTCGGCCTGCAAACAATCAAGCTCTGTTATAAAAATTACAAAGCTTGTGGGCGTGAGTTTGTGGCCCACCACTGAATGCTTCTCTCGGGTAAATGGGCTTTGAATGGGCCACATGAACTGAGTGCTGTTGTATTTGTGACCCAAAAAAAGCACAGTATAGGACTGGGTTACCTGGAGCAGGCTTGCCACAGGTAATTTGTGGGTTAGGTGGGGCACACCTCTGAGAGGCACAGGACCATTGGGCCTGCACTGCACCAGATTTGCTGCCAGCTTTGGGACTGCGAGTTCCCACCAAGTCAGATATCACTGCATGACCTCCTGTCATCTCTGATGGGCCCACGAAACCTCTGAGATTTGCCCAAGTGATACTATATCTCACGCTTGCAGCAGTGATCTTTTCATCACTGTATTCCCGTCACTTTGCTCACTTCACTGGCTGATCTGTTGACTGTGCAAAACATGCCATCCAAGGGCAGGGGCAGCTGCCTATCAATGTGCAGTGGGCACTTTGTGTATTAGATGGGCCAGGATCTCAGGGAGTCAAGGGCCATCAGGCCAATAGCCTCAGTTTCCTGCAATTTCTGTGTCTGCAAATTCCTACAATAGTCACAGATAACAGGGAGACAAGCTGCTATCTGGAGCAGTCCCACAGACCCCTGCGATCCCCCCAAGAGACATTGTAGTCCTACAGGCAGCAGTGATCTACCTACAACTGTTTTCCCTGCAGTGCCCACCCAGTGCTAGCCAAAGTTTGTTGCCCATGCGGATGACTGAAGGATGGAAAGGGGCAGGGCTGTTGCAGTTGACTGTCAATGGGCTGCCTGGAGCAATTTGTGGGTTGGGTGGGGCTGGGTCTCAGGGAGACAATGGCAATCAGAGTAATACAGCCTCAGTCTTGCTGCAACTTTGGTAACGGATCGCAAGTTCCCACAGAAGTTCCAGATCACAACAAGACTAGCTGCTGTCTGGGACTGGCCCACAGATCCCTGAGATCTGCCCAAGTTCATGTTAACAGTGATCTGCCTAAAACTGTCTCTGAAATGCCTGCTCACAGCAATGGCTACCAGCTGTGAATGTTTGGCCCTGAATAGGTGCAGGGTGAGGCAGCCATCCAGCAAGAGAAGTGCAGGTTAGGTGGGGTGGACTGATCTCCTAGGCCAGAGCTTCCTAATGGCCCTGTGGGAGGGGTTTGCACAGTCAAGTTGTTGCCATCAGTAAATTGCCCTGTAGGGAGGCTGCCTGTCTAGCCCTCGTTCTGGAGTCAGGTAATGCAGACTTTCGCAGGATGAATCTTGCTCTAGCCTCTGACCTACCACCAGTGTCCCAGGTTAGTGTCTGTAGGTCAGAGAGCCTGTGTGTGGACTCTTCGAAGGGGCGCCTATAGTTTCAGTCTCCTTGTGTCTCACCCAGATAGCTGGAATACTCTCTGGTTTTAGTCAGAGTAATTGGAATCCTCTCTGGGCTGGGGAATAAGACCAGGACCCCCCTTTCCTTCAGGAGAGCCTCTGCAGCCTTGCCCTCCCTCCTGGTGATCAACCATCTGTGGGTGTGGGTGCCTCAATTTGTGATTTTGCCTCTCCTACTGGTTTCAATGTGTCTCCTTCTTTATATTATCAGATGTATGTATCATGATCAGCTGGACTTCAGGTGATTGTCCACATTGATTATTTTATAATTTGGTTGTAATTTCAATGCAGACCTGGGAGAAGGCCTGCCAACCAGTGAATGACTTGATAGAATAAAAGAAGTGATAGCCATGTTGAAAATAGTTTGAGTTGACAATGAGAAAATGTATGTAAAAAGCATATTTAAGAACCTTTAAGGAATTTAAAACAACAATGAGGTGCTGCCTGGAGAACAGAGTAACTCCAGTATTCATTTCTTGAGTATGGAGTACTTTATAGATGCTTTTGTGTAGAACTCAGATAATTTTGAGGTCAAAGAAAACTGAAAATGATTTAGATGTTAATGGAGCCAGTGGCTTCAATAGGATCACAAAATAAGTTTTAAGATTTTTAAATATGTTCTGCAGACAAGGATATCAATGCCATAAAACACATTAAATTTTTCCTAAATGAGAACTGACTGTATAATAAGAGGCAGTATAGGATAGTAAGCTTTTTAGGCAACAAATATTTTGGAGCTTTTAATACCAATTCTGCCCTTTGTTCAGCAACGTGATGTTGAACAAGTTGTATAACCCATTTGTACTTCAGTTTCTTCATTTTAAAATAAAATTTGTAGTTGTACCTTAACTCAGAGGATTATTATGAATAGAGAAAATGAGATTGCATTTGATAAATAATGATCTCAGTGGCTGGTACCAATAAAAATATCCAATATGACAGTTTTTAATACTGTTATTGTTACTGTTACATTGAATTAATAAAAAGCAGTAGACATTCTACTCTCTGAGTATAAATCCACTTAATTAGCAACATATCTCAGATTGAATGTTGCCATTTAAAGGAAAAATTTCCCAGGGATTTCTACTTGCAAAAGTATTACTTGATGCATAGTTCTATTATGTTATTATATTTATAACATTGTATTATGACTCTGTGTGTTTCTTCATCAGTCTGTCACGTGGACTGAGTTCCTAGGGAGCAAGGTCTTATTCAGTGTGCACCCACAGAACCTTCTTAGTTCCTGATATATGGAGAAACACCCAATAAATGTTCATTGAGTTGAATCTTGTTCCTATTTTAGGATCAGTAAGAGTAGGGTTTAGAATATCTATGCTAGTTTTTTCTACATAGATCATTCATTTGTTCCTTTTGCTTTTCATGTATT
This sequence comes from Eidolon dupreanum, assembly GCA_028627145.1. Lineage (NCBI taxonomy): Eukaryota > Metazoa > Chordata > Mammalia > Chiroptera > Pteropodidae > Eidolon > Eidolon dupreanum. The sequence continues at coordinate 56,505,150 of CM053513.1, forward strand.
TGATTTTTTTGGCTTTATTTATAATTAAATATTAAAGTAAGTTAATAAGTATATTTAATTTTATTCCAATTATAATTTAAAGAAATGATATGGTAATGTTCGATCACATTTTAGGTGAATTTGAGGTACAAAAATTGAAATAATGAGAAATATAAATGTTTATAAAGTACTAATTGTGAGGGAGAAAATTTAATGTAGTTGAATTTTTTTAATTTCCCAAGTTTCATAATTTCAAAGCTAGTGGTCCAAATGAATTTTAAAATATGTTTATGCTCTTGTATGATAGGGCTAATTTACTGATTAAATTACCCATTATTCTTTTCAGAATTAAATTATGCAAGATCTTCAAGACTTGTTATTTTCATTTAATATCACCACCCTAAATAATAATTCCCTTTTGAACAAAAAAGGCTGATTCAGGTGCAGAAAGGATTAACTTATTGCTCAAAGTTAAACAGTCCATGTAAATCCAGCACATAGGTTTCAAAATGACATAGTTAAATTGTATTTAAATTAATCTGTGATAATTAAGGATAGATACTCTTCAAAATACAAATGAAGTGACATATGACTATAAGGACCAAGAAACTGAGTATTACTGTATGGAAAATATTGGTCATGGGGCAATAAAATTGACAAAGTAAGTATTTTTTATAATTTCCACTAGCATGATAAGAGATAAAAAATAAGAGAAGAATTAGAATTTTAAAAATAAAATAGAGACTATTTACAGTTTAGGAGGTCATTAATTTGTAGGTATTTAACTGACCAAATAGCTCTTCTCTTTCAAGCTGACAATGCTGCAAGTTTGATTTAATATCCTAAATTTGTGAGGTAGTCTATAATAAAAAAACATTCAACTAAATGAGCTCTTTTCCCAAAAAGTCACTGAAACAAGAAATACATATATAAGGAAAGAAGAAGAAAGACAAGATGAAAAAGTAGATAATAAAAGAAAAATGGAAAGAAAACTAGATGTCCAAATTTAACGGGATAAGTAGAAAAGCTGTACATTTTATAGTCAGTCTAATAAAATTTCCCTTATAACCTAGGAAGAACTATACTCAAAGCATAAATCATAATTTTTGGTTATGAGGGGAAAATTCAGATACAACTTATTTTGTGAAACTGCATAGAAAGAACTTTATAGCTTTGCTTTTAGACCTTAAGTTCAGCCTAAATGCATTTTAAAAAGTTATGTCCTTGTATAGCTGAGATATTCCTACTGCCAAATTATTTTCAAAGCCATTTAAAGGTGTAAACAGGTGTCTGTAACTTACTAAGGGACTGTTCTGAACAAATTAAGGGTGAGTCCAGTTCTTATTTGTGCCCTATTTATTAGCCCCTTCCTCTTTTGACATCTCTTTCTCTAAGTCATCCTATTCACTCTGGTGGCTGTAACACTGACTACATACTGATGGTCCTAAGTCTCTTTCTGTAGTCCAGGTCTCTCCCCAGACCATCTGTTAACTTATTAGACATTTTTACTTAAATATTATTAAGTTTTAAAGATATGTACAGATACAATTAATTCATTATTATCATTATCTTTGTTCTTCCCTCCTTCATAAACCAGTTCCTTCTGCTCTGTTTTCTATATCATTTAATGACATTACTTCTTAAGAGTCACTCATTCCAGAAAACATAGATTCAACATGTCTTCTTTCTCCCTTATGTTCTATATCCACAAGGTCATTACATAGTCTCCATTCTACTTCAGATATGTCTCTCAGTTATATTTCTCCTGTCTACCCCATTTCCACTGAAAAAATTTGGATCTTCATCACCTCTCAAGGGAAATATACTAACCTCTTAACTGATTCTCCAGCTTCTGTTCTTTCTCATTTTCAGTCTATCCTTTACACGAAGATTTCATGATAAATAATTTCACTGTCTTCCTGTCACACAAAGATAAGGGCTAAACTCCTTAGAGCATTAACCAAGACTTCAGCAACTAGGCCTTAACTTACCATCTTAGAAATTTACAAATCTCTGCATTTTTTCTTCAGTTAAACTATAATGGGAAATTTTATTAATTCTCTTTAAGACTGAGTGCAAATGACATCTCTTTGGCACAGTGAATTATCTGTTCTCTAGCATATTTGAAATTTCCTTTACTGGTACTGTAGAAATAATTACATTTTTTATAGCAATTGGAAGACATGTGTCTGGTCTGCTAAAGCCAGAGCTTCTCTAGTATAGGTATTGTGTTTTCACATATTTGCCACCCTCAGAACTTGACTTGGGAGCATAGAACACAGGAGATAGTATAGAAAAAACATTTGCTAATGAAATTGTGTGACCTTTTTGGAAGGCTCCGTGAGTTATAAGGGTGGCCTTCTTGAGGTTTGCAGGGATTACCACTAGATGTCACTAGCACATTTCAATAGCAATTTCTGAGCCAAGGAGAACCAATCTTTACTGAGTACCTACTATGTGCCAGTCCTTTGTTAACAATTCTTTAAAGTAGGTATTATTGTCACAAATCTACCTTGGAGACAGATGCTTAGAATTATTAATAGGTCATAAAGCTAGTATGGTGTAGAGGTGCGATTAAAATCACACATGTCTGCCCATAGTGGCAGCTACAAATCTATCTCTTTTCTTATGATTGAGACTCTGGCCTCCAAATGATAAACAGCTTTTTGTTGTTGTTGTTGTTGTTGTTGTGTTGTTGTTGTTGTTAACAAATTAAGTCTTTATTGACAAAATGAAGTATTATTGTGCCAGACACTCTTTAAGATCCTTCAAGTTAAAAGTCAGTGTCTTTGCTTCTCTAATACCTTTTCTTTGGTTATAAAGAAACTACCATTTAGATAATTTTTTTAAAATTAAACATGAGAATATAGGTTTTGAACAAGAGTAGTTAGATTTCTATTACAGTATTAGTACTTTTTTAAATTAATATTTGAAAATTGATATCTACTGTTTATAAGGTGATAGATTTTGTAATTGGAGCTGGACATATGAATAAATATAGTCCCTAGCTTCTAGCACCTTATAAACCTATAAGGTCTCCTTGATTCAAATTGAACATCATGATATTCTTACTGTACAGTGTATCTAATATGAGACTCTGAATTCTAAATAACATCTAGAGTTATTGTCACTTTGATAATGTGACTTCATCTATTCTTGGATCTTAAATACTTAGAAGCACATTTCTATATATGCTGAGAGCCCACTTGTTTCTAGATGTTATTTGATATTTTTAGACACAGCTCTGCCTTTATATAATCCCAAACAAAGTTCAGAACCTTAGGATGCTCTAATATTTGAGGATGCTCTAATCAGAGAAAAGTTATAAGAAGCCATGATGAGATGGTGCTTCCATCTCAATCCATGTATTTGTACAGAACCCATCGTCATGCTTTATGCCATGTGCAGATGGTGACACCAAAAGTAGTCAGCCATTATAAAATGAAAGAAATAAGAGTGGGAGGGTGGTGGCTCATGCACCTCCATAAATTTTACAGCTTCTCTTTAGTCAATTTCAGTATCATATCAGACTATTTAGACTTTCTGCCAAACTCAGTGGTGGTTTTAAGTATTTTTGCTTTCGTTGTTGTTAATTATTTAAAGGAGTTAAACACCATCAACTAATTTAAAATTGTGCATTTATATACAACATGATAAAGTTCTCTACAGATTTTTAAAGATAAGGAATTAATGTATACATGGAAACCATTTATCTCCCTCTAGTAATATTTTATATGTGGTATGTGAAATTAAATTGTGTGATTTGAAAGTTAGAAATATAAAATAATGATACATTTTCTATTTATTCTAAAAATTAGAAATAACTCAATCCCCTATATTAAAAATCCATAAAGAAGAGCTTAATGTCAAATCGAAGGCCAAGTGAATAATAAATTGTGTTTATGTTATTTCAACAAAGGGGTATCTCTTTAGAAAATAAGCAAAAATACCCATCAACCTTTGTTAATATTTGTATTAAGAGAATTTTAAATGATGTGAAGTCAATAGCAACACGTTTCTCAGATAAAATGTGCCCAGTTTGTACCCTTTTCTTATCAGAAAACATCATCAATTTATATTTTTTAAAACTGATAAAGTCCAGAGAAATGATCTCTGTGTATGCCTTTCATCTTTTCCTTTGTACTTTTACCTGGCACAGGGTGCATTCTCAAAAATTTATTTATTGCAATGTTGATATATAAATAAATGAATAGTTAGATAAGTCAGGAAAGTTAGAGGAAGCTTTGGTGATCACTCAGTGGCTTCCTCCTGCTCCCCTGCCCATCCCTGGCATTTTGCACTAAGAAAACACAATCAGGGAAGCTCCAGCAATCCACAGTGCATATTTTGCACCCTGATTGAATGAATACAACAGCTAAATGATGAGAGAACAGAGTCTATGGAGCCAGAATGTTCAGGGACAAATTCCAGTTTGGTCACTTACTAGCTCTAGTATAACAGCAAAGCAGTAGAACCGTGTTTCCGTTTTCTCCTCCCTAAAATGGAAGAGGAGGGTAATAGCATCTACCTTATAGGGTTATTGTGAAAAATAAGTGAACTTAAATATGCAAGACCATTAGAACAATATGTAACTTATGAATGCTTTAGAGGTGTTCGTTGCTGTTACTGTTCTATTGAAGAAAACTGTAGCTCAGAGAGATTAGAAACGAACTACCCAACAGGTTTCCTGGTTTTCTCTTCAAGTGATAAGCAAAACACAGGAGTCCTTTTTTTATTTCAATCTGCATGAAGAATTACATTCACTGAGTGGGAAGTTTTGGAAGGGATTTTTGGTTGTTTGTTTTTTTTAATAATTCAAAGAGGAAAAAGGGTTAAATGATTTAAATATAAATGAGAGATTAGTGATTTTAAGAGTAGTTTATACTTATTTAGCTATTTTAATATAATCAAGTTTTTATATTTATTTGTTAAAAAAAATGAGTACAAAGTCTGTGAGTCTGTCAGTGAATCATACCTAAAGAAACTTTCTGCATTCCAGTCATGAGCCATAAAAAGGTACCACCTGATGACAGAATGTTCTAATTGCAAAAAAACAGCTAAACAGAAACAATCAGCTTTTACTGCTAACCTGACTAACTGAATCAATAAGGTATCATTCATTACTGCAACATACATTTATTTATATACATTTAGGTTCCATATAAATGAGCCTTGAGGCTTAGCAGGACTAGGAAACAGCTGAGGATTCTGAATATGGTAATTGAATGTGAGAGCTTCCAAAGCATCATAGTGTGATGTCTGAACCCAGTCAGACTGGATTCAAATCTTAACTTCACCTCTTTTTAGCTGTTGAATTGACCTTAAGCAAACAGTTAACTTCTTCATGGGTCAGACTCCTTGTCTAGTACCTACCTCAGGGTTATTGTAGATTAAATGGCTTATATTTATAAAATTCTTAGCATAGTACCTGATGCAGAGTAAATGCTATGTAAGTACGTGTTGAGTAAATAGAAGTACTTTATTGTATATTCATTTTAGTGGGTTTCAAAGGATGCGACCAAAACAATCTTTTAAAGGTTGATTAGTGTTTCACCAGGTGTTTCATTTGCACTAACAAAGCCAAAGCTCTTGAGAGTACCTCACTTTTGTAACTTTGTATTGTCAGGAGGAATTTTATGTAGTCCCAGTCAAACAACACTGTAAAGCACAAAAGAAAAATGATTAAGAACATCAGTTTTGTGGTGTTAACTACACTTAAAAAATCCTGTGTTTGCTATTCATCAATTATATGGACTTGGACAAATTATATATTTCCTTAAATAAGAAAATCCTATTTTCTTATTTTAGTAAGAACAAAAAAATGTTTATAATCGGTATTGTTCTAATTGACTTTCTAACATAATTCAGACTTCTCTATTACCCAAGTGATGAAGTCTTGCCATCTTTGATATTTTGAAATACAGGCCTAAAATCTGTTATAATTTTATTTCATATGTATATATATTTGTATTTTATATTTGTATATATTAGATCATTTTATTATGCATTAGATAGCAAAACATTATGTATATCTAAAAATATTTTTCTTATTGATATTTCTAAGATTCAATATTTTCTTCTAAACATTAATACTCTTCTAAGTAAGGATGCATGTAATTGTATGAATGGGTACTCTAAAAATAGAAGTCCAAATTTTAGAAAATGGTAATTAACAAAAGATCTGTTTTTCTTCTTCTTTTTAGTAATCTGTTTATGGAAGAACGAACAACTATAGTTATAGAGACTAATCTTAAACTTTCTTTTAGACTGGATAACTTCATAAAAAAACTAAAGCACTAAATGGAAAATAAACTTTTATGGATAAACACCTTTTTATACAACTCCAAAGAATGCCTTCTGTTTATATGAACAAAGGCTTTATTCATAATTATACTCCAGTGTTCTTTTTGTCTGTTTTGCATAATATCTAACTTGCAACTTCTGGTTGCTATATGTGTTAGACTATTTCATTTTGAAGATGAGTGTTATGAAGAACTCTTTCCAATAGTTTGTGTGAGTGTGTGTGTAGATGTTTTCTGTAATGAAATTTAGATAAATTGTTCGAATTTAGAAACCTTGATAATATAGCCTCATTTCCTCCACAGACAGTCTAGGTAAGAAAACTATGCTTTAGAGGTCTCAATGAAAGTGTCAGTCAGTGTTTAAAATATAACTTAAATTTCCTTCTTTAAAAGAGATGAGAAGAAGTGAGTTATTGAAGTTGCAATCTGCAGTTTTTATATTCATATATGAAAGGGGGCAGATGTTCTTTTCTGCTAAATCATTCCCATAATGCATTTACCCCATATTTAGAGATGAATATGCTTACTGCCAAGCCTTGGCAGAAGGTTTCAGGAAAACAGTGATTAAACTCCATTGGTAGACAAAGGATAGAAGAAGATTAGCCATTTAGAATGTAGTGTTGTTCTTTCAACCTTTTTTTAGCCTCTCCCCTCTTACAAACTTTCTTTGATTCATAGTATTAAGCTAAAATGAACTATCATTTTAAATTACTTTCATACAACCAAAACTTATATGACCGAAATCAAGTCCCGGAGAATATTCCTAGACCAACTTTTCAACATTCATATTCATTCATAGTTATAGAATTCATGTTGCCTCTAAATATATTTTTGATATGTTAAAAAGAGGATAAAATAATAGTTCATTAACATTCAAAATACACTTTCTATAATTAAAATAAAAGGTTAATTATGTCAGTTTTTTAAGCAGAGGTAACTTTAGACCTGGTAATAAGTCATTTGTACTAATTATCTCTGTAGAAATAGAAAAATTAACAAATTATGAATATTTACTATTACACAATAGGATAATAGGACTGCCTTCAAATAGAGATACATGGATTAATAATTGGTATATGGTAGGTAGCTAGATGAATAGATGTGTCTATTGTGTAATTTACATTTATAAATATATGTATATAACATGTTTTTTAAAAAAGAATTCCTAGTCAGTGTACGATGAAAAAATTAGTTAGAAAGATATACCAGGGACTAGGAAAATTTAGAAAAGTATAGAATTTCCAGACTTCACTTTCATAGATTATGTAGTTTTACTTTCATAATTTCAAAGATGATAAAACTGACTTGTACAACCGAATTTACATGACTAAAATAGTTTAAACTTAATTTTAACATAAGGAATATTAATTTTAAGACATGTTAAAATGGGATATTATTTATGTTATTTAATAATAATTTGCATAATAATTTACATATGATGTGCAAGGATCAATGACTATACCAGTTTTTATCCATTAATTCAGTATTTATTAAATTCTTGCTATGACCAAAGAACTCTATTAAAATTAAATAAACTTTCAAACATGATACTTGACCATAATAAAGTATAGTTGGAGCAAAATTTGTCTCTGTTTTATGAAGACAATTGTATGAAGCAGACTTCAGAGAGAGGGTTTCACTATGTAATTATTTATTCTTATATCAATATGGTGATGAAAACTGAAAGACAGTAGGGCAGAGGTAATATGAAGAATGATTTGATATATTTTAGAGACTGTTTTAATGTTACTTGAAAAAGGGAAGCTCAGAGGAAAGCTAAAAAGTGGGAGGATAATTTAGTTTTTGTTAGGATAAAGTGAGTACTTTCGAAAATGTTCACTGCTTAGTTCATGAGAGGACTCTTTCAGGAGACAGAACAATTTTGGGGACAGTCTTTGGACAATATCATCAGAGAGGGGGTATTGAATCCAGGAGGGACACTGAGATCTTCAAGGTGTTGAGAAAAAATAACCAGATCACTATGGATGGAATCAATTATATTTCTATGTCCAAGATGATCGAGAAGAGGAAACTGAGGTGGAGATAGAAAAATGCCAACCAAAAATAAACAAAATAAAACCAGGATGATGTAGCAATCAGAAGAAGGGTTTCAAGAGGAAAGAATGAATACTTCAAAAATATCTGATCTCTTTTTTGGATTCAAAACAGAAAAATCCATCTTTCTCTCTTTTTCTCTTTCTTGCTCTCACTCTCTCCTATTCTGATTCGAAACAAGGTCATACAGAACTGGATGTTTAATAAAAGTGCTTTGATATTTTAATTTGAATTATTTGGACATTTTACACTAAATTTGGTGCATGTATTATATAAAGTGTTTGCGACATCTTTTGCCTTCCTGTGGAGGCTTTAAATATCCGTCTCACCTCTGCTCCCCATTGGATATTTATATTAGCATCAAATGCAGGAGTGTGAGTTCTTTCTTGTAAGCTTTTCCCTACTATTACTAATTTGATGGTTGGTTTCATGATGACTTGTTTTTGTTACTAGTCTACATTCCTAAATATTAATAATACTACTATTACAGATCAAAAGATTTGTCAAAGTTCTGACACCTCCAGCAGAATCTCCCATTAAGAATCTACCTGCTGTGTCAGCTGAAGTTATTAATTAAGAGGAAAGTAGTCCATATTTTCTCCCTTTTATAGTAGAAGAGTAGAACTATTAATTAGTTCTATCGTTTTACAGACAGGTGACACAACTTATGAATTAAGTTAAAATATTTCACTTGGATTGTATGCTATGTCTACATTAACTGAATAAAAATCTCTTTCCAAGATATTCAGAATATACATTATTAATTTTAATATCTAATTATAAATATGAATCTTGGGCCAAAATATATTTACTAATGTATTTAACTTTTATATGTGTTTATACTAAAAATATAAACCATTTTTAAAAAAAGTACTTAAAAAAAGTTCATTTATGCTAGCAATATAATTACTTTGAATTATTGAGAAAATTTTGGTTATAACATCTGTTTACTTTTTCATATGTACATTAACTACCTTCTTTCCCAAAACAATCACTTGCAAATTAGTTATTTTTTAAAAAAATATTTTAACTTTCTTTCTGGACATAAGTAAATTCTTTTAAAAAAGAAACTATTTGCAGTTCATTTGTAGGTCACAACCCTAATATCTACAGGAGTTCAAAAAATTAATGAATGAATAACTGAACTCTTTCTTTTTTCATTTTGCACTTTAAATTGTAACATAACCAAATGTGCTTCATTTTTCATTAGGTTCTTTTAGAATAGAATATAGACTTATTACATATATTTTATTTATATTTTACCTTCCAGAAACAGGTAGATTTGAAATTTAAAATGTTCCCAAACTTATTTTTAGTTAAAACTAAAGTATATGTATAATTGTTTTTGCTTAGTATTTAATTAAACCTATAATAAAAGGAATACATTTATTACCAGCTATTTGAATTTGATATATTCCTGTTTTCTTTTTTGGTCACTCATTTAAATATAGATTATCCTTTCTACTCAAAACTATTGGGAGACATATTTGGAAAATGATTAAGTTTACCTCATCTAAAATAATTTTTATTTTATTTATTTTGACATTCACAAATAGATAATTTCTAATTTTATCACACACACACACACACACACACAAACACACACACACACACACAATACTTATCTTTCTAATTCATTTTACATGTAAAAGATCATTTTGGGCAGAAGATTATCACTTATTTCAGAGAGAATGAAGAAGAAATTACTTGTATGATTTACTTCTCCTCCAAAATTACTTAAATTTTTTAAATTTATTTTTTAACACTTAGAAATATATACCTCTTTGGTACTGGAATTGAATTTGGATTCTAAAGGACTGATCCTGATTCAGGAATATACATGTGTTTTTAAAAGTTACTATAACAAACGGACCCTGACTGGTTAAGATTCAGATCCCAAAGTCAATAGTAAATACTAATGGATCCCTTGATGCTCTCACTTGGTCTTAACTTAATTTCTGTTAACTTTGCACATTTGTAGATACAGAATTATTGACCATACTTAAGATAATTTACACTGACACTTATTTGTTGAGCTAACTGATAAACATTTCTTTGAAGGTATATAATTCATTATTAATGTATAATATATTTCAACAACTTGACAGTTTTTTTTTCTGACTCTTCCATATATTTGGTGCCTCAGCAATGCACAACTTGAAAAACAGCCTGCAAATATCAAACACGTTTTCTCTTATTTAAACTTCATCCTCAAAAGATTCCTGTTTTTGAAACAATACAACCAACTAAAACTAGAAGAAGGAGAAAGCCTATCAAATATAATCTAAGGCAAGAGATAACCACAACTCATCACTATAAATATAAATCATATTCTTTTGGGAGAGTTTTTGCTTTCTTATTCCAAAGAATTAATAGTACATTTAACTTATTACCAAGAAGGTCAAAGACAATATTTTTCTAGGCGCCTGCCTCTGACTTAGCATGTTAGGAAAAAGAGCATATATAAAAACAATGAGGATCTGACTACAATAACCTTCTCTCCCAATGGTATGTAGCCACCAAATATAGGCCCAATCTGGACACGTGAGAAAACAAATCCTATCTGGAAGAAGACTGTGGTGTGGATTAACGTCTTAGAATGGACAATTTAAATTTCTTAATCGAGACTATTTTATTACATCACATGACTTGAAATGTGATCAGAAACTTGGCCAATAGAGACTTCTACTCTATTGAATAAATATCAGAGGAACAGTGTGATAAAATTATAGTTGGGCCAATATTATGTTATAGTCATGCTTACTCAACAGTATCTTTTTATTGAAAGGGAGTATATTTCATTTCACCTCTTTTACTCTGTGCCATTAAGCATACCCACAAATTTCATAAATAAATCGATTTTCTTTCAAATAGCATAGTTTTTATTAAATATTTCACACTTTGTCTCATTACTCACTTTGTAGTTTGATTAGTTAGATTAATTACAGCATTGCAACTAAAACATATTTTTCATTTAAGGAATTACTCATGATAAAAAATACAAAAGAACCAGAAAAATATTTACCAAAATACTTTAATTCTTTGTTTTAATGTAAATGCTTTCCTAGTAATCAGAACTTTGATGTGAGAGTAATTGTTTTACTAATACATATAGGAATTTACTTAATATAAAATGAGATAGTCACCTTTGTATTTAATTAGTGATTAAGACGTTTAAATGTCTCAAGTTATAGCATGGAGTCAGGAAGCCTGGAGTCTGACATGTAGTCTGGCACAGACCAGGCACCCACTAAATATATCTTACTTTTGTGAATTCTGGCTTTGACTCTGGGCAAGTTACTTAAATCCTCAGTGACTTAGGTTTCTTATCACTAAATGCATTTGTAGGACAGAGACTCTTTCTTGCAGAAGAACAATATAATATTCCTAATTCTTACAGCTGCTTTTGTATTAGTTGAAGGGAGTCAACATTCAGCTGTTTAATTATGTCACTGTAACAATTTACAAAAGAATACTTTAGAATTTGCTGTATGTAACTGAGACAGATTTATGTATTTATGAAATTAAAGTCAGTGTTTTGTAGCTAACATTGATATAGTGTCAACCTAATTTAATTAAACCCAGAACTAGTGTGCTGGCATTGCCTCAATATTTTCTGCTGTCTATTCCTTTGTTTATCTAATTATATGCCATTATAAAGGGCTCATATTCACTGTGAGCAGGACACACTGGCACAGATTAAGTGCAATGATAGAACTGCTTTATATGATGGCATCTGTCTTTTCCAGGACTCCTATGGATTAAATTGCTAGAACATTTTACTAAAATATATTTATATTACCTTAAAGTAAAATTAATGCATCTTTTCCTGAGGCATACATTGTATACTGTTAACATATTTTTTCTAAATATTATTAAACTGTAGTAGAGTATGACTATCTTAAAAAATTCAGATGTTGTCATTAATTCTCTTCAGAAAGGAGATACATCTGTGCAACTGGAAATGCAATATAACTATAACAACATAAGAAATCTTGCATTGTTTGCTTTAAATACTAGATCTGGCTTAAAAATTCAGTAATGCATACTTTTTCCTATGAGACTCATCCTACTGACTTGAATATGTAATTTTTCATGCCTACATGCCATTATATATGCAACTATTATCTCTGCCCAAAATGCAGCTTATTTGTCCATTTTACCCCATCAGCAGTTTCCATCTGGCTAACTCTTAGGAATACTTCAAGACTACTTGCTTATCACTGTTTCCCTCATCCTATTCCAATTAATTTAGCTGCTGCTCATCTGCACTTCCCATCTACTATTTTCTTTTCTCAACTATAGTGCATACTACAGTGTATGAAAATACTTAATTTAGCATATTATCGTTTAACAATGCAATAAACTTTTTGAATATAGGAACCATGTCATAATTATTTTTATATCCCAGCAGCTAAAACAACCTCTGCCATAGAAGTAGTCACTCACTGATGTGTGTGAAAGGACAAATAAATAAGTAAACAGACTATTCATGGTTGGTTAAGTCTCAATAACCAGCGTTGGGAAATATTGCATGAATTTAAACATCATGTGCTGAGTCAGAGTCCTAGATGGATTTAAATTGTGATATAAAAGCTTGATCCACTTTAAACTTTTTCACTGACTTATCTTGAACAAGAAAGCAGCCTTCTTTTATACTTTAACCTAATCTTCCTTTCTCTACATGCTACTTGTTTTTAAGGAAAAGCAAGGTTAATATATTTTTAAAACTTTATGGAAGTTAAGTCCTATGTGGATTGCAAATGTAAACAGAAATATTGAATTTAGCTAAATTCTCTCTTAAATAAACTTAACATTTTATTTCTTCTATGCTTTACAACTATTACATGGAATTAAGCCTTGCTTCTATTTCAGTCAATATATAAAATTAGTATATATTTTATTATACATTTAGATTAAATTAGTAGTATTTTAAAAATGCATTGCATCAAGAGTTATAAAATAATTTCTACTTATCCTATATGAGTAATATGTAATATACTATATTTTAATTTGTATATTATTTGCATGAAACATCATGTGTAATAATATGTATCCAGGGAATAAATTCTCATTAAAACTAATTTATACATAGAAGATTGCTTTGCAGTAAAATCTAACATTATTTCTACTAAAAAACATAGTTCGGGAACTTTATTGTTATTAGTGTTATAAACATTACATATCAAGAGTTCCTATAGTAAAGAGTATAATTTATGCAGCATTAGAGATCCATGCATACCATGCTTTGAAAATAAAATATGTAGTATATGAACACTTGTGTTTGTAAAGTAGATTAATTAAGAAGTATCTGCTTTCCAGGAGTATTTTTTCTCTTTAGAATCTACTTCTTACTGATCTAGTTTCCCTGGTGCCTTTACAAACACTTAAATTTAAGAAAAATACACAAAAATTTCAGAAATTTATTTGTTTCATCACACAGATGTATCATTAAACATAGCCTAGGGGATTCATGTAGAATTAATCTATTTTATAGTTTACAAATAAATATGAATTTAAAAAATTGTGTATATTTCAATTTTAACCCAGATAAATGAAAATGTATATAATTGTAAAACTAAAAAACTACCTACTGGATTTAAAAAACAAACAAAAAAACAAAAAAGTCTACTTAAGCCAGGGGTGAGAATTAGCTCTCTTTAAAACTTACTTCAACCTCAGAGCTCCAATAAATCACAAAAGGCCTAATGAAAGTCATAGTTTAAACCCAGATATATTAAATGTACCTTCTCCTTTTAAAAAAGGAATTACTTTCATGGATATTTTAGATAATAAGTAGATTGAAAATATATTCTAATACATAGGCACTTGCTATCTATCTGTTTATTTTGATTATAGGAGAAAAAGCTATAGATAAATATAAATATCTATGCATATTTATTTTTCTAAACATAAATTTTCCATATATAATGTTTTAAATCTTCTTTTTTTTTCTGATAATAAAGGTTAATGCAAGTTCTTTGTCATAAGTTTAGGAAATACATACAAAAAAAACCAAATAAAATAAATATATTTATAAAATTCAACATCCAAAGATACCTCTGTTAACCTTCTAAATAAAAGGTTACTTTCTATTTTTTTCTTACACAAAAATTCAGAAAATGAATTTTAGAAGAAGCAACATACCATAACCTTGACACATAAGACTGATTTAATCATTATTTATCTTTCAGTGTTTCCACCTATTTTTCCATTCCTCTATTTGTCTATGTGTGCATATAGCATAGGGTCATAATATTTGTATTTTATATTTTACAATGACAAGTTTCTAGACATTCGTAAGTATCCACATTAAATAAGCAGAAATATTTCAGTAGCTTATTGCTTAAAGCAACTTAAATAATCGTGAAAAATAAATGAAGGTTGCATGCATGCAATTATATGGCACTAAAATAAGATGAAATATATACCATTTTATTTATTGAGTTAGTCATAATTTAGAATGATGGAATATTTTTTAAAGGTGTTTCACATATTCAGTTACAGGATAGACAAGAAGAGAATGGATATTTTCATGTGAATTTTACTGACGAATGGTTAAAATAATTGAGATAAGAGCAACAATTCTGTCACAAATTTGGATTATCAAGTATACTTATTTACTGTGTAGCACTGTGCTTCACAGCAAATTACTGAACGCAGTTACAAATAAAAAGTAAGGAATAAATCTGTGATTGAAGATATACTTAAAGTGGACAAAACAGATTTTTCAAGGTATATTTTTGTTGTCAGTCAGGAGGAAAATATAGTCATGAAAGCAAGATCGTCTAGGAAGGACCTTATGACAAAGCATTTATCCTTATTTTGGGAAGAGCTCTTTGTAATTTACTCATCTCTGCTTCTGTCATCATCCTCTGGATAGCAACAAGCTAAACCATGTGTCATCTCATACAAAGTACAATCAGAGGAATATGGTTGGCCAAGAAGCTACGGTGCTTTCAAAGATGAATCTGCAATGCTCTGCAAATCCCCATGATTCCTCTCTGAAATTACCAAGGGTACCATATGGATAAAATAAGTCCAGGCAATATATGAGATAGAATTGAGAGGTCGTGAAAAACATGAATTTAATCAGTTTTAGTATTCAGGAGATTGTGCTCCTTCTATTTCAAAACATTGTTCCTGCAACCATACTGACCATGTGCCAAATAATCGGCCTCCCCTCATTTGTCATTCTGCTGCAGGTGCATTTCCTCAGAAAGGCCATGAGCTTAAGTATTATCGTTCACATAGAGATCAATTTCTTTTGACAGCAAAGTATTACAGGCACAAATTTGCATTTGCAGTGTGGTAATTTTAAAAAATTCTACAAATTAGAGATTTTGAATGTCCTTGTTATTTTTTTTTTTACTACCTTTACTACATTTTATATATTTTTTGCACCTAAAAAAAAAATCTTTTCTGTTCCATAATTAAGCATTACACAGTTGTATTTATCCTGTAAATTTATTTTGAAGTTAGTAAAATATTTTCTAATGCAGTGTAGTTCTCCATCCTGGGTAATGACCAAGGACATACTGACTAGCCACGGTTAATCTAAGAATTAGACAAATGTATTTGGTTCAATCAAGCTAACAGTTATTGTACACCTATTTGGTATAAGGGATTGTTATAGTTGCAATGGAATATAGATGTGCTTCAAATGTCAAAAATAATATTGCTTTAGGGCACATATAAGGTCACATTAACTTAAATACTCCTAGACCCTTACCTCTTTTGAAAAGGGCTCCAATAAAATATTTCTGGCAGTCCCAGAAATCTAAAGTGTTCAGCCATGAGTTCAATCCTATTAGTGTTTTTGCTGCTCTCCCACATGAAACCATGGGCCTCTGCCATGTCAGTCATCTAGGCTCCGCTCCATGAATGCTGCTCAATGTCATATTCCACTTAAATCTTTTTTGACCCAGTCCCTCACATTTCCTTTTGATTCAGTTTCTTCAGTTTCTGCCTCTATATCCCTCCTCTCTACAGAGTCAACAAAAAACAAACAAACAAAAAAACCAAATTCATGGTATTCTTTTATAGTCCTTAGTGGTTCCTTCATTTTGTGAAGCTATTCTATTTGATTCTATTTTCTCCTCCAACTTAATAAAATTAATGTGCACATTTTACAAAGATAGAAAATGTAAACTTTAATCCCTCATCAGTCACTTACTGAATTTTCTTCAGCTCAACTAAAGCCCCTCCCACTAAGCAAAAAAAAAAAAAATTAATACTCCAGTGGTCTAATTGAAGAGTTACTAGATGCAAGCATGATGTGATTACTAAGGTAAAACATAAATAAGTTGTTTTGGAGGTTAAAAAATAAATAGGAAATGTATGGTTCTAATCCTAAGGATTAAAGAAGGCTTGGCATAGCATTTACATGGAGGATGAAAGAGTCAGATTTTAAGTTAATTTGGAATGAGGCAAGTGGAGCAGCTAACATCATTCACTCTAGTTATGTTAGGAAGACACAGAAAAGTGAAAGAGCTTGTAATTCTGAATTTCTAAGTGTTCTTGGAATGGCAGGCTAAGAAGAAAGTGATTATGTGAAAACAGAGTTAGACGAGAACCAGGCTGTGATGCTTTGAATTCTGCATCAAACATCATGAATTTTCTCAGGTCGGTAATTAGCGACATCATCAGGAATTCTGAATAGAGTAATGGAGTAATGTGTTTTTACTTTAAGTAATAGAGAAGGGCATGACTAAAGAAAAAGTCGTTTTTTTATTATTTATTAGTCATTTTTATTTATTAAATATTAGTCATTTATTATTTTACATAACAAGAAAGCATGGAGATAAGGTGAATACAGGGATAGTGAATTCAATCACTTCATAAAAGCATGGCTTCAACACTACTTTTCTGAAATTCTTTTTCCTCGTTTTTTATGTTTGATTTAATTTCAAGCATCACATTCTCAGTCAACAGTATCCAAAGCTAAAGGATAAAACTTTTATTTTGTTTTTTCATGTTCTTGCCTAGAAATTGTATGCAGTAGATTCCTCCTTCATGTCAATGGCCAAAATTTTTCCATAAGCATATTCAGAAAATGATCACTGACATGGGAATGGACTCATCAAATCCTCAATGATTTGTGATTCCCAGATTCCCCAAAATATGAGGTCACCTGATAACTGAACAATGTGAGGGTTGAATCAGCAAGGAAGAAATTGGGGAAAAGATAGGTAACCAACTAAGTCTGGCAAAGAAATAATAAGATGAGATCTGCATTTTAAATGCATAACTTATGGAAGTAGAGTTTGGGATAAGTTAGAGGATGTAAAGAAAAGAAGCAAAGATATCACAAGTGTTTAATACAATAATGATGTAAGAGATCATGGAAATGTAAAGTAAGGCATGGAACCAAGAATGTTTCATGAAGTAGAGACATCACCAGTGGTCTCTTGGACCTGAAGAGTAGGGGAAAAAATAGAGACAACCCTGGGATTGAAATCAGAAATTTAGCAATATCATTAAGTGAGCAGATAATGACAACAAGAATAGAATAGGGAGAAATAGTCACTATCAATATAGCAATATACTGATCTTTACCTTGACAAAATATATAATGAGTCCATTCTATTTTATCTATGTGGGGAAATTTAACTAGAGATTGTACCGATTAAAAATGTTTAAGTTCTTGTTGTGAAGTTTTCCTTTAGAAGTGAATTTATTCTTCATTTATATGTTATGTTTTTTGCAATACCTCTTCAGATTCAGTTCAAGAAATATTTTAAATAAGCTCTGACTCTTCTTAGTATATTTTAACACATTTTTTTAATATTTATTAAGAGAAATCAAGCTAGTATGTTAATAGTACAAAGGTATAATATGATTTGGAGAAAATATTTTTATAAAGAACAAATTCCAAATGGCTTATTTCTATTTATTCTTTCAAGTACATAAATTAATATTCAGCAGCAAAAAAAAATCACAGTTTCAGCTGAGCCTTTCTTTATAAGTATAATTAACCAACATTCATGCTATTGTACCACTGAACTTACAAACTCCCCAATTTACACCTAAATGTCATTATATTCCCCACTGTGAATAGATAACAAAGGAAACTGTTTTATACCTGGACAGGTCCTCATTAACCCTAAAGATTTATTATAGTGATTTACTTTTCTTAAAACCCTGTTCTTTGTAGTTTACCTTTTTTTGTTCTTCTTTGTCATATTTCTCATATAGCCTTTATCTTTATGTTATAAAATATTTCATATAGTTAAAATATTTGTATTTAAAATGCTATCAACACAATTTACTTGATATGTTTAATAGTTTCAGTTAACCCATACCCCTCTGATCCTTTGAAAGACTTGCTTGGTGTGTGACTGATTAGCTGACCAAAAAGGCCTTCTATATTCTAAAGAAAGCAATTATCTATTGTCTAATTATTGTCTTACATAAATTTCTAATATTAATAGTAACCAGTTAAAGATCTAAACATAAGACAAAGTTTGGATATTAAATTGCTCT
The DNA here is from genome assembly GCA_028627145.1 of Eidolon dupreanum. Taxonomy (NCBI): domain Eukaryota; kingdom Metazoa; phylum Chordata; class Mammalia; order Chiroptera; family Pteropodidae; genus Eidolon; species Eidolon dupreanum. Next base: position 56,523,971 of record CM053513.1, read on the forward strand.
CAGTTAATTTTTACTAGGCATACCATTTAGGGTAAAATATTTTATATACCTAGATTTCATTAGATAGCTTTATCTAAAACTTTCGTGCATCATGAAAAGAGCTATAGACTATTCACATACTATGCTTAAAAAAAGTACAAAAATGAATAATTTCTGTGGATATATATATATATGTATGCATATTAGATGAAACGTATGCACAATTCTTGTGAATCTGAATATATACACATTTTAGAGGAAAGTGTTCTGAAGGCACTTATTTTGGTTCTGAAAAGCAATGCTATGAATAATGGAATAATATTACCTAATATGCCACCCATATTCACATTCTCCAACTGTCCTCAAAATGTTATTCATAGTTTTTAATTTTATTTTGTCAACATTGGATTCAGTTAAGAATGATATATTTATTTACAGTACTTCAGTCTCATCTAGAATAGTCCTCCTCTCCTTTTTTGTATCTTCTTATTCTAATATTTTTGGAAATTCCAACTCAGTTGTTATATAGAACACTTCTCAGGCTGGCTTTGTCTGATGGTTTCCTCATTGTTTGATTCAAGTTAAATATTTGTTGCAAGAATACTATGTAGGTGATGTGTGTACAAGCAGCATATTATACCCTTGTATTTAGAATATACTTGCTGAATTATTTGAGGATGAAGTATAGTATATGCCACTACTTCAGATGTTTCAAAAGAAAAAAAATCTATGTGCTTATATGTATACTATACCTACATTTAGATGTATATCTATTAATATATATATGTGTGTGTGTGTAGAGAGAGAATGTAAGAAAAAGAGAATCAGATACAGAACAAAATATAAAGCAAATGGTAGCAATTGGAGAATCTAGGTAAAGAGTATACCAATGATCATGGAACTAATCTTTCAACTTTTCAGTAGGTTTAAAACATTTCAGAATTAAAAGCTGGGAAATGATGGGGTGAGATAGTGAAGGGCACGTGATACAGAGTTGATACACTGAGGTAGAGTAGTCATTCAGCCCTTTGCTGGCTGAATGATTTTGGATAAATTATTGAAAATATCTGAGTTCATATATCTCAACTTTAAAATGAAGATGGAAATACTAAGTTTATATGTCATTTTAAAGATCAGAAAAGATTACCGATACCAGAGCTTTTCACACAGTATAGCTAGATATCGAATACTAAAACAACCCTAAAATAGCAATACTAAAACAACCAAATTCTTGTCAAACTGGAAACCCAGTACACTCTCATATCTTACAGAAGGACCTGGGAAATGAATAAGGAATATAGTCATTATTTTTGGAAATTGACAGAAGGTTAAATTGGTTTGTTCTATTAGAGAAATGAATTTTGCATAGTTCAAATGACCTTGGTGACTGAAAATAAAATGAAGTTCAAGGGTGACTAGTTCAGAGTTAATTAATTTAGGAAATCAATAAAAAATCACACAAATATAAAATGAGTAAGAAATATATAGTGTACAAAAGATCAGAGAGGGCATTAATGTAAACATGAATAATGCAGTGCTTAATCTAAATTAGGAAACTGACTCTAGGATATGTAAATGATAATATTATAGCACTAGAGAACTTCTTTTAACTTCAGATTGATTTCACAATGGCCCCCAAACTAAAATGAGATTTAAAGAATTGATTCATTCATTCTATGGGTAAATGTTAATTGGACACTATTTTAATTTTAAGCCCCCTCTTAGAATTGCAATATAAAAACAAATGAGATGAACATCTCTCCCTTTAAGGAGTTCAGAGTCAAGTGGAACATATATATATATAGACAATTATAATTATGTCTTCTCTTGGGCTACTTGAGTGCTTATTTTAAAGCAGCATCTAAATATTTCTTGGAGTATTGGGACAGTTTTGTGAAAGTAATAACATTTAATTGTGATATAACTTTTATTTTAGAACAGATAATTTCAAATATAAAAGGAGAAAAAATAAAACTATTTCTGATTTTAAAATATATGACCTGTTAAGAGACTTAAAACTCCTTTACTCTTAGTTTTTATAAGTTCTAGGTCAACAAATAATAAAAAAAAATATACTGAAATGATTTTTCTTCCTAATAAACTTTAGGTTTGTATTTCTTGGTGATGGAATCTTTCCTGCCTGACTTGTTTGAGGGTTTACCAATGTTTGAAAAAATTCACAAGCATGTTGAAACTAAACTACAAATTTTTAAATATTATTTAAAATATTTAAGAGTCCTGGATATTTTTATTCAAGTAAAAGCTTTTTTTCCCTTGTTCTACTTTCTTGTCTTTTAGTCTTCTCCTTTCTTTTTCTTTTCTTTTTTAATTAATTAATTTTTTATGGTGACATTGGTTAACAAAATCGATGTTTCAGTTGTACAGTTTAACATTAAGGCATATATACATTTATATTGTGTGTTCACCTCCCATAGTTATATTTCTGTCACCACATATTTGACCCCCTTTACCCTGTCTACCTCCCTCTTCCTCTTCCCCCTCCCCTCTGGTAACCACTAACCTATTGTCCATGTCCATGAGTCTCTGTTTGTCTGTCCTGTTCATTTATTGCTTTTAGGTTTATATTCTACATATAAGTGATATCATTTGATTTCCAACTTTTCTTTCTACCTTATTTCATTTAGCACGATTATCTCGAGGTCTATCCATGTCACAAATGGCAGTATTTCATCTCTTCTTATGGCTGAGTAGTATTTCATTGTATATATGTACCACTGCTTCTTTAGCCATCTATCATAGGACACTTTGGTTGCTTTCATGTCCTGGCCACCATGAAGAATGCTCCTATGAACATTGGTGTGCAAGTATCTTTTTGGATATGAGTTTTAAAGTCTTTGGGATAAATACCCAGTAGAGGGATTGCTGGGTCATGTGGTAGATCAATTCTTAGTTTTTTGAGGAACCTCCATACTGTTTTCCATAGCGGCTGTACCAACTTGCAGTCCCACCAGCAGTGTATAAAGGTTCCTATTTCTCGCATTCTCTCCAACATTTGCTATTACTTGTCCTGTTGATAACAGCTATTTTAACAGGTGTGAGATGGTATCTCATTGTGGATTTGATTTACATTTCCCTAATAGCTAGTGATGTTGAGCATCTTTTCAAATATTTGTTGACCATTTGTATGTCCTCTAGGAAGATCCTCTGACCATTTTCTAATTGGATCATTTGTGTTTTTTTATTGTTGTTATTGAGTTGTATGAGTTCTTTGTATGCTTTGGATATTAGGCCTTTATTGGAGGCTATTGCTTGCAAATATAATTTCCCATTCAGATGGTTATCTCTTTATCTTGTTGATGGTTTCTTTTGCTATTCAGAAGCTTTTTAGTTTGATGTAGTCCCATTCATTCCTTTCTTTTCTTTAAAAAAAAAAAAGTCAGTTGATTCCTTTTTCTTTTCTTTTCCCTTCCCTTCCAGCTCCTTTTCTCTTTCCTTTCCCATTCCTTTTCCTTTTCCTTTCCCTTCTATTCTTTTGAAGTAAAGTCTCACGAGCCAAACAAAGAGGATTCAGGATCTAAGAGGTACCATGTTCATCAATGGACCTCAGAAGTCATTGGGGTGAGGAAGCAACTAATGGAGTCAGAGTGGTTATGGAGGAAATGAGCACAAAAGTAAATATATTAATGATAATGTACATCAATTTCTCAGTATTAGAGAAGACAAATATGGAAATAGAGAAGGCAGATTGACATCTGTGGTGTTGGGTTGGGCTTGGAGACACTGGTGTAAACTTTTGATTTTTAATAGAAAGAAAGAAATATAGATATAGACAGATGTCAATATGTGTGTACTTATACTCAGATCTTTAATACCATTCACTATGCTGAGATACAAGGGCTCTTGGATCAAATGACTGGCAAAGTGATGGGACAATGAAAGTCTAAGATGAGACTGCTCTGGCCTATTTTAAAAGGCAGCCCTCAAAAGATAATGTGTTGTTGTAAAAAGAAAGAAAAGAAAGCAAGCTTGAAGAGTCTTTGCTGAGCAAATCTAGGACAATTTGATCAAAATAAATACTAATAATAACAGATTATTACCTACTGAATAAAATAGAAACCCTTGAGATACTACTGTTATAAAGAAATTAATATTAATTAAACAAATGGAGAGAAAGGAGAGCTCTTTTTTTACAGTAGAATGCCAACTAATAAATGTAGAAGGAATGGTGAATTAGAGTCACCATTTGGGTATAATCGTAACAGTAATTGATTTAGATAAGTGGATGCTAACAGTGAAAGTATGTTGAGAATAGAATATTTGCAAACTCAGAATAGCCCTCCCTCCTCCCATACTATTAATTACAAAGAGAAAAATAATACCTTGCAGCAATGGTTAAAACCATCACTTGTACTTTTTATCATAAAATCTGTATGTTAAATCCCAAGTGATCCTACTCTTTTTTTTTTTTTACATTTAAAAATATTAAATCAATATTATATAAAACAATTGGGAAAAGAAGGTCATTGGGAGATAGTGGTAGGTAAAAAGTATCATTAGTGAATTGTCTTTGTAAGCCTCTTGCAAATTCCCTGTTATGTGGAGAAAAGACCTCAGGGAAAATGGCCAGGAATGCAGATAAAAATGTTAGACTTTGGTATTACCACAAACTCATAGGGAAAATGATCCAAGCATTATTTATTGTCTGTTTTGTGTTAAACATTGTGCTACATGCTTTCCTCAGAACAACCATATGAGAAGGATTTATTTTCCTCAGTTTGTGAAAGAAGCAAATTAGAATGGGAAACTTTAAGTTATACATCTAAGTGCTCTGCCTGAGATGTGCATTTTTCTTTTAGTGTATATTAAATAGAAAGAAGAACAAGAGAAGTGGTAGTAGAATCCAAAGAAGGGTATAAATGTATCCATTGTACTGGAGAGCTTAGTAGAAATGGAATGTTGGAGTCTGAATTGTGCTGATTAATAAAAGCTCTTTCAACACCTCCAGCAAAATACATAGAAAATACCACAAATATTTGAGGTAACATTTAAGGACAGACTTTGGAAGTGCAACCTAGAAAATTAAATTAGGAAATGATGTTAATCTAGATACTTACCTAATTTCTAATATAGATTTGTGGTAGGCAAGAAGAACAGTGATTATAACTAAGGGCAATACAATTGATTCCCTTTTGTATAAATTTGCCAGCTACTGTTTTTCAGCTGGTCCATGGAACTAGTTTGTTTTATAGCTTCTTGTTTTGAAAAATAAGAAAGTTCTTGTTTATGAGAAAAGTTAGCTAAGAAGATATTACTCTAATTAAATAGTTCCTTCATAGATATACAGAAATGATGAAAAATTAAGCTTCATTGCTAATAACTAGTTCAATTGTGAATATAAAATTATTTTTTAATTTAGATATAAGGCTCTTTTTTGCATATTAGACAAATTGTTTCTGTCTTTCTTTGATGTTCTGAGACCCAGTTTCAAAGTGTGTGTGTGCCGTCCTGCACAACACCAACTCAGTTCTGACACTATTGACCCAGAGCTAGAATGAGATTCCACAGGTAAAGGGTTCAATCCACAAGATCGTCCCCCATTTCAGACACTAGTTGCAAGACCGGGTATTTTATCTGTACTTATGACTGGCTGGATATAAATCAGAGTTTCCCACAAACTCTCTCTTTGGATTTTATTAATTTGCAGGAGTAGCTCATGGAACTCAGGAAAACCCATTTACTTACTAGATTACTAATTTTTTAGACAGGATGCAAATCAACAGCCAGATAGGGAGATATATAGTTTGAGGTCCTAAACCAGGGACCTCTGTCATGGTGCTTGGGGCCCTACAAGGTGGCCTGTGAAAGTCTTTGTTTCCCCATGTAGAAACTCCTCAAACCTCCTTTTTTGGGGAGTTTTATAGAGATTTTATTACATAAGCATGATTGATTAATTCATGTCCCATTAGTGACTAATTTAACCCTTAACCTCTTTTCCCTTCCTAGAAATCAGAGGGTGAGACTGAAACTTTCAACTCCCTATTCTTGGTTGCTTCTCTAACAGTCAGCCCCCTCTTTAGGTGCTTTGCAGGAGTCACTTTTATTAGCACAAACCCAGTTGTGATTGTAAAGTCTTGTTATGAATAACAAGACACCCATTTCAACATTATGGCTCTGAAGCATTTTCAGGAACTAAAGACAAGAGACAAAATGTTATAACAAAAGATACTCTCATTGTTCTTATAGCTCAGGAGGAAATTCCAAAGGTTTATGAGTGGTGAGGTGGAACTGTGGATGAAAACTAAATGTGTATGAAAAATATGTTTTGATCATCTGAATGACCAAATATGTATATTTCTTATAAATCATAATATCGTACTCCTTATACCACACCATCTGATATTTGAAAATATAGTATGCTGATGAGGAAAAGATAATAGAAAAAGAGGAATTGAAAGACTAATTCATGTTGAAGTATTTCTTATACCTTTTAAATAATATTTGAAATATCAAGTATATTTGCTTAAAATATTTTAACTTAGTGGTATTATTTAATAATGATCTTTTAGAATTTCAATAATTATTTTCTAAGCTTTAATTTAGTTTTCAGATTTAAGATGATAATATTTAGAAACTATGCCTTATGGATTACCCTATATTTTCGGTATTAGAATATATTTATATTCTTCTTGTCTGAGTCAAAGAAAATAAAATATTAACCTTTTGGAATTCAAATAAGTATTAATTTATCGTGTTTGATTAAGGAGGGAAGTTTGAACATTACATACAATCTTCCCTCTAAGATAAATTTAATTATTCAATTGGACTGATACCATTTATAGCAATAAAATTTAGGTACTGAAGATCGCACTTTTATATCGATTGCCTTTAATGATTACACTCCATTCCCATGTGATGTTCTAACATAGCCTGTTATTGAGGAAGCCATGTAATTAAGTTCTATTTTAATCCTTCACAAAAAAAAATACAAATGAAAATCAGAAAATGTCATAAAATAATTAAATATATTCATGGCAAAGTGTGATGCCTGCCAAGAGAGACGAAATGCTATATGTAAAATACTAAAAATGTTCATTTAAAAGATATTTTAAAGTTTAACAGCTACGGCAAATTCCTAGGCATGGCACTTTTATATACAACTATTCCATTCCTTAAAACACCTTCCATACATTTTCTGGTGTTAATTTGAGGATGAAAACAAAAGTATATCTAACGAATTCAGGGTTGTTTTAATTGCATGCTTTACTCCTAGGGTAATACAAGTAATATTATAGAATATAGAAATGAAAAGTTTCCTATAATGTCTTTCATAATTTAAGTAAATTTATGATTGATCAATATAAGGAGTGTAAAATCTTTACCATAGCAGCCCTTATGGATAATTCTTACCTCAGTGATGGTGTCGTCGCTAGAGGGCGCAGAGAGAGTTCGATTCTTTCTGCTGATGCAATAAAGAATTACAGATCAGAGAAATTTAGGAAAAGTAAGATTTATTAAAGTACATTTTAAGAGAGAAATGGGCTATGCCAGAGATGGCTGTAGCCCTGCACAATTCAAAAAGTATACCTTGCATTGGCCTTTGATGGGTGGTTACAGGGGTAGTATTAGATGATTAGCATGTAAGGTCAGTTGATTGACATTTGGCTGTTACATAACCCTTTTTCTACTGTGCTTGTAATTACCCAGAATTCAGTCTGTTATAATTAGATTTATGAACTTCTGAGCATATGTGTGATATTATGATGGTTAAGGAACGTCGGTATATGCACTAACTGCACAAACCTTTGTGGCTGGACTAAAACAGAGGTTATTTTTGTAGCTTTTACTTCCTTGTATTCCAGGATGTAATGGTAATTTTTAACTGTAAAGTGGGTGTTCTGTGGAAGTCTTATGAGACATCTCTGGGTTGGGCCTTCATTCTCCCCCTACCCCAGTCATTCATGTCTATCTATCTGCCTAACAATGGGACACTATCTTTCAAGACAGTCTAACCCATTTTTATATACCTTTAATTGTTCTCTTCATTTGAGACTAATTTACTCATTTGTGAAAGGTATACTGAGCTCTTGAGATACTCCAGACACAGTTCTGGGAGCTAGAATTCTATCAGTGAGCCCCACACCTGGGCCCCTGCCCTTGAGGAGTTTGGCTCTGGTGGGAGTAGATGTTTCTTAAACATCAGTTGTTTTAAGCTGTATTTCTCTAAAGTCTCTTAAGTGTCAGGCATGTATCGAATTTTAAAAATATAGAGGAAAGTAAATAAATAAACAATTACATATATAAGGTGAATGCTAGATGATGAAAAGGGCTTTACAGAGAATTGAAATTGGGTAATATAAACAATGATTTTTTCTTTAGTATTGTTCTATGTCAGGCATAATTCTAAGTAATCATTTTATTCTTTTAACTGTGCTAGATACTATTTAACTTAATCCCCAATTTACAGATGAGGAAATAGGGACACAGAAAGGTCTATAACTTGCATAAAATCTCATAACTATTAAGTAACAAAGCCAGGATTCAGTCATAAGCAGTTTTGCTCTAGAGCTCATGTTTATTATATATTTCCATTGGTCTTTGTAGCATTACAAAAAGAAGGAAGGAAGGAAGGAAGGAAGGAAGGAAGGAAGGAAGGAAGGAAGGAAGGAAGGAAGGAAGGAAGGAAGGAAGGAAAAAAAAAAGAAATCCTAAAACATAAAGGCTTAAAATTATCCCATAATTTTACAGTTGGTCATGGTAAATTTGAGATGCCTACCAGGTATCCATTTGAAGATATTAAGAACTTTGAAAATATGAGCCTATAGTTTTGTTGAGATAGCAGAGATGAGGGTACAGTTTGGGACTCATGTACATGTAGAGAAGGTCAGCTTTCCTGTGACATTCATCAAATGATCCTAGTTTTGTCTGTGGACTGATATAGAACAAATTATCGCTCTCTCCTACTTACTAAGTCCTCACATACTTGAAAATAGTTAATCAAAGCTCCCATTATTACATTAGTCTCTTGTTGAAACTTATCAAAAAAATTGCTAAGATAGTAAGCAGAATAGGACATTGAAGGAGAACGAGAAACTATCAAAATTAAAGAAACATCAACATATAGAGTTTGGAATGAGTGATAATTTTCAAATAAAAGAAATTCATGAACAAGACTATATTTGGTTAGAATCATATGCTTGAAAAAGTTAGAAACTTTTGCTTAAAAAAGCATCCTTAAAAATTGAACACTAATATTAAGAAATATTTTAGTATTTTTAATATTATTCAATTATAAATATGTTAAAGGTATGCAAATAAAACTTTCTTTTTAAGATTCCTATCTTTTAGAGATAATACTGAAATATTTATAGGTGAATTAATATAATATCTGGGACTGCTTCAAAATAATATAGGGTAGGTAGTTGTGAATATAAATACATAATTAACTTATAAATGGATAATTGTTGAAGCTGGGTGATGGCCAATTAGAAGTTTGTTATATTATTCTACTGTACATACTTGGAGTTTTACATTATAAGAATTAAGAACAGATTATAACAAAATAGAATGTTTAAAAATTAATAAATGGTATCATCCTTAGATGTTATCTAGTCCAATCACCTATTAGATGCTTATTTCTGCTGCATGATATCTCCACTACATCATCACTCACTCTATCTTTCTCTAATAATGAAAAATTTCTCACTTTTTTATCTTATAATTGTTCTGATTTGGGGAAATTTACTTTTGTCTCCCATAATTTTACATATTTCCTTTTTTTCAAGGTATTTTTACAGACATCAAAAGAATACACTTCAACTAAATCTTTAAATCTTCTGAAATATTGAGCAATAATGAGGGACTGAGAAGACTGACCATAAATAAAAGCTATAAAACAGGAACTCCTTCATTATTCTGAAGCCATATCTATAAATCTACCTGCATTTGCACACATTTTCTGTCTTTCCACCTGTTAAATGCAAGACATGTTCCTCCTTTTGTCAAGACGATTTCTTTACTTACACCCTAAATTTTATTTGCAGCTACCTTTTCTAGGATGTCTTTATATTTTATCACTCCATTCTTCTACATCTTCACCTTATTCTCTCTATTGATTTCTTTTCATCAAAACACATATCTCTAATATTACTTTTTAAAAGTCCCTCTTCATCCTCATATTTTCTTCTACATATCAATCTGGAATTTAATCTTTAATCACTTGGATCTGCTTTCAGTTTTAATCTTTTATTGTAATGAGCTCTTTCAAGAAAGGATGCTATGACCTATATTAGTGGTCCTGTCATCTCTCCTTTCTATCCTGAGCAACCCTAAATCTGTATGCCAACTACTCACAAATGTTTATCTCCAGGTTATATCTGGAACACCCATTTGGTAGATCTTGTTTATCTTAAAACTAACTTGACTGACCCTGAACCCTTGGTTTTTGCCCTCAAGCCTAGTCCTTTTATGATCTCTCCCAACGCAGTACATTACATCATCATTCTATTCAATCCATCACCAAGTCCTGATCACATATAAAAATGTGTCTGCTAAATGTATCTAATATCCAACTCCCTTTTAATTAACTTCGGCTACTATAATAGCCTCTTACTGACTACAGTGCTTAGAAGAACTGACAAAGATCTTTTAAAGACACAGATTGATTTACCCATCTGTTTAAAACCTTTCACTGACTTCCCACTTACTTAGAATAAAATCCAAATTAACAAAAAGTTGATTTGCAGCATTAGCTTTTCTTCTTTCTCTAATTCCCTTTCCAGGGTGCCCATGCTTGTATGTAATAGTCATTTACTGCAGTAACCAAATTAGTTTTTAATTATCAAATGTGGGTTTTGTTTCTCATTTACTCAGTATTTCCATTATATAAGGTTATCTTTAAAAGAAAATAACACTATACTTTTGAAATAACCTTTTGGTTAAAACTCTACATCTCTTTAACCTAGAGAGTGTTGAGTTTTCAAGAAGATGCATAAACCAATCTAAAATTGTTTAGTGTCAAAATGATGGTCCCTTATTTATCTTACCTAAAGAAATAATATCTGAGTATAGTTTTGTCACTATATTTTTAGGTTTATTTTACAAATTTTGATTAAAAACATTTTAAAATTACTATTACTGAATTTATAGATCTATAAAAGTGTAAAAAATATGCCATTTATCTAATTTCCTAATCTGAAAAGCATTATAAAGGTACAGTTTTCTCCAAGTAATTGTTATTTCATAGACACAAAATTATGTAGATGAAAATTATATCAATACTAAAAAAATGCCTATATACCTTAGCTTGCTATGCTCTTCCATATGTATTACATATATTAATTCACTTCATCTTTACACAACCATTTGAGGCAGGTATAATCCCTATTTTATAGATTAGGAAATGGGAACACATGGTTTAAGTTACTTGCTCAAAATAAAGGGTAGGGAAAATTGAAGCCAGGTAGTCAGACTCTATAATCTATGCTCTTATATAAACTGCCTCTCACAGTAGGATGGTGATGACAATGACTTATTATTTTCATCTTTGTCAGTGGGCTAAACGTAGCTTGTTGCCTGTTTTTGTATAGTCTACAAAGTTAATTTTTTCTATTTTAAATGATGGAAAAAAGGAAGGAAATACTTTAAAACACACAAAATTATATAAAATTCAAATTTCAGCATCTATAAATAAACTTTATTGGAGTATAGACCCACCAATCTGTTTAAGACTTGTCTATGGCTATTTTCACACTAGGATCACAGAGTTGAGTAGCTACAGCAAGCACTATGGCCCACAATGCTGAAATATTTCCTCTTTGATTTTTTACAGATAAAATTTGTCAACTCCCATTCTGGAACCTTTCTCTTCTAATGTGTTCACTCTTTCCTTACATAAAGAGTTCAGTCTCTGCTGAAGAGTGCTACCTAGTTAACCTACCACTAGCTCAGACCCCTCTCATTTCTAACCTTACTAAAATTCTTGTGTAACATTGTCCTTTGAAAAATAAACTACTGTAGACAGAATGGTCTCGTATTTATTTTTGTTGATATCCTTGAGCAGCCAATACTTTTATTGTTGTTGTTCAAAACCAAACTTATATCTATAGCCATGTTACCCTGAACAAGCCTGATCCTGTCCCGATCTTGGAAGCTTAGCAGGGTCAGGCCTGGTTAGTACTTGGATGGGAGACCACCTAGGAAGATAAAATAAAAAAATAAGGGATTGTAAACTGACAAGACCTTGTAATCTGTGAGGTTAACCAAAGGTTGCCTTGCCTAAAATAAAAAATAAAACAAAACCAGACTTATTTTATAGTATTTAGCTACTAATAGTTGTTTTAAGAAAATACTGAGAAAGAAAATGCTTAATATTTATAAGTTGAAATTAATAAGCAATAAAATATTTATAGTTTCCCTCTTTTCACATGAGTCAAGCAGCTTTATATTATAAGGCATTTCTCTTTGTCTCATTATGTATTATTGTATTATATTTATTAGTGTTATCATCCTTCTTTGATTTTATCTTGGGATTTAAATGTGTTACCTGGAATATAATGATAACAGATACTTTCTTTTTGTATTTTAATATTCAGTATACAGAAATATTAAATTAAACATCAAAATACAATTTGATTCGATAGGTGATAGCATGCTTCATTTATATTTATATCTCCATCTAAATGGTAATGTCAGGGCAGCACTTAGAAAATTACTCCCACTTAGCTTGGTGTTGTCTTTCTAGCATTTGTAACTTTTATTGCAAATGAAATGTCAACCCCGATGGCCTAAATACAACACAGAATCTGGGAATCCTATCTCTTTGGCATATGCATGTTCTTTATAGGTAGTCAAATGTCTTTTTGATTATCCATGTTCCTGTTTCAAAGTCTTATTTTATTTAGTAGAGAATAAGACAAAGGAGACAAAGGAGATCCAAAAGTTATTAAAGTTATTGGGACATTTTTTTCAGACAATAGAAGGATCTTATTCTTTACTTATATTTGAGTTTGTACTGTTACCGAACAGAGTTGAAAGTAATATAATCCATTTCTCAGAAAGCTGGATTTGGAAAGATATAATGTTGATTCTGATATTTATATCTGCTGACTCTACTGCCTTTTTGAAGTAAAAGAAGGATTTGTATTAGATCAGATGAAATTTTAAGGGCACCAGTATCAAATACTTCTCACTCAGAACAGCAAAGGAACAGTATCTTGTATTTCTAAATCATTTGACTATCCATTAGTTAATATGAAATATGTTATTTGAGGTTTAAAATACTCAGAGTGTCCTCTTATGTCCTCACTTTCCTAAAAATATTTTTATTCTATGAGGGTGAACCTTGTTGGCATAGAGCACCCTGCGAGTCAGATCCTTTTGCAGCTCATGGGGAAAAGATGGTGTCGGCAGGTCCCTTCTCAGAAAAATCAACAACCATCTTACCTCTAGAACTATTGTCTTCAAATTTATTCACGTTCTCCCTGCTTCATAAACTTTTCCTCCTTTTATCATTAGAGGAAACTCTGCTCTAACATCATAATATGTATACTACATTCTATGTACCATATGGCACATGGTAAAATTATATAATCAGCTTATTGATATATATTTATAATGGGTAAAAAATCTCTCTGTCTGTCTCTCTCTGTCTCTGTCTCTGTCTCTCTCTCTCTCTCTCTGTCTCTCTGTCTCTGTCTCTCTCTGTCTCTGTCTCTCTGTCTGTCTGTCTGTCTCTCTCTCTGTCACACACACACACACACACACACACACACACTTTTCAAGACTTCAGTGACTTCTTTATTTTAGTGACTCCCTTATTCCTGGCTTGATGCTGTGATTTCCCACAAATTAATAAATACCATTAAAACAATTAATGAGATAGTCACAAGAAAATTAGAACCTAGGAGTTACTGGGCATCAAAAACACACTGGTTTACTATTTTGCAAATATCTTCCCCTTTAAACTTCTTGCCAGGACCATATAGCTTTCAACTTTTTTGTTATCGCCTGATCCTTCTCTCTCTCTAGTCCTTCATGCAATTTAAGCTCCCTACAATACAGCTCAGATCATATGTCTCTCCTTCTTAAAATTCTCAGTGATTTCTCAGTGCCTGTTAAATTAAGGACTTACCTGAATTTTAACATTTAAGACATTATTAATGTGTCTTGACAAAGTTTAAATTTATCTCTCATCTAGTATGATCTCTGGGCTTCAGCAGCTCACACTTCCTACTTTGGGTCATACTATTTCCTCTGATTATAATGTGCCCTCTTAAAATACAGTCTGTCAAAACCTCAACTATTTTTTAATGCCTATGTTAAATTAGTGCCATGACAAAAGCTCTTGACCTAGTGAAAAAGGAAACCATATTAACTCATTCTGTTTTTTTCATTATATAACTTGATAGAAAATACCTTCCAAATTTAGATAAATGCCAGTATTAAAAATAAAATGATATTATGCTTGTTAGTAGTACACATATTATTTTAAAATAAATTTGGAAACTGGAAATATTAGTTACTAATTATTAGATTATAGCCGAGATCTAATTTCTCCTCTAATAGTAAAAGGATTCCCTCTAGTAATGTTCTTTTCTAATTGGGAGCAAATATATTCCTCCCATTATTTAGTAGTTTGTCAGAAAGCCTGTGTAGCAGAGAATAATTTTAAAAATTAAAAAATTAAAAACAATATAGGTTTTCTATTATGTATGGATATAAATATTATTTTAAATGCAACTGAGAAAAAAATTAAGAATATTTAACAAAATTCTAAAACAGTTTCAATACCTTAAATTTTTATTATGTAATCATGATTTTAACACAATCATTAATTCTAAAATGTTAAGATATTTTAAAGGTACATTTGCTGAGGTCTAGTAAAGAGGGGAAGCAATTAAATGTAATAATGAAATTTGGTTGCATCTCAGTGATGAATGATTTAGAGAAGAGGCATTGTTTTATACAAAGATTAACAAACTTTTAAAAAGCCAAATCTTATAAATTATGTCATTATTTGTTTGTTTGTTTAAAAAATATTCATTGAGCACTATGTGCCAGACACAAACTATGCCACATTCTGGTAATAAAACAATAATCAAAATAGACATCCTCTTTGACATTACCCAAATGTTCATTTCAAACTGATGTTTGTTACTCTTATGAGGAATTATTGCCCAGAAAGTCTAATTAGCTTTCAATAGGCCATGAGTAAATAATTAATTTTGACATCTTATGAGAACTTAATTTTTTAAAATTATTTTTAAGATGAAGTTTATAAAACAGTGTACCATGCATTTTTAATAATCAGTTGGATTTATGTCAGTTTTTGTACTCTAGAATGACATCTTAAGTTATTTTTAGTATTTTTTTCTCTCTCCATTTTGTGGCATATCACTAGCAGTAGTTGAAAGTTGAATGAGAAAGTTTTTTCAGTCAAAATATAGTTTGTTTTTTAATTTTTTAACATAAAACCAGCGTTATATAAAGAGAACTTTGATTTACTGGGAATTTAACATGGAAACACAAATTAATGCATTTATTTCTTTGTTCCAATTTTTATTTTCTTTGGTCTCACTTTTTAACTACTGGGCCAGACAAAAATAATTTTTAAAAACCTGAATTACATTTCCTTATAACAAATGTGAAAATACACATGATTTTTCAATTTGCTAGTTTTTAATGATTTTCTGTAATACTTTCCAAAGACAAGATAAATATTAAAGTACAGAAAATTATATATATTAAATGGTGCATATAAAAAATGACACAGTAAAATCAACAGTGTTAAAATATTAGTAAGTATGTTAAGCTAGTTTTTACCCTCTAAGGTATAAATATGAACATATACAAAATATATATTGTTTCATATATGAATGTATTTTGCCATTACATGTTACTTATTGATATTATGATTATTTTAAAATGTGAAAAGATATAAAAATTAAACATGACAGGAATCCGAGTGCTTAAAATTGATAACTATTATTTTATTCATTTTAATTGATTTGGAAAATATGGCATTTGTCATGTTACATTGGTATTTATTAGACACAAGTCAATCTGTAACATAAAACTCACTTTATGTAAATACTTAAACTGAATTGTGATTACATATGCATTTTATGGACAGTTTAATTGAATTTTCAATTTAATGTCTATAGGTAGAAGGGGTAAATATCTAGAACTGAGGGAATTGAGGCTTAGAGGCTTAGAGAATACACATAATTTCCCTAAATTCATTATTTTGAGAAAGTTAATATGTTCAATTAAAAAATACCATACCTTAACCTCTCTTGCAAGTAGTTTTGAGCATGCCCCACTGTCATGATTAATGTGGATTAAATACAAGTTGAAACTTCTTTAAAAATTAGGCAGATTCAACTGGCCTGTGCCCTTTTTAACTTTCACACATCCATCTACATTCTGCATTAAAAGTAGTCATGAAGGTTGAAGCTGCAGGACCCATACTGAAACTTGGAAAAACCAAGATGATCTAAAAGGCTTGTACCCAGACATCTTAAGCCATTGCTTTAGACCTGAATGCCTACTTCCTGACTTAGGGTTATGTTGGAGAATATCATACTCCTATTATGTATAAGACCCTGATATTAGTATATTTTGTTATATCAAGACAAACCCAGCCATTAAATGTAGGGCATATTTATAGGTGAATGGTGGATCATGTGTTGTATGCATGCCCAATAAAAAGGAGTAAGAAAATATATACCAATTGATTAAAAAAGTATAAAAAAAAATCTGTGAAAGAACTTGTAACTCTTCCAGCAAACACATGACGGTGATATCTGTTATAAAATGAGAAGAATGGTGGATAACAACCAAATAAGAAGAGGGAGAAACTCAAATATCTCATACATTGGGTGTGAAATTTTCTTTAGTAATGGAAATTGATTTAAGGCAGCTCTGGGTTTAAGCCACTTTTTAAGTTTATCTAAATTGATATTTTGAAGTTTATTATTCATGCTTTCTCTTTACAAATAGAAGAAATGCAACACTGGTTTTCCTAATAAGTCTTTCATGGATCATCACTATAAAGGTTATATGCCAACACTTTTCCCATAACTGATCTTTATTGGTGAGTTAGGGGAAATTCATAGCATTGAACTATTCCCTTCTTTTACAACCCAAGCCTGGAACCTACACCAACATGCAAGCAATCCACAGTTTTCTGCTCCAGGAAATGAATGTCCATTTTCTAAGGCAACTACCAGTGCCATACAGTGTTCGAACATGATAAAGTTAAATAATATTTAACTATTTTCCTAGGCACAACCCAGCCTCAGCACATTTGAATGCCATGCCTGAGCATGGAATGAGGAGCTGCTGATCACACGGCCCCTCTCAATTTCTAAATGATTTCTGGGTGCTACTGTGCTGCATATACACATGGCGTATTCTTTGCAACAGTGGGTTTCAAATCTATCTAAATCTAGGACAAACTTTTTTTCCAAAATAGGCTGAATAGAAATATCTTTGCAAAATAATCAGCATAGTAGCTTATTATCACTTCCAAAAACAGGACTCTGAAGATTACAACTAAAAAGAAGCTCTGAATGTGGACATATATTGTGTTAAATATATTCCATACTTAAATATTTTCTCTTTCATCCGATAGTAAACATAACTGAATATTTAAGCTACAAAATCATCCCAAGAGATCTAAAAGTAAGTTATTGTTTACACAAGTTCAACTAATTGTTTCATGTAAATAATTAAGAGATATCAGCAAACATCTGCTTAATTTTAGAGAACTTTCTCTTGTATAGTCTAGCCTCATAAATTAATAGTGAAACTTGGCTGAGTCGCAAAGTAAGCAAAATAAACATTGATGGTAGTCAGAAGCCACAGAAGTATTAAAAATTACAGAAATATTTCTGAAATGGACTTTTAACAAATTGTCAACTTAACTTATTTTCCACCTACTCACTTTCAGATATACATAGTATCCTTAAATTTCTGTTTTCAGAGTTTTGTCTAAGCTACAATAGTGCCTCAGGCCTCAAATTTGATTGTACTGAGCTCGATTTTTCATTCCAAAGAATATAACGCTTCCATGTACCATTTTTTACCTAAATTATACATCTCATATAAAAGAGTGAAATATCTGGGCAAAATTTGAATGTGATATTCACCTGACAATTAGATGGAATGAAATAATCTAGTATACATAATTATTTTGTTAACCTATGAATGATAGAACTGTCATGATGAAAAATAATAATTTTGGATAGGACAGATTTAATTCCTTTTAATATTATTTTTTATTATTTTAATCCATTTATGTTTTTATAATGTTCTCCTTGAGGAATTTAGGGTTAACCTTTGCTACTAGGTACAGGTTTTTTTCCCATAAAAATATTCTCATTTTCTCTATAGTTAATAAAATAAAATTTTCTAGGTTCTGATACATTTTACATTGCAAACTACATTTTACAAACTTTTTACCTAACTTTTATAGTGATTCAATGATATAAATTGATATTTTTGAAATGTTATATAAAATATAGTAACAACATATGAAAATCCATCACCCTCATAATGTCATGTCACATATTATTAATAAATTTGAGTTTAGAAATAGGAATTCTAGATTCTGTTATCTGATTTCATTGTTTAGTGATTTAAAGAGTCAAAATAATCTAGAATATTAGGGATATACATATTTAAAAAATTTTGCTTATCTATGCAAATGGATGAAACATATTAAACATTGATATCCAAAACTAGATATCAATAATATAAAAGTTAAAAATAAAGATATTTATTTAATTATGGATCCAGGATGCATTTTGTATGTTTTTAATAGCATATTTTACTTAATATTTTGGTCTATTCTAGTAATAAATATAGGTTATTGAAAAAATTAAATGAAAAAGGTGTCTATCTACATTTACTTTGGCCTGTTGATCTTCAAAATGAAATGTTCATGGAATCAACATATATTTATTGTCTAGTGATTATGTTTAAAGATCTATGCTAAGTAATTAGATATGAGGTGAAAAATGAAGATTTTTGTAAATTTGTTCTTTCACCCAGCAATCTCTAGTCTCAGTAGAAATTAGTCAAGGAAAATCTTATAAATAAATATATAAAAATGATAATAGATTTTCAGAGGCATTTGAAGTCCTTGCTACACTCCAGGAAAATACTTCATCGTCCGTTTTTCTGCTCACTACAGAAAGCCTGGAATTGCCTCTGTTTCTGAGTACAGGGGAGGTTATTTCTTCTACTTTCACTTTCTATTTTTCGTATTCACTCACACAGGGCAAAAAAAGAAAGGATAAATGGAAGAAAATAATTTAATGTATGGCTTCTCAATGAACATATGTTGTAATTCCATTTCTTTCACAAACCTTAAATGAATCAGAATGAATTAGAGAAAAAAGTAAAACTAAATGTATATTTAATTTTGTTAATTGTTCAATAATCTTAAAATTTCAGAGTTTTTATTTATATATTGGAACCGAATTTATTTTCATAATTACACATATTGAGAATAATTTACAAATAAGAAAAAAACAAGAAGAAACTGCTTCTATTGTCAAAATTTTCCTCAGTTAATGGAAAGACTTTTGATGTTTCAGAATTGAAAGAGGTAAATACTATTGAGAATTCTGAGTATTAAAGCCACATCATTTTGGAAAACTATTTAAATTGAAGAGTTAAGTCAATGGATTCTTTAAATAACATATTCGAATTTTGGTTATACTTTATGTTTTGTAAACGTATTATAAAAATTATGCTTTTCATATTTTAAGACATTTATATTATCATCATTATCTTCATTTAGTAGTACATATTTTTAATGCCTCAGTATGGCATCATTGATTTATGATATATATTTCTTTTATGGAAGAAAATAATTATGACCCATTCTCAAGAAACAAGAGATTTTGATAAAACAAAAATTTGAACAAGCTAGTATACTTTATTACTTTCATAATTGGAACTACTAAATGTATTTTTAATTATCTTACTATCTAATGTTCAAAGATTGTCATGCCATTGATAAAATATGATTACAAAATAAACATATTGTGATTATTTTAAACATTTATTGAGCACTTCCTCTGAAATAAGCTCCATGTTAGTTGTCTTATAGATGTCTGTCAGATTAATTTTACCTGTGTAATAATCATCATAAACTTTTAAATCTAGAGGGGATTTTTCATGTCTTGGCCACCATGAATGATGCTGCAATGAATATTGGGTGCATATATCCTTACAGATAAATGTTTTCAATTTGGGGGGTTATCTAGAAGAGGGATTGCTGGTTCATATGGTAATTCTTAATTTTTTGAGGAACCTCCATCCTATTTTCCATAGTGGAAACATAGTAGCAGTATATGAGGATACCTTTTCCCCCACAACCTCTCCAACATTTATTACTTGTTCTGTTGAAGATAGCCATTCTTGCAGATATGAGGTGGTATCTAATAGTGCTTTTGATTTACATTTCTCTAATAGTTAGTGAAGTTGAGCATTATTTTAAATGTCTGTATGCTGTTTATATGCCTTGTGAGAAGTATCTGTTCAGGTCCTCTGCCCATTTTTTAATTGGATTGTTTGATTTTTGTTTCTAAGTTGTAGGAATTCATTATATATTTTGGATATCAGCCCCTACAGAAAAAAAGTTGAGAACCATATGATTTCACTCATGTGTGGGATATAAAAGTGAAACCTATATAATTTTATTAACCAATGTCATCCCAGTAAATTTAATTTAAAAATTTAGAAGGGATTTTCAAAATTATAATCTAAATCAGATTTCTCATTTTGAATATAAAAATTAACAAAATAACAAAAAGTTCATGAGAACTTACATGGTTTCCCCAGAGGTTTGATAAACTCTCTGAAATAAGAATAAATTATGAATATAGATATTAAGAAATTTGGCTATTTCTAGAAAATCAAACTAAAATTATTAGAGTGGGCAAGGAAAGAAAAATTTTATGTAATAGAGATGATTTTTAATTATGTGAACAGGTTTTCCCCTAATTTATTTAAATTTGTTATAATGGTTATCCTCATAATTTCCCAATAGAATTATCTTAATTTAATTATAATAGTTTCAAAAAAGTAAAAGATTAAAAAAAATTGAGCTAAGCTTAGGAAAGGAACAAAATGAATTATATTTATAAACATATATAAACTTAAAGAATATCCATCATAATACTTCATCTGTAATGTTGCCTTTGCATAAAACATCACTTAGATGAACCATTTTTGGTTTTTATTTTTATTTTTAGTTTAAATTAATTAAATAAAAATTTTAAAAATAAGTAAAAAATTGTAAATAAAAATGAGTATATACAGGTTTAGAAATAAAATTGTTAAAGTTATATATAAAAGAATTAGGGACAAAGTTATCAAACATTTAAGTCTTTAAATTTTGCTATGTCATTTTTAAATGTAACATTTCTTGATATCTTCTAATTAATTTTAGGAAAATTATATATTATTTGTGTCATTGCTTATTTTACCTCTGTGTTAGAATGAATGTCTAATTTTTTTCTGAAGAGGGTTTAGCCCTGCCAAATGGATCTCTTAGTGGAAATCCTTATAAAGCATAGTTTTCAAAAAAGGAAATTCATTCCATGCTGACCCGGCAGTGAATTACTAACAGGAATTCTTTTTCTCAGTAACCATAACCTTGAATTCACTGTTGCTCAGAAGCTTTTACAGACTCTGTCTGAGAGAATATGCATAGTTCTTCCATTTCTTGAGCACCCCCTTCAAGAATCTTATCAAGGCTAATGGTGTTTTCTGCTCTCTGGAGAAAAACACACCTACAGTATGCACAGCCCGCCCCTCTACACACAGGCACATGCCAGCTGTTGGGAGGTTCACAGATTTTTCTGAAAACTAAACTCCTACGCTAGATACTCTGAGATCCTCTTGGAATAGGCAGACCATCACAGAGTTGACACTAGACTGCATCTACTGGTGTTCTGTGAAATTCCTTTTATAACATTATGTTCTGGTAAGAAGCCATTAACCTTTATTGAGGTGCATTATAAGAAACATCCCCATAAAACCCACCACAATGTTTACCTTAAGAATGGTTTTGAAGGATTGTTTATGACATTAAATAGTATATTTCTTTGAGCCCCGCCCCCCCACCTCCCAAAAAAACTCCTCTGGTATTGACATGAGAAATAGACTTAGGCAACTTGTTTGTTTTAACTCATGAACACTGCAATTGATCGCTTTCCCTCTTCTCAAAAGCTCTGTGACCCTACTTTAAACCAAACATTGGAACTTCAGGGGCTATATGTTGTATATAATGTAATTCCTGGCCACATCTTATTTTCCTATCATTATTTTCACATTATTTCATTTTTTAAATTTTAATTTATTTCTATTATGTTATATTTTGCTTTGGAAACTGCCTTAACTCCATTTTAGACAAGGTTGATATAAATCAATAAAATATTTTATGATTAGTTTTCTTTCTTTTTCTTCTTTTTTTGGGGTGGGAAGACGGGGATCTGAAAAAATCTTACAGTTCTAAAATTTTTCTCCATTAACAGTTAGAAACAAAATGTAGAAGGCAAGAACCTATGATTATATCCAATTTATAAAATTCAAGAAAATGAATTATTAAAAAGTAGAACAAAAAACAATTATAATACTATACAAACATCATGGAGGACTAATATAAAAATTTTAACCAACCAAGTTATATTTTGATTTTAAAACCTCTTTTGATATCAAAACCATAAGAAATGGGCTTAGATTACAGGAAAAGGAATGTAAACTGGACATGTGGATGGGTTATTCATTTAAATATATTGGGCACCTACTGCAAAACAGCACTAGACTTCATGAACAGGAGAGTTCTATGACCAGTTGTAAATCTGTTTGTTATAAGGAGCACACAGACAGTCTGTCTAGGTTCGAATCCAGGCTCTGCCATATATTAGGTTTATGACCTCTCTAAATCTCTTTCTTGTAGAGTTGTGAAAATCAGATGACACATGTGACATTCTTAGAAGAGAAGACATTTGTTATTTATTGGATTCTAGACAGTTGGAACTTAGAAGCAATGCAACATCACTTGAAGCTGAAGGGAAGTTACTTAAAAAATACTGAAGTGCTAAAGATATCAGAGACTGGAACCTTAGAAGTGGTAGAAGGAATTAGAGTGGCCAATTTTGTACAAGACTGACAATTTACAAACATTTCCACATATAGACCATTTTGTTTGTGCCTCACACAGTCCCATCTTCAGGATGAAGAAACTGAGTCTCAGGGAAATTTCATACCCTTAGTATTTCACAATTTGACTCTCTGCTGTCTTGAATGGAAATGTAATCCTCTTTCTACTTCAGAACAAGAGCTTAGGGAACATGTAGCATGACTATCTCACTTTAGAATATTCGCTTATTATGTGGATCAGATCAACCTCAGATCAAAACACAACACATAAAATATAATCCCATGCCAGAAAAGTCTATTGAAAGAGCCATTTTAGAAAACAGATATTAGTGTATCTCCCTCTACACATATATGACTGCCAAAAACAAAAACAAAAATAAAAACTCAGCACTTGGCTCCTATAGAAGTGTTTTGTGAAGCTTGATAAAGTTTTTTTTTAATACTGTAATTACCGTTTACCAGTTAGCAATGTTTATTGTCTTCTCAGCTTTTAGAAAACATTTTCTATAACAATATTATATCAACTTTATTAGTAGTGGTCATTTCTCAGTGTTGATGTTATGTTTTGGTTTTCTTAGACGGTTGTATCCTAACTGTATTTAAACTAAGTTGTCCAAAGCTTTCCAACACTTTGGTTCTTTTATTTTGCTAAATATTCTGAAAGCTGAAGGAAGATCTTGTTTAGAGATATTGAGGGAAATATGATAAGGTTGACCTGCTCCAAGTATTACATATTTACAGGGTAGTTAATGTTTGGTAAATTACTATTATGATGCTTTCCATAATTGTTGATAAATCTTTTTAACTGCCTTTTAATGTATCCTGGACTTAGAGTAGAATGGTGGCAGGGACTTGGCCTTGTTACTGGTTTATACTAGAATGTTACCTGACATTGAGTAGGTATTCTGTAAATATTCAATAAATATCACTTGAATGAATGAATAATCTAGCTATTCATATGCTTAATGTGTTTGTGATTCAAGCACTATGCTCATACTGAGAAAACGTAGACCCAACAAAATATTAACTGGGTTGTATGCCTGTAATAACAGTTCACTATTATAATATATGTATAATAGTTGATGTTGTGTTAGTTAGATCTAGCATGGCTTTCTATACGTGCTCTAGAAAAGGAGATCTGTCATTCTTCTGTGTCCAAAAATCTCTAAAAATTACTAGAGTAATAAAGTAAAAGAGTTATAGGTAGAATATGTAGTAATATAACCTGTTAGAATTCCACTTTTCTAGCTGTTATCTGCAAGCTCCCCCAGTTGTGTATATGATGATTTTAGATCTATATGTGGTCTCTAGAGTAATAAACATCAAATGATTTTTAAAAAATTATATAGATAAAAAATAGCTTCTCAAACTTGCCATAACTTTAGCTTAATAGTCAGGTAATTACAATCTTGTTTTTTATCAACAAAAATGATTTGTGATTATAACTGTTACCTAGTCTTCATTTGATACAGGTAGAAACCAAGTATTCCAAGAGATATTGTGCCCTGATTTAAAATCAGGTTTAGAGCATGTAGATGTACTTATTTTGATGTCACTGTATTCATTCCTAATTAGGACAGGAGATGCTAAAAATTTATTTAGTGATAAAGTTAATAATTCTCCTCCTGTAGCATCTAGTCTCCGGTGGCCCGGAGACATTGTCTAACCTGAATTTGAGAATAGTTGAGGAAGTTGTTCTGTATGACCTCATTTGAATTATAGTCATTGATATAGCAAGTCTCTTTAAATTCATCTGGAAACTGTCTGAATATTCTGATGTCCTTGGCTCATTATTTCTGTGAATCAAAATGAAATATCTAAGGACCACATAGAACTACAATTTGGTTAATTCTTTTTTTAAATTCAATTTATATTTTGTTCCTTCCCAAAGGATTATATATACATCTATGTGAGGTTGTGCTTTATAGATATATGGATTTTTTTTTAAAAAAATGAAGTAAAAGATAAACTAAGCAGATTTGATTTTTAAGTTTTTATTAATTTAACAGTATCTGAATTTAAATAGTTTTACTTATTTTCTATTTTAATTATTTTAATTATTAAAAGTATTTTAAATATTTAAAAATATCAGAACCAGAATAACTGAATAATCTAGTCTTTACATGCAGATATAATCTCAATGTAAAATATCTGGAAACATAAAAATTCAGTTCAAATTGATAAATGCAAAAAATTTGTGTTCCAGATGGTTTGTTTCTAAGAACAAGAAGATATTATTTAGAAAACTTTAACTAGTTAACATCTGTTATGTGTTCAAATTAACTATAAGTATTGAATTCATTTAAAATTTTAGTAATGGATGTTTTTCTAGGCTATAAGTACCTTTTAGAAGCACTTTCTTTTTCCTCATTTGAGGTTAAATGACCAATTAATTCACTTAAGAGCTACTTTAAATCTCTATGCTCCTCAGCTTCTTATATCAATCACAGGCCTCTTCAATGTTAACTATTAACTTTACCAACTGAAAGC
Source organism: Eidolon dupreanum (assembly GCA_028627145.1). Taxonomy (NCBI): domain Eukaryota; kingdom Metazoa; phylum Chordata; class Mammalia; order Chiroptera; family Pteropodidae; genus Eidolon; species Eidolon dupreanum. The sequence continues at coordinate 56,549,579 of CM053513.1, forward strand.
TAAGGGTGTACAACATAAATTATCTTCTTTTTTGAGTCAGGTGCAAGTAAGTCTTTTACTGTTTTGTGGCAGGTCACCAAGTAGCCCATGCAGGCCCATGCAGATATCTACTGGGTGCTATGCTTCTTGTCTAGTCTTGTGGACATCTCCTTGGCACCCATAGTTGGAATCTATGACCTCTCTCATAGTCTTTATTTACTAAATAAAGTACCTACACTCCATGGTATTCTTACCCTAAAACAAGTCCTCTCTACGGCCATTTGTTCATGTAGATCATCTGTTTCCTTCACTAAAATCTCTTAGCTAGGGTGAACAATCTCAAGGAAACTTTTCTATTCATATGCAATACCAGATACATGTTAGTGGGTTTTACTCCAATTATCAGATTTCTTTTGAGAGGTTTAGTAACCTCAAGGACTCTAGCATCATCTCATCCCTACTCTGATCCCTTCCAAATCTCTGCAAGCTCCTTCAAACATCAAAGTGCCTTCTCTTCCCATATGACAAGAACTTATCTTCTTATATATCATATCCTCCTTCCTTTCTATACAGTGTCTTACTACAATACTGTTAATGCAGAAATCTAAGCTCTGCCCTTAATACATGAAGGGAATTTCTGGAACTTAAGAATTCTTTTTTATTTTCCACAAAGTCTGATTTTCAATATTATGCCTTTTAAGGACTTAAAAAATGAATCTAAATAGAAACTTAGAGCTAGGCAATGACTTCTCTGTTTGAGACTGTACCCACATATATTCCCTACAGAAATGAATGTCATTAATTTAAAGAGTAGGGAGCAATAGGCCAATATGATTTACAGAGAGTAAAAAGAACATTTGTTTCATAGTTTCAAAATATCTCCTCTCAATGTGTACTATTTTACTTATTACTTTATTCTTAAAAGAATCAAATAAAACGTAGTTTGGATTCTAACATCATGGATACTTAGACCTCAGTTTTTATTTTTATCTATTTAATGTCAATAACGATGTTATCAGAATTAAATAAATAAATTAGAATGATATCTGAAACATTTTACAATATATGCTACTACATTACTATCAAGTTAGTATTTAATATCTAGTACTTGTTCAATGGTTATAGTTAAAAATATAGGTAAATCCTAAGCACCATGTTTAGCTTCTAGAAAGCTCGCTACAGAAATTAATTACCTTTCTCTAGCTGTCCTTTCTATTTTGAAAGCCAACTCCCTTTGCTCTGAGTAACATGGTTTTCTGCCTCCTAAATAGGCCTGATTTCCTTAAGTATCTATTTATGTGATATATTCAGTTTTTCTCTGCTGATTCTGTCTTTTCATATATAGATCCCCTTTAATCATTTTCTTCTTCAAGCTTTCTTCTTTCCAATGCCAAACTTTTTGGATACATATTGGATATGCATATTCATTCTTGTGACTTCCCAGCCTTTGAACTTACTAATTTTGTAGAATTTCCTTACCTTATGAATTTTGAGTAGGGGAGAGAGCATCTCTCACTGGAGAAGCTGAAAATGCTAGGTATTCACTTCCTCAGCTTTCTTTACACTAGGGCGGGAACACATGACCCAGGCATCATTTACCTGATATTCATATTCCAAAGACACGGTCATAGCTAGTCAATTTTATGGCAGTATCCACAGTTTCAGGGGGACTGAGGGCCTAGGGCAGTAGTGACAGTTGTGTTAAAGCTACCGTCCCTTGTCCAGAACTAGCTGGCTTAAAAGCTCAGACTTTACTATGTGTTACTGAGAATGTGATGGCATTGTGTCCTTGTAGGATTTTGACCATGGTGTGCATGGCCCTGAACTTTCAGTTCTGATAACTACTTAATATTTTTTAATAAATTCCTTTTCTGTTTCAATCAGCCAGAGTTGATTTCTATTGTTTGCAACCAAAAACCCAGATGGAAATAAAAGTAGCTTTCTTTTGTAGCTTCATCTCCTTTCCTTCTGTTCTGCTTTTAACCCACTGCCAACCAGGTTACGTCTGCATTAAAGTTGGTCTCTTCTAGGGCAAAGTGACCTAACTATTGCCAAATAAAAAAGCCTCACTCCTAATCCTGCTGACTTGCTGTAGCACAGGGCAACTTCGTTCTTTTTTTTTCTGTAAAACATTATCTTCCTCTCCTGATTATTTTTCTACCCTGACTCCTCCCTTCCAGTATTATACTTTGCCTTCTTTCCATAGATCTGTATTTTAATTGTGTTCCCTGATTTGGTGATTTTCTCACCATATTTCTACATTTTTCCTAGGATAATTTTTCTACCTCCACAACTTCAGCATCTCTTTGAGATTTCCAACTTCAAATCACAAGCCATGGGTTTTTTGTTGTTATTGTTTTGTTTATTTATACTGTTTTATTTTTAATTTTATTGGATGTCATGCTCAATATTATGCCCAGATTTCAAAATGTTTGCTGAATAACTATCTACCCCATATGTACCTCAGACTCAATATGTCCCAAATTTGACCTTCTGACCAAACCTTTTCCATTTGAAAATTCTCTATTTTAGATAATGGCATATTTTCAATTACTGATAGTTGTCAAATGCTCCCTTTCCCTTTTCCTTTTGCCCTTACTTCTCATTAACAACAAAACTTGTTTCTATCCTTGAAATTTCTTAAAGCATCACTTCTTTTTTGCTAATCCCCTTGGCAGAACCTTGGATAGGCTCTCATTATATTTTAATTGTCTTCTGTTATCTTTGAATCCATTATCTTTGTCTCTCTTGAATCCATTCCCACATTTTTGGCAGCATCATCTTCCTAAAATACAGATGTGATGATATTTCTTTCCTAGTCAAAAAAAAAAAAAAAAAATCAAGGTTTTACAAAACAATGTCTAATTTATTCTTAAATTTCTAAACTTAAACTTTCTAATAGTGTCTACTATGGACAGTGTCCCTGGCATATTGATAAAATTTATACTCCTAAAAGTGGACTTTCTAGCCCACATCTTTTCATCAAGCTGTTTTTTTCTGACTGAAATGTCATTTTCCTCATATTAACCTTTCAGAGCCTTTTACATATCTAAAATCTTAGCTGGATTCCCACTTTTTCTAGGTGACTTCCCCAAATTATACATGTAGAATTCATATTTTCTTTTCTCATTTTCTCATGGAATTTAATTACATCAATATTGATATCTTTTTCTTAACTCTTGCATCTTATCCTTATCTTTCCTAAATATCACCTTTTTACCTCAGTGTTATTTGAATATAAGTAAATTTCTGATCAGAGAAACATATACTTCTTTTCCCAGTATTTCTGTTCTTTGCAAAACAAAAACAAAAACAAAAACAAAAACGTAGTTCATGGCAAACATCTCCTACAATGATGCAGTTCCATGATAACTGAGTTTTCCTTAAAATAATGGAAGTGGGACCCACATTCCATTGTCCACAGGAAATTAAAATCAATTTTGTTTCTATTCTTAATATTATGAATATCATAAAGAATGATAAAGGAAAATCATCAAAAAGAAGTTCCTCTCTCCAATATGGAAAGAAACCCAGGCTAGTTAAGGCTCTGCACTCAGTTTTAACCTCAGATAAATCATTTAATCTCTCTAAGCCTAAATTTACTTACAATAATAATAGAAGCAAATGTAGCAGAATTGCTATAAATGTTTTTAGAAGATATTGTAAGCAAAAGTACTATGAAAGCTGTAAAGTATTATATTAATATGAAATACTATACTTGTGATGATTACCATTGTCATTGCCACTAATCAAAGCTTCTTAATATGCTCTTATCTAATTTCCTATTTTGAATTCAATGTCACTTGTAAGATATCCTGACCCCTAAAAGCAATGTACCATTGCTTTTATATTTTCATTTTTACTTTAGAATTATCTTCACACTTGTTTTATCAGGTTTTTCAGAGGTTCCTGGCCTGATGCTCCTTATGGTTGCTATGTTTTTGGTGATAGGGTTTTATAATTATTTTAGTTTGAGGCAATTCTTGACTGACTTAACAAGAACCCAAACTATATGATTTCTATTCTGATTTTAAATGAATTTTAAATGAATGTTGATTCCAAATCAATATAGTCAATTTATATCAAAATGAACAATGTGAAAGGTCCTAATAAGGTATTGTAGATGATAGCTTCTTTTAAGAATGAGGGATAAGTCAAGCCAAAATATAAATCCAGTACAAAGAAAAATTGAGTAAATGTCTATAAGAAGTAAAAATAAAATGCTACAAGGATTCAGAATAGAAGGAAAACAAAGCTGAGGCACTAATAACAGTCATAAAAGTCTGCATAAAATTGGTTGGAATGAGTCTCAAAAATTGAGAAAAATTTTATTAACTCTCATAAGAGTTCTTAGCACAGCAAACCATGTCACTTAAATGTGAAAAAGGAGTAATTTTCATCAACATCCCAAGTTTCCTTTATTTTATTATAACAAATGTATGTAGTTGGAAACACATACATATGCATACACAGATAGTAGTTGTCTGCAAGTGGACTGTGGTTTCAATAGAGTAGTTCATGCTGTATCTTAAGAGGAAGTTTCATCATATTTATCAAAATAAGGTCAGACGTGCAACCTACACATTCTATGGATTATGGCTTACTCATATCCATGAAACTTATTGGAGTCTTTATCACAGAAAAATATCTAAGTGTCTTTGTTGCCTTAAAAAATTAGCTCACATGTCCTATCTACAAAAAAAATAACTGGATTATCTGAAGACTTACACTTGAATATCGTTAAATAGAGGAAGAAAGGAAGAAAGTGATACTGAAACTGCTATATTTATTTCTTCATTTTCCTAATCATAAAACTTGAAATATTTTAAAATGAATTGTTAGATGTTGTAGTCAGTGTTTTAAGCCTCAGTGACCGTTCAGTAGTTATAGTGATTATCAATAATAGGTATAGATTATCTATGCTAAGGAAGCTATTGACCCTTGACCTTGATGCAAATGTTTCAGCAGTTAAGAACATTACAATGCTAATTAGTGAAAATAGAGATCAGATTTTTTTTTTTAATGTGTGTGGAGCAACATGGATATACTCTGTCAAAGCCAGTATGACCAATATTAATTATTTTTAAATATTGGAAAGCTCCACTTGGTTGTAGCTCAAACTCTACCTTGCATAGAAGTCAAATATATAAAGTACTGTTTGTTGTTTCAGCAGGCACAATGCTATTTTTGAGACCTGCTAGAAGAAGACAGGTAACTACCCTTTATTAACTTCATGGGAAATTTTGGGGGACAGTGTTACAAGTGATATTACAGAATCATCCTCATAGTCTATTTGAGAATATCAATATAATCCATTAGAAATAAATGGGAGAAATTGATTTCATGAGAAGCTATATTCAGAAATCGTAAAATGCCTAAGATTCTTAACCTACTGTGACTTATGCTTGTGCTCTGCTGCTCAAGATTTTTGTAATGCATCCATTTTAGTTATTCTCATGATTCCTCATTAGTATATAAACAATAATACTATTAATCTTCATACTCAGTATAAGAAGTATTCAAAGATGTCTCTCTCTCCTATATCTCTCAGATCTATCTATGTGGAGTACTGGAGTATCTATGTGGAGTCACAGCCACCCAATCTTCAGATTCCATTGCTTTCCCTCTGCAGTCATTTTCCACTGTAGTGATTCACACCGATCCTCCTACAACTCTGCAGTTACGTATTTTTGTCCTTAAGACAGAACCCCAATTCTTTAAATGAATCTCTGAAGGCTCAGCATATCTCTTCTCCCTTGTTTCCAGCCTCACCTGGACAGTGCCACTATGAGATGAATCTACTAATTTTCTATATTCACCAGATTTGTTAATTTACTCAAAACTTACAGATATTCTTCTTAATTATAGTCAATGAGGTATTCAACATTGAAGATAGGGGAAAAAAAAACATTCAGCTGTAAAGAGCTAAGGGTCAGATTAGATTTATTTCTAAAAAAATATATACTTTTTACATATATTCTTTGTTTTAAAAGTCAAATATAATTATACATATATTTTAGTAATGAATGATCATAAACCTTAACATTTAAAGAATCATTTATATTGGATTGGGTCATATATCTGTTGTTTTAATTGGAGGAAATTAAAGAGAGGTCACCTTCTGTCATTGTAGAAACAGCATGGCCTTGGATGCTGACCCCATAATAAGGAGAGTCTGAGTGGCTAAGAGGGGCAGATAAAGTGGGATACAGAGAGGGGAGACAGAGACATAAGAGAAGTCAGGAGGGTCACAATAACCCACATGTCCACACTCTCTTAATCCATATAGATATTCCTATGAGCTCTATAAATTGGTGTAAGAAAGAAGGTATTGGTAAATATGTAAATTTGATGAATTGATCATTTAAAGAATTGTTGCTTTTAGTAAATTGCCCATTTTATGAAGCAGCTTTCAGTGCTTTGAGCCATCTGTTTTAATACAATCTTCCTCTTATTATTCTAATCATACTCACCTCCTTTGGGCTCTAATTAGCATCCCCTCTTATTTATTCTTATTCTGCAGAATAAACTCTGTTACTCTGTTACTCTTCAGATAGATACAGGCTTAGGAAATAGTTCTCCGGGAAATCTTCTTTAGTTACTATATTGATCAAGGATCCTAATTCAGAAAAGAAATCTAACAGTTTTACACACAAATGGATTTATTAGAGAAGTGCTAACTCTTGAAAATGTGAGATCAGTAGCTGGCACTAGGCTGACCTTTTAATGACTCCCGAAACCACGCCAAAGAACCATACTGCCAGAAGAGTTGTGTCCTCTGTTGAGAGGGTTTGTTAAGAAGTTTCATTATCAGGAAGCTGCCATCAAATCAAGAAGCTTCATTATCAGGAAGCTGCCAACCAAATTCCTGGTGCCAGAACCACTCAACACCTACCATAATCCATGTCAGCAAAACATCTGCCTTCTGCTCTTGCTTTCTTCTCACATAATGCATTTCTGAATCCAAGCCTTATGTCAATACATTTTGTTGTGCAGGACCCATCCTAGCTTCTGGGGAGACTTGGAAGTAAAATTTTAAGATTTCCAGCCTCTTTTATAGGAAGGCAGTTTGAAAGGGAGTAAACAAAGTAAATTGAAAGAATCCCCTATATTTGCCTTCTATTGTGGTTCCTAGCAACATGTGGCTTGTTGAGCCCTTGAAATATAGCTAATATGTCTGAAGAACTGAATTTCTTACTTTATTTAATTTTAAGTTATTTAAATTTAAGATTAGTAATTGAAGCAGTACAGAATATTTTTCTGTTAAACAAGACTTTATTGTTTTGGGAAAACTTTCACTTTAGCTGATGCTTAATATAAGATATTGCTGCTTAATCCTAGTGAGCATTTATATTTTACTTTTTAATGTGGCTACTATAAAATTTTACATTATGTAGTGTCTTATATTATAATTTCATTGGATACTGCTACCTGAACCCCCTCGATTGGTCTAGGCCTCACTATGTGTCCACAGAGTAACCATATTTCCCCAATTTTGACAGTCACAGGTTTTTAAATAATTGCTACTGTATGTGTCTTATTGCCCTAGCTTGTAAGATAAATGAATGTAAATATTATGTCTTTCCCATTGCCTTTATTTTCCCTGGCACATGTCCTCAAAAAATAGACAATAAAATTATACCAAATGAACGAATGCATAACTCTAAGAATGGATGGTTAAAAAAAAGAGTTAGGAACCCATGAAGCTTAGGATAAACTCTGTCTTAAGATTCTTTTTAAATTAATACAAGCCATTATTTTAAAATAAGTTGTGTAAATTAATCATTAATTTTCATAGTTGCTTAAATTCCAATGACTGATAATTGAACATCTTATCCCTTAACACATTGTTATAATTTCTATTAGTTTGCTTTTCTAAGAAAGATGGAGAAAAGAAAAAGAGCTTCCTGGGATTTTTCATTAGAGATGTTACACCAGGATTATGATTTTAAAAATAGATTTCCATATAGATGCAACAGTGTGACATAACCCAATGCCACCTACAGTGTCTCAAGGAATTTAAAATCATATTTTGTTGTTTTAATTTGAGTGTAAATTTATAGTGTTAATTTTACTACAAATGAGAGATTAAAACAGTTTATTTCATAATGTTGTAAAACATAAAGAGAAAAGTGATTAATTCTTATAGGAAGTCCTTTTTTAATGAGGAAGCTCTTTGGAAAATAATATTTCAAAATTATCATGCTTTAATAAAAATAGAAGAGGCTATTGCTTAGTATCTTAAGAGAGTGGAAATAGAGTAGAATCTATATCATCACATATATTATATAAATATATTAACATATAATCCACAGGGATGAAACATGAAGGTGGGAGTGATGAAAATTATGGGACAAATATGACAATAAAAGTTTTATTTTTTTTTCAAATTTTATATTAAGAAACACAAGTATAGGACATTTTACCAGAAAATGATTAAGATCTATGCTATGTTCACTGCTATGAACATCAGTGTGCAAATATCTTTTCAGATATGAATTTTCAAGTCCTTTGGGGTAAATACCCAGGAGAGGGATTGCTGGATCATATGATAGACCAATTATTAGTTATTTGAGGAACCTCCATTCTGTTTTCCATAGTGGCTGTACCAGTTTGCAGTCCCACCAGCAGTGTATGAGGATTCTTTTTTCTCTGCATTCTCTCCAACACTTGTTATTACTTATCCTCTTGATAATAGGTATTCTAACAGGTATTAGATGGTATCTTATTGTAGTTTTGATTTGCATTTCCCTAATAGCTAGCAATGTTGAGCATCCTTTCATATGTTTGTTGGCCATTTATGTTTTCTTGGGAGAAGTGCCTGTTCAGTTCCTCTGCACATTTTTTAATTGGATTTTTTTTTTTAACATTGTTGTGAGTTGTGTGAGTTCTTTGTATATTTTGGGTATTAGGCCTTATTGAAAGTATTGCCTGCAAATATCTTCTCCCATTTGGATGGATGTCTCTTTATCTTGTTGACATTTCTTTTGCTTTGTGGAAGCTTTTTAGTTTGATGTAGTCCCATTCATTTATTTTTGCTTTAACTTCCCTTGCCTTTTAGGTCAAATTCATAAAATCCTCTTTAAATCGAAGGTCCTTGAGTTGAGTTCCTATGTTTTCTTCTATGCAGTTTATTGTTTCAGGTCTTATATTCAGGTCCTTAATTTGTTTTGAGTTAATTTTGGTATGTGGTAATAGGCAACAGTCTAGTTTCATTCTTTTGCAGGTGGCTTTCCAGTTTTCCCAGCACCATTTATTGAAGAGGCTTTCCTTTCTCCACTGTATACTTTTGGCTTTTTTGTCAAAAATTATTTGCCCATATAAACATGGGTTTACTTCTGGACTCTCGATTCTGTTCCACTAGTCCGTGTGCCTGTTTTACCACCAATACTGTTTTGATTATTGTTGCTTTGTAGTATTATTTGAAGTCAGGCAGAGTGATTCCTCCAGCCTCATTCTTTTTCCTCAAGATGGCTTTGGCAATTCGAGGTCTTTTGTGCTTCCATGCAAATCTGATGATTTTTTGTTCTATTTCTTTAAAAAATGCCAACAGGATTTTCATTGGGATTGCATTAAAGCTGTATAAAGCTTTAGGTAATATGGTCATTTTAACTATGTTGATTCTTCCAATCCAAGAACATGGAATATCTTTCCATTTCTTTGTATCTTATTCAATTTCTTATAATAAGGTCTTATAGGTTTCATTATATAGATCTTTCACGTTTCATTAGATTTATTCCTCGGTATTTTATATTTTTTGTTACAATTGCCAAAAGAATTATTTTTTCCATTTCTTTTTCTGACACTTCATTATTAGTGCATAGGAATGCTATGAATTTTTGAACATTGATTTTGTATCCAAAAAATATACTGTATTTGCTTACTATTTCTGGTAGTGTTCTTGTGGAGTCTTTAGGGTTTTCTATATAGAGAATCATGTCATTCACAAATAGTCATAGTTTGACTTCTTCGTTTTCTATTTGGATGGATGCCTTTTATATCTTTCTCTTGCTTGATTGCACTCACTAGGACCTCCAATGTTATATTGAATAACAATGACGATAGTGGACAGCCTTGCCTTTTTCCTGATCTTAGAGGGAAGGGTTTTAACTTTTTACCATTAAGTATAATGATGGCTGAGGGTTTACCATATATGGCCTTTATTATGTTAAGGTACTTTCCTTCTATACCAATTTTGTTAAGTGTTTTTATCATAAGTGGATGTTGTATCTTGTCGAAGGCTTTTTCTGCATCTATTGATATGATCATATGATTCTTATTTTTTAATTTGTTTATGTGGTTTATCACATTAATCGATTTGCACATGTTGAACCATCCCTGTGCCTCTTGGTGAAGCCCACTTGATCGAGGTGTATAATCTTTTTACTATGTTGCTATATTGAATTCACTAGTATCTTATTTAGGATTTTGCTCTTTGTTCATGAGCGATAATGGTCTGTAGTTTTCTTTTTTGTATTATCTTTACCAGGTTTTGGTATCAGAGTAATATTGGCCTCATAAAATTAGTTAGAAAGTATTGCCTCCTCTTCAAATTTTTGGAAGAGTTTGAGGAAAATAGGTATTAAATCTTCTTTGCATGTTTGGTAGAATTCACTGGTGAAGCCATCTGGTCCTGGACTTTTACTTTTTGTTAGATTTTTGATTACTCTTTCGATTTCCATACTGCTGATTAGTCTATTTAGATTTTCCAGTTCTTGATTCATTCTAGGAAGGTTGTATTTCTCTAAGTAGTGGTCCATTTCTTCTAGGCTATTAAATTTGGTGTTATATACTTTTCCATAGTATTCTTGTATGATCCTTTGTATTTCTGTGAAGTCAGTCGTAATTTCCCCTCTTTCATCCCTAATTTTGTTTATTTGTGCCCTTTCTCTTTTTTCTTTAGTGAGTCTAGGCAGGGGTTTGTCAATTTTATTAACCTTTTCAAAGAGCCAGCTCTTTGTTGCATTTATTTTTTCTATTATTTTTTTTTATTTTCAATTTCATTTAATTCTGCTATAATTTTGATTATTTCTTTCCTTTTACTAATTTTAGGCTTCATTTGTTTTTCTGGTATTTAAGCAAAAAGGTTTTTGTTTGTTAGTGTAATTAAAATGTATTTCTGAATCATGAGTTTTCTTATTAATTGATGAAACATTAAAAAACTACATTGTATTATTATTCTAAATTGGTTTAATAATAGTAAATGAAGATTTTATGTTTGGTGCTACTAAAGGCAGAGTTATTTAGTTAATTGGGTCCAGGTCCAATATTCCTCCACAATGATATGTTTTCAAAATGTTTTGACAGTATGTATAATTACTCTTCTTACTGTTTTATTTTATTTCTACTGCCATTTTTTATGTCTCAGTTCTTTTTTATTAACATTCAACTTGCAAAAAGAAATATATTTTCAAATCATTTTTGTATTTAACTAAGAAAGTTATATATCACTATTTAAATTGATTAAATTTGAAAAATCAATTGGACATGTATTTTTTGTGAGGTTAATAAAACTTACTTCAGAAATGTTCATATGGAGTAAAAATGGACCAGTGAAGCAGCAAAAGCATAGACATTGCAGGTAGGGTTAGTCATTTATAAATGATTAAAAAAAAGTAATCAGATAGTATAATACATTCTAGTAAATGTACTGTGCAGGGACAAGGATGGGGGAAAAATGTGTAATTTGGATATGTCTTCAAGCAGAGCATAACCAGAAGCATTTCCCTTACTTTTAAAAGTCATGTCCTTCTTTTAAGTTCTCCCAAATCTAGGTATCAGAATAAGTGAGAACAGACTTATAGGAGAACCATACCTTTGGACCCTTCAGCATCATTATAAATTTGTAACTCAACAAACAGAAATGTTAAATACCACAGGTATATTTTAAAAACTGTTGCTGAAAACTTTATACTTTAATGCCTAATAATCTACCCTTACAGAAAAGATTCTTTAAACTTTACATTTGTATATAATCTATCATAAACAATTTTACTGAAATGAAAAAGTAGAGTAGATCATTTGTATCAATTTAAACACAGGCAAGGAATAAGCATTTCACAAAATCAAATGACAATAAAGAAGCCTAGGTAGGAAATATGAAAATATCTTTCATGACAGATTTATATTATAGTTATATATGTACATTAATTTTATTCATAGAAATATATTTGATGTTTGATTAAATTAATTAATAAACAATATATAGTATATTTCATACAATTATATCAGTTATTAACCATCTACTTTGTGATTTTTATGATCTGGTTTAAAAATCTCAGTTTTTAGAAAAAGTATCTGGTCTCCTAAATGGAACAGAAAAGTGTTAACAATAAAAATGTACAGGCAATATTTACTGAGTTTACTATGCACTTGACACTATGGTAAACACTCTAAATATACCAATCTTAGTGAATCTTTACAACAGCCTAATGATGTAGCCACTTTCCAGCATCCTCATGTATAATGGTGCTCCACAAATAACTATTCTATATGACTATGCCACACATTGTAAGAATTACACTTATCTATTTTTTCTGGGTGTGCTAATCAAATCAATTTTTAATATTACTAGAACTCGTTGGCTCAAGCCTGTATCTTGATCAAAGCAGAGTGAGAATGGATCTTCCACTTTATATGTAGAAATAATCTTGTAAGTTCAGCTTCTGTGAATAAATAAATGAATGATTTCTCTTATCATGCTGAAGTATAGAGGATCCAGGACTCAGTCACAAAACCTACAACTATTATTCATGTAGATGAGAGAGATAAGTTAAAATGAAATACCTGTTGCACATGGAAGTACAAGCTGTCATTGTCAAAGTGAAGGTTTATATAGGTCATAAACTCACATCTAAATTCACGGATCATATCAGGGAGACAAATCTAGCAGTATCATACATACTTAGAGTTTTTTCTTTTACACTTCATAAAATATATCTGTTTTTCCTATTAGCCAAACTATTGTTGTAAACTGTGGGCTGGTGATAACATGGAATTATAAGTTTGATTACTTTGAATTTCTAGTATTTTTCATGTATTGGTTGGTGGCATATGTACGTAGTGGGAAGGATATTCTTAAATGTAGTGATAAGTACTATGATGCAAAATTTTAATATTTCTTTCCAAAGTGACCTCAATAGATGAAGTACTTTCCTTAAGATAATGAAAGTGCACTATGGTTATCATATTGTAACAACTCAAATGTAAAAATAGAGATCAGGCATCATAAACAACAGGATATTACAATTTGTCAAATAATGAGTTCACAATTATTTTTTTTCCTTGTGATGAGAACTCAGGATTTACTGTTTTAACAATATTCACACATACATACAGTGGTGTTAACTATAGTTATTATGTTTCACATTACATCCCTGGTACTTATTTACCTTCACAATTCTTAATGAGGCATAACATCCTGCTGAAGTTGATCAAATTGCTCAGTTTCTCTTCATGAAGGTTTCAGATAGACCATTTTACTTCTTTTGGTTCATCAGGGCACAGTTCCAATTATATTTTAACCTTATCTTATTTTTAGCAATTTTTTTCTCATAAATGCAAATCAGTGGAAATGTACCTAATGTAGATATTTATCTCTATTGGTGCTCTGCTTTTATCAGTTAGGTTATTAGTTTGGTTATTGTTACAGATCCAAAATAGCCATCCAAAAAAACCAAAAAACAAACACACAAAAAAAAACAAAGAAAAAATGGTCAGAAGAGTTTGCCCTACAAAGTAATCAGGTTACATGTTTCTTTTATCTAGTTGTTATGTTTGGCTTAGGGATTGCCTTACTTGGTTTGGTTCAAGATGACTGTCTTACATGCACTCAAAATGTGAGTTGACACAACTTACAGATTAGAATCATGGTTACACCTTCTGCAGTGGCAGCAAGGAACTGTTGTCTTTACTCTGTGTGGTTATAAGCTTATATAAAAAACTATATTTTCCATGACTCTGAGAGAAAGGAAAATATGGATGCTGGGAGACAACTAGTAGCCTTTATCACAGTGTTGAGAGTATTTCTCTGTTGTCTGCAGAGACAGGATAGCGTTTTTTTTTTTTTTCTTTTTGTTAAAAAGGATTTCATAGGCATAATTTCTACAAAGGGCAATGGACCTTGAACTTTGATGTTGAATTTCAAAAAAATATAATCACTGACCATGGATACAGATATTAAAAGAATTAGAAATTACATTTAAAATATATTCCCTTGGTTTTCCCTTCCTACCTATGTAAACTGTAAGGTGCCTGAAAGCATTAGGGATCCACAGGACATACATAGTAAACACTGAGAGTCAAAAGAAACTGGGAATTGTTTTAGGACACTGAGTAATAGTAGGTAATATCTTTAATTATAACTCTATACTATACATTAGAATATGGGGAAAACTAACAGACTTTTCTGAATAATTTTGGATTATTAAAGCTTTTAAAGATCCTTAGTTCATACATTGCATGAGGAATTATTTTCAGTAATCAGTGGTTCTCAAACTGGGACAGTTTTGCTCCTCCAGAGACATTTGGTAATATATGGAGTCATTTTTGGTTACCACAGTTCAGAGAGGGGTAACATCTAATGGATAGAGAATCCAAGGATGCTGCTTTACATACTACAGTGCCCACGACAGCCCACAAAACAAATTATCCAGCTCAAAATGTTGTGTCGATGAGAAATCCTTGTCTAAATCATACAACAGTGTGAATTTGTTCTTAGTATGAAAACACCTACATTCTTTGTTCAAATATAATCTATCTGGTTACTATGTCCACAAAAAAGATTTCAATATATATCAGTTAGAAAATCATATTTTAAAACTCATATTCTGTTGGATTTGATGGGTTAGTCAAAAAAGGCATATAGTTATCTGAGAGTTGAGCTTTAAAATAGTTATTTAGGATTAACAATTTCAATATTAGTAAACACCAACCAAATATATTAATTAGTTTTGAAATAAATTTGTTTCAGCTTCTGATCTTAGCAATAACTAGCAAAGATGTATACCTTAAGCTGTATAAATGTTTATGCTTATCTTTCTATTTGCTACACTTTGCTAAAACTACAGACAACTAATCTTTAATAAGATAATAATTTTATTAAATAAGTGTTTTTTATATGTTTCTGAGACAAAGCCCCCTTTGAACAAAAAATAAAATGTTATTGTGACTGATGTTTGTTTATTCCACAAATATACATTACCTATTACTGTTCTTCTGTTCCCGATTGGAGCTACAGCGTTAAATTGAATGTCTCTATGGCATTAAGATAGACAATAAACACACACACACACACACACACACACACCCATATACATACATTTATATGTATACACAACATATACATTGATAAAAATATATCTGTATATGCATGTGCATGCATGCACATATATGTATACATATACATATGTATGTGTGTATATATGAATGCTCTGTTAAAACACGTATACAGATGTTCTGTATTTTAAAAAAATAGGATAAGTAGAAAACCAAGTGCTTGTGTGGGAGAATAAAGAACTCTGGTACAAAGAGATGTCTGAGAAGAGATTTGATAAAAATATAAACCCTCTGAATCAAGTAGCAGATTTGATCAGATTTTGAAGGACCAGTACCTGATTATTTATATAAGTCTATAACTTTATGACAATAGTTATTACTGTCTGTTGACTCTAAGGTGCATTGGATTTGAGAGTTTAATAGTGATTAGTGGTATATTATTGAATGAAAAATAATTTTTTGAGTAATAGAATTTGATAACTCTAAACTAGGTAGAAATATTTATGAACATTTAATAGTAAGCTAATATGAGATTTGTGTGTCTAGATGTCATATTATTGACTGGGACAATTTTTATAACTATGGTTAAATAACTAAAGATTTTAATAGGAAATAATATGTTTGTTAAGGCAAGTTTATTATTACCGCAATTTATAAGAGACATTTTAGTCATTGTCATTTATAAAATAGTCTCTGTCCTCAAGGGGGTGACTAAAAAAATAAGAATAGTAAAGAATTGTGCAGGGTACAGTGTAGACACAAACAATGGAGAATGTAATTTTACCTGAAGGATGTGATCAGAGACCTTTGAACTGATTCTGAACTCATCAGCAAGCTTACATAAATGGTGAATAAGATTTGATTTAAACCATAGAAGATGATAAAGCTTTTAACTGCAGCCTGCTTTGCTATAAAAGTCTCGAGGGTCTGATTTAGATGTGCTATTTCAGGATACCCATCCCTGTCCCTCAAATAGATAGATAGATAGATAGATAGATAGATAGATAGATAGATAGATAATAGATAGATTACAGTCCTTTTAACTATCTATAAGCAAAACAAAATATAAAAAATTCAGTTGCTGTATAAAAAGTCCAGTCTGGTTAATTTCTTTTCAATTAGTCATTTAAAACTTCTTGAAACATATGAATCTTTTGCTTTCTATGAGGATTTTGTACAATTAACTGAAAAAGAAATACTGCTATTTTAATCATTAACACATTCTTATAAAATTAAGGCATTTTGGTTTCTATAGAATGTGCCTTTCTTGCAGTACATGAACATCGTGAATAATACGCACTCCTAAAATTTCCATCAATATTATTTGCTGGAAATATTTTCTTTAATAAAAAAGTAAGGGGTGTTATTTTTAAGTAAATCATAAATAAAAATATTGAAATTACAATTATTACTATGTATTTTAAAATAACTTACTTTTGCAAATTAAATGAAACATTTTTATTATCTTTATTTTAAAAAAGCATTTAAAAATTCTTATATAAGGATGTAATGTTTCTTTATTCAGTATTGTTCCTTAATTCAGTATTCTTTTTTTACTATTTTTCATTTTTCAATTAGAGTTGACATTCAGTATCATTTTGTTAGTTTCCGTTGTAAAAGTATAGTCATTAAACATTTGTATAATTTATGATCCCCTGATTATTCTAGTACCCACCTGACACTATACATAGTTATTATAATACTATTGACTATTTCTTACACTATACCTTACATCCCCATGACTACTTTATATCTACCAATTTGTGGTTCTTAATCCCTTCATCTTTTTCACCCAGCCTCCCACCATCCCTCTCATCTGACAATCATCACTTTGTTCTTTGTATCTATGAGTCTGTTTCTTTTTTTTTTTTTTTTAATTTTATTCCTTAGATTCCACATATAAGCAAGATCATATAGTATTTGTCTCTCTGTCTGACTTATATCACTTAGCATAATACTCTCTAGGTCTGTCCACGGGGGTTGCAAAATGGTAAGATTTTATGATTTTTATGGCCAAGTAATATTTCATTGTATATATGTACCACCTCTTTATCCAATCGTCTATTGATAGGAACTTAATTGCTTTCATATCTTGGCTATTGTTCATAGCGCTGCCGTGAACATAGGCATGCAAATATTTTCAAATGAGTGTTTTGAATTTCTTCAGATAAATACACAGAAATGGAATTGCTGGGTCTTATAGTAGTTCTATTTTTAATTTTTTTGCAGAATCTCTATACTGTTTTCCATAGTGGCTGTACCAATTTGTAATCCTACCAACAGTGTACCAGAGTTTCCTTTTTCCATAACCTGACCAACCCTTGTTTTTTGACTTATTGATGATAGCCAGTCTGACAGATGTGAGATGATATCTCATTGTAGTTTTAATTTGCATTTTTCTGATAAATAGTAATGTTAAACATCTTTTCATATGTCTATTTGCCATTTGT
The DNA here is from genome assembly GCA_028627145.1 of Eidolon dupreanum. Classification (NCBI taxonomy): domain Eukaryota; kingdom Metazoa; phylum Chordata; class Mammalia; order Chiroptera; family Pteropodidae; genus Eidolon; species Eidolon dupreanum. The sequence continues at coordinate 56,567,284 of CM053513.1, forward strand.
ATGTCCTCTTTGGAGAAATGCTTATGCAGGTCCTCTGCCCATTTTTTAATTGGATCTTTTGTTTTTTGGTGTTGAGTTTTATGAATTCTTTATAAATTTTGAGTATTAACTCCATATCAGATGTATCACTGGTAAATATCTTCTCCAATTCAGTATGTTGTATGACTTTTTTTTTCCTGATGGTTCCTTTATTGAGCAAAAACTTTTTAGTTTTATGTAGTCTCATTTGTTTACTTTTTCTTTTGTTTCTCTTGCATGAGGAGATACATCAGAAAAAAATATCACTAAGAGCAATGTCAGAGAGTTATTGCCTATGTTTTCTTCTAAGAGTTTTATGGTTTAGGGCTGGAAATTTAAGTCTTTAATCTATTTTGAGTTTGTTCTTGTATATGGAAGAAAAAAGTGTTTTGGTTTTGTTATTTTTACATGTTTCTGTCCAATTTTTCCAAAACCATTTATTGAATATACTGCCTTTATTCCATTGTATATTTTTGCCTCCTTTGTCATAGATTAAATGACCATATAGGTGTGGATTTATTTCTGGGCTCTCTATTCAGTTCCATTTTTCTATGTATCAGTTTTTATGCCAGTACCATGCTGTTTTGATTACAATAGCTTTGTAGTATAGTTTGATATAAGTTAGCATAATACCTCCAACATTGTTTTTATTTCTCATTATTGTTTTGGTTATTTGCAGTCTTTTCTGGTTCCATATAATTTTAGAATTATTTGTTCTAATTCAGTGAAAAATACTATTGCTAGTCTATAGCCATGCCACCCTGAACAAGCCCCGTCTGATCTCAGAAGCTAATCAGGGTTGAACGTGGTTAGTACCTGGATGGGAGACCACCTACGTAGACCAGGTGCTATAGGTGTAAAAAAATAAGAAAATAAGAGATTGTAAACTGACAAAGATCCTTGGAATCTGTGAGGTCAAGCAAAGGTTGCCTTGCTTAAAAAAAAAAAAAAAAAAAAAAAAACACAAGAAAAGAAAAAGAAAAATGCCATTGTTATTTTGATAGGGATTGCATTGATTCTATAGACTGCTTTGGGTAGTATAGACATTTTAACAATATTAATTCTTTCCAACCATAAGCACAGTATATGCTTCCATTTATTTGTATCTCCAGCTTTTTTTCTTCAGTGTTTTAAAACATTTTCAGTACAAACTTTTACCTCCTGCTTAAATTTAGTCCTAGGTATTTTTTATTGATGTAATTATAAATGGAGTTGTTTTATTAGTTTCTCTTTCTGATAGTTTATTTTTGGTGTATAACAATGCAACCAATTTCTGAATATTTATTTTGTATCCTGCTACTTCACTGAATTAAAAAACTGTTCTAACAGTTTTTTGGTGGAATCTTTAGGGTTCTCTCTATATAGTATATGTCATCTGTAAATAATGACAGTTTTACTTTCTTTTTCTTTCCCAGTTTTGATGTCTTTTATTTCTTTATTTCTTTGCTATGACTAGGACTTCTAATACTATGTTGAATAGAAATGGGGAAAGTAGATATCCTTGTCTTGTTCCTGATCTTAAGGAAAATGCTTTTAGATTGTCTCCCTTGAGTATGATGTTAGCTATGGGCTTGTCATATATGACCTTTATTATGTTGAGGTATGTTCCTTCTATTCTCACTTTGTTGAGAGTTTTTATTATAAATGGATGCTGGATTTTGTGAAATGCTTTTCTGCATATGATTTTTATCTTTCCTTGTTATATGGTACATCACATTAATTGATTTGTGGATATTGAACCAATCTTACATCCCAGGGATAAATCCAGTTTGATTGTGGTGTATGATATTTTTAATGTCTTCCTGAATTCAGTTTGCTATTATTTTGTTGAGAATTTTTGCATCTATATTTATCAGGGATATCGGCCTATAATTTTCTTTTTTTGTAATGTCTGTCTATTTGGAGAATTAGAGTAGTGGTGGGCTTGTAAAATGAGCTTGGGAACCTTCCTTTCTCTTGAATTTTTTGGAATAGTTTTTGAGAATAGGTGTTAATTCCTCTTTGACTGTTTTGGTAAAATTTACCTGTGAAGCAATCTGGTCCAGGACTTTTATATTTTGGAAGATTTTTTTTATTACTGATTCAATTTCGTTAGTAGTAATCAGTCAGTTCAGATTTTCTGTTTCTCCTTGACTCAGTCTGGAAGAATGTATATTTCTAAGAAGTTATCCATTTTTTTCAGATTGCCAAATTGTTGGCATACAATGCTCATTGTATTTATTTAAAATAATATTTTGTATTCCTGTAGCATCAGTTGTCACTTCTCTTTCATATACGATTTTATTTTTGAGGGGTCCTCTCTCTTTTTTTCTTGATGAGTCTAGTTAAATGTTTATCAATTTTTCAAATCTTTTCAAAGAATCAGCTCGATTTCATTCATCTTTTGTATAGGTCTTTTTTTTTTTTTAGATTCTATTTTGTTATTTCCACTCTGATCTTTATTATTTTCTTTCTTCTACTCACTTTGGGCTTTGTTTGCTGTTCTTTTTCTATTTTTATAAGTATAATGTTAGGTCGTTTGTTTGAAATTTTTGTTTCTTGAGGTAGGCCTGTATTGCTATGAATTATTCGCTTAGGACTGCTTTTATTGTGTCCCATAGTTTTGGGGTTGTTGTGCTTTCATTTTTATTTGTCTCAAGGTATCTTTTAATTTCTTCTTTGATCTCATCATTAACCAATTGATTGTTTAGTAGCATGTTATTTAGCCTCCATGTGTTGTGTATTTTTCAGTTTTTTCTTTTATTTGAGTTTTAATTTATACCATTGTGGTCAGAGAAAATGCTTGAGATGATTTTAATCTTCTTAAATTTACTGAGACTTGTTTTGTGGCCTAATATGTGGTCTGTCTTGGAAAATGTTCCATGTGCACTGAGAAGAATATATATTCTGCTGCCTTGGGGTAAAATGCTCTGAAAATATCTATTAAATGCATCTGGTCTAGTGTGTCATTTAAGACAGCTGTGTCTTTGTTGATTTTCTGTCTGGAATATCTGTCCATTGGAGTCAATGGGATGTTAAAGTCCCCTACTATGACTATACTACTGTCAATTTCTCTTTTTATGTTGATCAATATTTGCTTTATATATTTAGTTGCCTAGGGTTATATATGATGTATAGGCTTATATATGGTAACCAATCCTCTTGTTGGTTAATCCTTTTATTATTATTTAATGTCTTTGTCTCTTATTATAGCCTTTGTTTTAAAGTCTATTTTGTCTGATGTAAGTATTGCTACCCTAGCTTTTTTTTCATTTCCATTTACATAAAATATCTTTTTCCTTCCCTTTACTTTCAGTCTGTATGTATCTTTTGATCTGAAGTGGGTCTCTTGTAGACAGCATATGTATGAGTCTTGTCATCTTATCCATTTAGCTACCCTATGCCTTTTGATTAGAACACTTAATCTCATCTTCTTAAAGAAGTCCCTTTAACATTTCTTATAGTACTGAGTTGGTAATGATAAATTCTTTTAGCTTTTTCCTGTCTGGGAAACTCTTTATCTCACTGTCAAGTTTAATTGATAGCTTTGCTGGGTAGAGTGGTCTTGGTTTAGCCAGTCTTTGGATGGTTCTCCAGGTTGATTATTCTATATTTTCATTGTAATTTTAATATGTTTACTTACTCTACCATTTTGACCAAAACTTCTCCCCTCAACCTAGTATTCTTAATCCATTAAGTTTTCCACATAGATAAATCAAAATAATTCTCATTATTGTACATAAAAATAGTTTAAAATTATCTATGATGTAAATGACAATTTATTTGGAAATCAAATGTACGGTGAAATATTTACTCATAATTCAATTTGAAGGCACCCTTAAATTATTGAGGTATTCTGAATATACTCGATTAGGTAATTAAATTTTTCATTCAATATTAAATTAAAATTAAAACCTTTAGCTGAAGTTTTGCTCATTAAAAAGCACTTATGCTGCTTACCATCTATAGAATGCACACACAGATTGTTTCAGGAGGGAATACATGACCTCAATTATTACTAATATTGCTTTCTTTATTTGATATGTTTTAAATATTGCTAGAAACACTTAAACTATTATTTTTAATTATAGACATTTTATGCCTCTTTAACTGAGGGTCAGTACAAACTAAGTACATTTTATATTAGTGATGTTAAAATCAACTAGTGACAAGAATCTTCATCATTTCCATGTATGCTGATGATAGGGAATAGAGGACAATCTAGTTTTACTTCTTAATTTTCACTGATACTTTTTTTAGACCAAAATCTTCCTTCCTCCCTCCCTCTATCTCTTCTTCTCTTTCTTCCTTCCTCCTCCTATTTCTCTTTCTCTCAATCAATTTCTCTTAGATTCTATTTATTTCTCTTTTTTTGTCATTGCAGGCTCTGGAAGTATAACAATAAACATTTTTTAAAGATTATTAGGCATTTCACTTATTTATTAAACAAACATTTATTGAACACAAATTCATACCAGGCACAGTGAAAAGTACTGGGAAGAGAGCAAAGAACAAGATCAACATGAGCTCTACTGAGGAAGACAGTCTTTAAATAAAGAACTAATGTAGCACCTGATGATACAGAGCTAAGAGAAAGTAGAGCAGAGATACCCAATATAATGTAAGTATTCAAATAAAGTGCCTTGTAGAAGTTATGTTTAAACTGAAATCTGAAGGAATAGATAGATAAATCAGAAATGTTCTGGGAAAAGGGAACAACATTTATGAAAGCATGGAAGGCAGAGAATATTGTCCATTGAAAACATTAAAGAATTTTGCTGTGATTTTATAGCAGAATGTTCCTTGAAGGTTAAATTTTATATTTTTGCATTTACTCTATAAAGAAATGGAAAGACTGACAAATTTACAACCACATCCACTTACTAGGGTCAGTAATTGTTGTGTATTAAAAACACCACTGCCTCTAATGAGTAAATTGGTCTTTGCGTTTGAAGGGGGAAAAAAAGAGCAATTAGCCTCCAATGCCTGAAAAGTAATGAAGTAAGAAAATGTTCCTCAAAGATGAGATTCTTTCAGAGTAAAAGAAAACTTTATTTTGAAGCCAAGACTCACTCCTAGGACTCAATCAGTATAGAGATATTCATATTCAACAAATATTTCTTCAATAAAGTCACAACAATATGGACAAGGCCTTGCTCCCTTGGAACTGAAATTCTAATGGAGAAACATAAGTGGCCAGAAGTACTAGAGAATGTGAGAGGTGACTTTGACAGTTTAAGGAATAGGACCTGTTTAAGGAATAGGACCACCTATATAGACAGGCATGTCTGGTCATAGATTAGAGCACCAGCAATCAACAGCAACATTCGATGAGGCAAGAAACATTGGCAGCACTGGCTATAGTAGACACTCGGATTCTGTCCTGTCTGATTATGGACCTCAGAAGGACCTCTACTTTGCTCTGTGTATATCCTGGGAAATTACTGAATTATTCCTGACTTGATGTGCCTTCTGTACATGAGTCTATAGAATCTTCTATTTGAATGTAGTTTGTGCCTCCTCTTAGACATTTTAGTACTCACTTTTAGTTCCAAACAACCAGACATGCAGGTATAATATTTCCTTCCTTTAACTCTTTCTATCCAGAAAGGAAAATTAGATATGTGCATGGATACTTAGTGGACCAGGGAAAAGACAATATACCTAAAGGAAACAAAAATGGGTAAAAACATGGAGACATAATGAGTCTTAGGGACATAAATAGATATGTAATTGGGTGGCAGAGTTAAGATGGTATTAATTCTATTAATTAGGGGAGAGAAAAGCTCTGAGAGTTCAAGTATGATTGAAGGGAAACCTGGGAGGAGATCAATAAGCAAAATTTGATAATATTCTAGGAAATTAGGAAATGAATGATATGAATTTAAATTGACAATTATATTTGTGATTAAAAATGAATACAATATTTAGAGGCTAGAAATGAAAGGACTGAATTACTTAATTTACCTCAGCAGTTTTACTGCAAAGGAAAATAATTGAAAAAACATTTTAGATAATATTTACATAATTGCATTACTTCACAAATGTTAATGGTTCATTTACTATGTCAGGCAATTCCCTAAACACTAATGTTCATGATAAGCAAAACAGATATGTTCCCTTACCTCATATAAACTCATTAGCCTTTATTATAATTTTTCATATTGTATAATTTAGCTTACATTAAATTCAAATTTTAGAATTATTTGTAATACTCATCACAATGACGAAAACTAAAAAGACCGACAATACCAATATTGGGATTGAGATGTAGATTAACCAGAACCAGAACCCTCACATTGTTAGTAGAAGTGAAAATGGCAGAGCTTCTTCAAAAAAATGTTTTAATAGTTTTGTATAAAACAAAATACACATATCTCCGATGACTAAGCAAACCTAATTTTAGCTGTTTACCAGTAAAGGAAAAAGCTTACGTTTCTAAATAATTGTACTGGAATGTTTATAGTAGCTTTATTTATAATAGCTAAAAACCTGGACACCAACTACGTGTCCATCAATAGCATGAAAAACAAACTAGGGTATATTTTTATGAGATACTACTTAGCAGTAAAAAATAATGAATCCTTAATACACACAACCACATGGATGAATTACAAAACGTTATTCTGAGAGAAGGAAGCCTTACATAAAAGATTGTGTGCTATATTATTCCCTTTATATTAAATTCTAGAACAAGTAGAACTAATCTATTATGACAAAAAATTAGAATAGTAGTAACCTCTAGGGGTGGAGGCAGGGGAAAATGCATCAGGGAACTCTTGGGATGAAAATGTTTTATATCTAACATTCTGTGATGACATTATAGGTTACAAACACTTAAGTACTTCATTATAAGTAAATTTTAACTTAAAGAAAAAACAGAGCTATAAACAAAAAATAAAAATAAATTAAAGTAGTGGTATGAATGCTCTATAATATTTTGGTGAAAGAAATATTGTACTTTTTTTTTTAATAAAATTCAATTTGAGTTGCTTCTTTATCATTTAACAAGAAATTTCATCTTAGGTCTTTTTATGATGCTCCTGAAGCTTATTTCAGTATTCAAGGAATCTACATGATAGTCATAAAATGAGAGAGGGTCCTGGTTCAAACCACTCAGTGGTTTATAATATTTCATGTGGTCACTATACGGCTATGACATCTGGTCCTCCATTTTATTCTGTATGCTGCTGCCTGAGTGGACTCATAGATGCCATGCCAGGTATGGTCAGAATTATTAGCCTTCAAAGATGTGCTGTGGCCATGCCTCCCTGGTTCTCTTTTTATGGTATAGAGGGGGCAAGATATATCCCATTTGATGAAATTTCTACATCCTCATCCTTTTCCTGGTAGCAGGAAACTTACTTTCTCCCTCCTAAGATTGGTCAGTTATACCTTCTCTCTGGCTCTCATCATCAAGTACCTAGTAACCTTAATCTGAAAAGGCCAAAAAAAAAAAAAAAAAAAAAAGCTATTTATAATCCTTCAAAGTAAGAGCTTCCATACTGATCAAAGCAAAGCCTAACTAACTTCGTGGTCTTGAGGAAGGAAAAATACATCTCCTTCTTTTCAATTTCTTATAAACAAGGATATCAAAATACAAACTAATAAGTCAGTAAATTATTCTGCTAAAATAATATAGTTGCAAAGCCATTAGACATACACTCAAACAAAATGTATACATCAAGAAATGACTAAGTTCACTTATTTGTGTAATAGGAGTCTTCCTAAACTTAAACCAATTTATATTCTGAGCATGTTACCTAACTTGCACTTTTTGACTAAGAATCAGATGGGGAGAAATATTATTAAAGCAAGAAAAGTTTTAAAAAGATTATGATTGCCAAGTTTCTAGCTTTCGGTTTAAATGATATGAGATATATGAAGAAGGAGTAAAAGGGCCGGATTATCACCTAACACTGGTCCTTATAATTAAGCAAATTTACCCACCTAAGAGCTGGCAAATCGGGGTCAAGAAAAACTTCCCCTTCATGAGAAAATCAATAGATCCCCAAAAGAAGAAGCAGCATAGGGCTGAGCCAACCATGATTGGTTTATTTTTTTCCAGATTTACCACTGATGCCATCAGTCATTTTCTCTTGAGAGGAAAAGAGCAAAGGGTAAACAGAGGCCAGGAGCTGCACTAATGGATGCTCCTCTGCAAAGAGAAAGGCATCACAAGTGGAGCACTAGCAGCTCCTCATGACAGTAATGAGGTTTTAGTAAATGCTAATGCCGTTTCAGCATTAATTTGAGCCCAAAGTGACCATCTGAGAGGAGAATAATGTCATGCTTAATCTAAGTTGATTATAACATTTTTAACATATGTTAATCTTTCTGTTTTTGACAAATACTTCACTGGTGGGCATAAATGAGGCAATGCAAATTTTGTAAACAAAACATTGGTATAAATGAATAGAATATTGGAAAGGACACATTTATGGAAATGATTTGGCAGTATCTGTTCTAGACCAACTATAGTAGCTGAACTCATTAGCTCCATGGAGAAGAAAATGAGATTAGGCTGTCCAAGGAAAAAACATACAGGTGCTTCTAGAAACTGGAATGTGAAGTCCAGTAACCCAGATCAGCTGAGCAGCCCTGAGCAGACACAGTTGTAATGGTAGAACAAAGAATTTTCAGCTATAAGTTAACAAAAAATTAAGATGGATAAACATAAGCATAAGGCAAGAGTTCAAAGATGAAAACCCTTTGGTAGCCTAAACTAGGGGCTGGGGGCCCATTTATTACTTATTTATTTAAAGAATGTATTGAGGAACTACATATTTTATACTAAGTCATTTTACCTACTGAGAATACAGCACTGAATAAAACAAAATCCCAGTTATTACAGAGCTTAAATTCCAGTGCAAGGGAACATACAATAAACAAATTCATAATATAATATAATAATATAATATAATATAATACAAATGTCTTAAAGGTGAGGTAATACTGCAACTATATTCTGAAAATAATTTAAGTTATTGAGAAATAAAGTAGTCATGAGTTATAGAACTGCATAATTTACAAAAACTTCAACACAGATTTTGCTGTTTATATTCTATCAACAAGAGTATGGGAAGCATTGTAGCATAATGGTTGGAGTAAGTACTAGGGTAGTAGGTCGAAATGGTGTTAGGTTCTAGCTCAACCAATTATAATTTTGGACAATTGGTAAAAATATAGAAACTCAGTCTCTTTATATGTAAAATGAGGGATGATATCTGCTTTATAGAATTGTATAAGAATTGATAATAAAAATAGCTAGAATTGAGTTAAATATTGTTGTAGTCAATATTATTAGTAGTAATGGTAGTGGTAGAAGTAGCATTGTGTATTATATTCTAACACTCTTAACAGATGCTCTTTTTAGTGTAAAGTAATTATTCGTTTTTAAAAATGTGTAGGAAAAAAATGGAAGACACATAGGAATTGCTATCAAGGATTATCTTTGAAATTTGTGACAATGGTTAACCATGTTTTAAAATCTCTTAAATTATGCACATTTCTTGTAGCTATAGTCAAAGAATGAAAAAAATATTTAAAAATTTTAATACTACATTGGTCCAGGAAAATTGCTTTAAATTATATTAATGTTTCTAATAGTTTAGATATAATTATTTGGTACAATAATTCACTCCAGACCGGTGTTCTTGTTGCTTAGAACAGAACATACTTCTTTCAGTGTCCTAATCCAATTTTATATTCTCTATTTACTGTACCTAATCATTATGCTAAGGCTCGTTTGAAAACAGTTGTTCTTAATTGTGCAATTAAACTGATCCCCATTAAGTTCTTGCCTAGCTGCTTTTGAAATCCTTGGTGGTTTAGGATGTGGGGATGCATCCACATTCTCTCTCTGCCAGTTCTTTTTATCTTCTCTCTCTAATGCTGTCTCTTCAGTGTTTCAGCTGCTAAGTGGTTCTAGCATATGTCTGATATAATTTTCTAATGACTAATGCCATGTTCTCACTACTTATGTCAGCAGGAATGCCACCTGTGTCTGAGAATTCAGGACCAACAGGATTGTATATTTTACCGAAGCAAGAGAAAATGTAGAATTAAATAGAGGCATTCTAGTTCCAATCATTAACTTCTGATATTTAATTTTGCACCAACTATTAAACTGTTAAAAGAAAACAGTGGAAATTACATGAGCTTTTTAATTAACCCACAAAGAGGTTTAAAATATTTGGACTGCTTTTGAAAAATTGCAATATTTCAACTTTTTAGATGGATGTTTGTACATTTATTTATTCACTATTTATGAATGTCTACATTGTTACAAGCATTTGTTTGGGTGCTGGGGATGACGTACACATAGTCTCACTTTCATAGAGCCTAAAGTCTGCTATAGTTTTACCATACTAGGTCTCCCAGCCTCAAAGACACCAAGTAGTTTTATTGTGATATAATAGAAAGAGTTAGTATTACCTACATTCATGTTGAAACTAGGTGAAATTCTTGCTACTTATATAATTTTTGTAAATTTCTTAACTATTGTAACTTCAGACATGACAAATATAGAATGAAGTACACTGGTTCCCCCTATAAAATGGACACCGTATTCTAGGCAGGCTACTAGACAGCTACAAGGCTGTTATGAAAAGGAGAAGGGCTCTGTAAGTAAATTCGATCTAAGAGTCAACCTAAACAATCAAGGTAGTGTATAGTTTGTAGGCTAGATTTATAACTTGGGTTCGCAAAATTCAATTTATTTGATACCAAGGTCTTTGCGGCAGTGGGAGTATATGGTCCTTTAGTGAAGTCAGGAACTCAAGTTTCTAAACCTGATTTTGGGCTTTGTACTAATTCTGTTTGTTGTTGTCATGTTGGTATATGATACCATCTCTGCCCTCTGTACCAAACACATTGTTACAGATTCTCAGATTCTTTCATGAAGAAACCCTTAACTGTTTACCACTGTACTTGTTATGTTGTCTCACGCAGCAGTAGCAGCCTTCCTATTTCCATGCAGATGCCACAGAGGGTTTGTATGCTTGAATTATAGACAAGACCTTTCTACTCCTCAGAAAACTAGGTCTCATATGTGGGTTTGCCGGGCGTCTTTGGGTTTAGAAAAGAGCATAAATGTCACTCATATCATTTGCCTCATGCCTGTTAACAAAAGAATGCCAGAAGTAACAAAGAAAAGCATGTAACAAGACCAGAGTCAGTGAGAAATCACACGTTTCTTATTATTTAAATTATTCTGTCGACTTAACCAATATATTAAAGAATAGTCATGTTCAGTTTCATAATCTTCATCCCTACAGAAATAAAATTGCCCATTTATGTATTTAATGATGTCACAATACATTTTGTGTCTTTTGGTTGTACATTTTATATTTTGGTTGTCATTTGAGATTAAATAAAAAACAAAACCCTATCTTATACCTGAACATTCAATTAATTTTAGTACTTTTCCTCTATAAAGGGATCACCAGCCAATTAAAGTGGTTCCTGCCCTCTATTATTCTCTAACATATTAGCTCATTTTATATCCTCATATCCTATAATGCCTGCTGAAACTATCTTATTGTTCTACTTATTTATTGTTCATCTTACTTTACCAATTTTCATTAGAATAGAATCTACTTATCTTCCTTGTCCATACTAAAGCAACTATGGTTAAAACATTGCCTAAAAGACAACATACTCACTATTTTGAATGAATGAATAAAGAGTCAGACTCCTTTAAATAAAATGAGGTTTTATGTTCCAGAAGGGATTGTTTTCGAGAGAAAATGAGAGTTTTCTTCACCTAGTACTTGTTATGAGAAGAGAATATTTATATTACAAAAATGCTTATTTTACTAATTTTAAAGTAAACCTCTGTTTTCATTTCAATTAAATCCTCCTTAATTAGGATTTTATTCACCAAGACATTCTGTTAACCAGAAATTAATATATATGTGTGTGTATGTATACACACACACACACACACACACACACACACACATATACTACAGTGGTAAATTAAATTCGTAATAAAAATATTGAGTAATCACAAGATTCTAAAATATATTTTGTCTAAAGAAAAAATTTATTTAACAAAGTTTTAGAGATTAATGGAACTATTTAAATTTCATTTACTATCAGTAATCCATTTATATATAAAGAATACTCAGTGTCCTTTTGTTAGAATATTTAATTACTTTATCCTATTTATTATGATGCAAATACCTTAGTACCTTATATTTGGTGAGTCTTGTTAAAAATTACTGATTTTCTAAAATTATTCTTATTCAAACACTAAAACATAAGACTCCTTTGAACTAGATAATGACAAATGATAAAGTGTTTGTATTTGGTTTTTCCTTGATAAATTTTATTGATAGTGGTAAAGGAATATATAAATATATGTATATGTGACTCTAAAGAAGATATTATGCTTTTACTAAATATGTTAATTCTTCAGAGCCCAATTAAAATCTATGTAATTATTAAATTTCTCTGATAGATTAAAAACAGTGGTGTTTTTTGTTGTGCTATGGATTTCTGAGGTGGTAGAACTCTCTAGGGACTTGGAAACTACTTATGTTTCCATCACCACACCTTTCAATATGACTTCATTAGCTCTGCTTCTTTCTTTCTCTCATAATAAAAATGGTCTGTGTTCTAAATCCTATTTCCTTTTCCATCTAAAGAGTTTTACTTCTTGGATTAGCAAACTTCTCTTGAGTCTTCAACTCATTCCCTAAATTTCTGCTCAAACATTTCAAATAAGATGAAACTTCTCAATTGGAGTGATTCTTTAGACCTACAGTTGATCAAGAGGGACCTTCCAGCACTGCAGCCTCTGGGCCTGCCTCTGGCTGTTGGCTCTCCTGTCAGTTTTTCTCAGTGTGCACATAACATTATATATTTTCTATGAGTAACATGATGTAATTAAGTAGGAAAACACAAATTTATACATGTTGTCTTGACTTTATGACATCCTATTGTCATTTTTTATATTTCAGAGAGGTTTTCTCTTAGCACTCTTCCCTATGCACAGGACACATTCTTTTCTGTATTATTTTATCCTGTTGCTTTCACATAATACTTTTTACACATTTTAATTAAATATTGATGTGTTAATTTACATACTTGTTTGTTTCACCAGTGAATGAATGAATGAATGAGATGAATACACAAATTAAACACGTGTGTATATATTACCTTTTATCATGTTCTTGTTATTGTTTGTAATACACACACTATTGTTAAGAAAGAAAAAAAAAGATAGAACTAGATTAAGCCAAGGTTTAAGATGTGTGACTAAAAGTTAATAAATCTGATTTTTATAAAATCTTAATACTATATGAGGACTTAATGATATATATCCGTTTTATGCTTTGAAGAACTTTCATTGAGATTTAGTTATATCTGTTGTTTTTGTATATTAAGCATTCTTTCCCCCTTGTTCAGAGGACAGATCCCTTTTTTCCTTTGAGACACTGTACTTTTCCCTCCTGATAATAAATGTGTATCATATTGCCTCACCTATATTTCCACAGTTGGCCAAAGCTGGCCCATCAGATTATCAAATACCAAGCGGGGCCAATTACAATCCTTTTCTTAGTGATTGAACTAATATCTACACTAAATACCTGTAAGCCTAAAGCTACTATGACTGTTTTGCCAGAAGAGCTGATTAAGAATTCAGCAAACATAGAGGGCAAAGAAAAAAGTTCCGATGACCTCCTTCTGACTTGTGGATCAAATAAATCATAAATACTTCTAGACTTTTCAGTTACATGAATCAATTTTATTAGCTTAAGCTAATTTGAGTTGATGTACTACAATATGAAGTTTCTTAAATTTGTTCCAATGATTGCTCAAAACACATCGCAAAATCATTTTTAATTTATAATTATTATCAAAGCCAGTATGCATCCCACCTCACAGATGATTGCTACAGTGGCCAGTTTTCTTAGGGCAATTAAAAGTAAACTAATGTAAAATAATATTCAATGTTAGTTGCAATTGAAAATTTAAAAAAAAAACAAATAACAAAAGTAAATAGTAAATGTTTACACATTGGCTTTAAACAGTGATGTTTATTTAAACTTTTGATGGAAGGGAAAGATAAAAATGATCAATAAGAACTTATCATTTAGATACATCAGCTTAGGGCAAGATCCCTGTTGGTAGCATGCTATTTTTTATCAGGACTACTGCTTCTAAAATAACACAATATATTTATAAAAATTATATATTTTTACCAACCTGTATCTATTAGTTTTAGTCACAAGCCTATGCTTGCTAGCATCAGTATATGTCGTTTGTATCTATCTTATAGAAAAAAACATATAGGTGGAAGTTCATATGTATAGCAATCCCCATACCCTTGCTTGACCAGTGTTTTTCATTTTGTATTACTTTGTTTTTAATCTAAAAGAACCTTTTTAATATGTTAACTTACCCAAAAGTTTATAAATTATTAAGTAAATTAATATAAATTATTATTCCTGTTAAGCTTGGCATTATTTTGATTGAGATGAGAGTGGAGATCCAGTTTGGCCTTTTTGACCACTGCACTCCTGTGCCACTTTTGGGAAGTCTTAATGAAACTCTTTAAAGCCACTGGGATTTTTACAAATGTGAGCAAAAGTGATAGGGTGACAAGTATTTTAGTATTGCCTCCAGGTGGCATATTTTTATCATGGTTACATCGTTTGTTAGCTATTATCTTTTTAAATGTCACAAATTGAGAAACAAGTTTTTCTTGCCTTGTTTGTTTTTCTACCAATAATTGCCTCTGGAAATGCATGCAGTTCTTGCATACTGGCATGCCCACTGAAAAGGTTTCAATGACTTGACAGATATGACAAGAAATTTGTTTTGCCTGAGTGATCACAAAGTTAATGGAACATTAAAAAATTGATTCTTATGATTAGGTGATTAACGAGAGCAAATCCTTGGAAAATACTGTTTGCTAAGAGCTGGAATATGATGGTTCAGAAGGGTTCCTTTATGTGTTAAAACAAAGTAATAACTTAGAAACATCTAAAATAAATGAAGTGGGTTAAAGGGAATTGGCATATAAAATTTTCTTTTGGTAAGTAGTTTACTGTTCAGTAAACAATTACTAGTTCCACAACTGTAGGAGCAACTCATTCATTTTTATTTTTGCCCTACATTACATAAACCAACAAGCAGTCTCCCTAAAGAATGTGCCGGAAATAAAAAAGACATTGAAGAACTTATACTTTAGGTAAGACTACTCACCAGCTGGGAGGCTATATATCTACTAGTGGCCCTCATCAATGACAGAAGAGGTGCTAATCTGGCAAGAAGCTTCATTATCTGCCCCCTTTATTCCATTCTTCTGTTTAGTACCTGATCTACTTTAAATTTGTTTCTTCCCCTAGTCTACATTTTCCATTCTTTCTTAAAGATTAGCACATACATTTAGTAAGCACCGTGGTGCTGAGTATACAAATGCCAATTAGATAAACCATCAATCCCCTGTCGTAAACCAAGTTCCCACATAAGCTTAGGTCTCTTTCTGGGTTCTTTGTTCTGTTTCATTGATCCCTGTGTCTGTCTTTCCAACAATACCTGGTATTTGAGTTATTACAGAGAAGTTAAAATAGTTGAATATGGATATGTATCAACCTGAAAGACCTCAAAAATGTTGCATAATCATTTATCCTATTTCCCATTTAGTAAATAAAGTGCAGCTCACTGCCAGTGTTAATTTTACATAAATACACTCATGAGGCCAAAGCAAATCTGACTGGTTTTTGATATGAAAATAAAAGATAAAAATTATTTTTGAAGTTATTTGTAAACAGAACTTGTCTCTAGTCCTGATGTAACAGAAATGTATACATAAATCAGATTCATCAAATGCATCTTTAGCTAACTGCTTGAGAACAATGCTAACATCATGCATAGGAATGCTACGTTTTCTAGGATTCGACATTTTTAGCCATTGAGAATTACTATATTTTGTAAATGGAAATACCACTATGAAAAACAGAATGCTATAAATAGAATGATGTCATTTGTTTACAGAGACTATCAAAAATAATAATAAAAGTGAGATATTTCATGGCAAACTTTGGGAGTAAGGTTAGGACTGACCTGTGAGTTATCTCAGGGTAAATGCTGCAGCTGCAAGCGCTGCCTGCGACTATTCTAGGGGCAAACGGGAAATGGGTTATTATATAGCATAGTACGAATTAAGTAAATTTAAATTGATACAAAGAAATACTACACATTATTTATAAATAAATGATTAAAGCAGTGTTTCTCAATGTACAGTCTGAAAACTCCTGGGCCCTTGAGATCTTTTTAGGTCTGAGAAATCCTTTTTCTCATCTACATTTCTGTGCCAGCCAGATTTTCTTCCTATACTTCCATAAAACCACATATCAGAGTAGATTTAATGCAGAAGCAGAAATGAAAGTTTTGCTTTCTTTAATTTAGCCAGATATTAAAAATGTTTTCAGAAACATAAAAAAAAAAAATCAGCACTATTTTATTCTTTGGGAATTTGGTTGTTTTTCATAAAAATGCTATTTACGGTAACATGTCATGGACTTATTACTTTATGTACTTACAATCAATTAAGACATTTTCTCAATTTCAAATTCTAATTTAAATATAAATAAATAATAGAAACTAAAACTCTTTGGGTTCCTTAATAATTGTGAGTAAATTGCTGAGTTCAAAAAATAAAATTATAGGCAGGAAAGATACAAACAAAATTTCAGTGGAGGAAAGGAATTACTGGTACTGGGAAGAGGCATTCTACTTTATCAACTGTGTGTTAGTTCTTCATGAAAAAATCAAACAAACAATGATAAATACTAATATTTGCTATCCCAACTCATTTATTTTTTGTAAGGACATTGTTTGCTATATTTTCTGGATTTGACTTAAAAAAATTTTTTTTGTAAAATTGGTATGAGAAATAGTTCCTTTTCCTAAAGTACTCATAACTTGGTGATCTGTGTTCAGAGTCAGCACTGCCTCTTTCCTTTTTGTTTTTCCATATTAATAATGCATTTGCTTCTTAAGAATTGCTGTTTTAAAAGGAGACACTATCAGTAATATTCATTATTAAAGCAATATAAAATATTTTTTCAAATAAGAATTGTATTTCGGTTTCTGAAAACATGTAAACAAAGTTGATTTTTAGTAGCCTAGTAATAGCGTCTTGGTTTGAATTAGATAATTTTTTTATCCAAAGTAGTATCCATATTTTAGGCAATAAAATAGTATCAAGAATTAAACTTGCGTGTGCCTTTTATTATTTTTTTTTACTAGTTTCTTCATAATGCATTTTTACAAAATCTATGATATGTCTGATTCTGAAATATCCCAAAGCTGAGGATCTATCCCCTTTGTTTTGTAGCATAAAGGAAAAAAAGATCTAGCTAAGAACATGATAACATGGAGAGAATCCAGTCTGGGCATATGAAAACCTAAATTCTATTCCCAGGTCTTCCCCTGAAGAGAAGCTGTTGTTTTTATCAAGTTTCTTAAGTTGCAAAAATCACAAAACCACTCTTTCTGGTTCAACTAAAAGTAGTATTTATGGTAAAAATTCAATAAGCTGGCTCAATAAGGACAAAAAGTCAGGCAGACTTCATAGAACTAGGACCTGGAAATGGGAATTTAAAGGGGGGGTGGTGGGGGGAGCCGGCGTGTGTGCATGTGCTAGGTAAATTACTCTTTCTAGGGGATTATCTTTCTTTTGGCCTCTACTCCTCTCTGCTTCTCTGATCTATTGTCCCTTGTTAAGGCTGCCTTTCTTTACATGCTCAAAATGTGAACCTTTTTGTTTCGCATGGCCTTGACTTCCATGTTACTCACTCTAGCCTTGAACAGATAATGTTTTATCCATTCTAGAATAATCTAGGTCACTGGGATGATTAGGTGGCTTTGCTGTCACCCTTAATCATAAACTTAGAAAGCAATCTATCTCTAAAATCATTGGGATGCAATGTAGATAACAATGAAGAGGGTCATATTCCACTCTGCACAGCAACTTAGTCAAATTCTCCCACAAGATACTACAGTTCTGTCTCCAAAGTCCTCAACTTTCTAATTCTGGAATTCGTTTTTTTTTTCTCCTTTTTGTCACCCAAACAGCTTCTAATATTCTTTCTTGTTGAGATCTCAGCATGACACAAAGCTTCTATTTCCTTCACACCTACATACCACACACACATATACACACACAGATAGTAAAATTAATATTATCTATGTATTGTTCTTCAAAGATGGCCCCCGAGGGAGGGGGCTAAAAGGCTGATCTTGGTTCACATTGATACTTACACTGAGAAAATATTTATCTATGTGGTCAATTAATTACAAGTATTAAAGAAATGAATTTATGCTATAGATGACCTCATGATGAATCAGCTGTTCAGCCTTCAGTCAATTAGTGTATAAGGCATGTGGGAGAAATTGAGTGTGGCTTAAGATTAACTGCCATATTCAATTCAGATATTGAATTTAGGTAAATAAATTAATATCTTTAAGAGATTAAGCTACCACTGTGATAAATTCCTAAAATTCTATGAGATAAAAATGTATAAAGGTATGGAATGGAATCATATTATTTTACCCACAATCATATATAATCTTTCAAATTGAAGTCAACCTTTTCACAATTTAACGTTATTATTTCTATTTAATTTTTTTTAATATAAGTGTAGTTGGTATACAGTATTGCTTATAGTAGTTTCAAGTATATGATATAGTGATTCAACATTTCTATACCTTACAATGTGACCACCTCACTATTTCTAGTAATTATCTGTCACCATGCAAACCTATCACAATATTACTGACTGTATTCTCCTTCACTTTTCTTATTCATCCCTTCTAACTATCCTTTTGGTCTCCGTTACTATGTTTTTGTTTTCTTTTATTTGTTTGTTTTGTTTTGTTTAGATTTTACATATCACTAAAACCATAAAGTGTATTTGTCTTTCTCTACCTGACTTATTTCACTTAGTATAATAGCTTCAAGATCTATCCATATTGTCTCACATGGCAAGATACCATTTTTCTTCTATTTCTGGATTACATTCTCCTATTCATTGTAGCATTATTTACAATATCCAAGATATGGAAGCAACCTCGGTGTCCATCAATAGACAAATAGATAAAGAATATGTGAGATATCTATCTACCTATACACACACAGCCACACACATATACACACATGTACATATATACACACAATGTAATATTACACAGCAATAAAAAATAATTATTTTTATTAATATTTTTTCTACCATAATACAAGTGATTTCTTACATCTTAGTAATCATTACATGAAGTCATTTCATTTTTATTATATAGAAGAAATAAGTTTCTGGTATTTTTGTATAAAAATAACATTCTTTAAGTAAATGTTCATGAGTTTCTTTGCAGAAAACTGTAAGTCCTCTATTTGGCTGAGCACAATATGTAACTCAGAATTTCTTTTATTTCCATTACTAGAGTAAATAAACAGTGTTAAACCACACTTACTTATTTTTATTTTTTATTTTTCAATTACATTTGACATTTAGTATTATTTTATATTAGTTTCAGGTATATGGCATAGTGGTTAGACATTTCTGAAGTGATCCTCCCATTAGTACATTACCCACTTGGTACTATACATAGTTATTATAATATTATTGACTATATTCCCTATGCTGTACTTTATATCTCCATGACTATTTTGTAACCACCACTTTATATTTCTTAATCCGTTCACCTTTTTACCACACATATTTATTGAACAGATTTATAATATTAAGTGCTTCAAATGAAATGTTATGTATTTTCTAAGTACAATTAATACTTGTATATTATCAATAAGATGAAAAATCCCTTACATTAATTAGAAAATAAAACACAATAATATGTTTATTAGGTAATCAAATTATAATACCTTCATATTTTCTTTATTATTATAATGTTCTATTAGGTAAAACACATGTAGCTTGAACTGATCTATAGAGTAACTGCTTTCTATCAGGTATTTCCATCATAAATTTAAAATTAAAGTTAAAAGATGTTCAGTGTCATCACCAAGCATTGTGTGTATAGATATGACCAAGTCATGCAGTCCTTGAACTCATTATATGTATGTTATAATGCTAGAAACTATCAATAAACAGTGTGATAAGTATATGTCATTATTTATAAAAGCAAATTTGGAATAAAATATATTGTCCAAAGGGGAAATTATGAAATAAATAAATTTTAAATGATTGTATTTTACTATAAATATGGATCTTTTAGATGTACCTCCTTATGCTTTTATTGTGAAGAAAATGTACACAATAAAGTTGTTATGAAGAAAAGCAGGAAAATATACATTCATTGAGCATTTTGTTAGTCACACAGTAATATGTAGAAAGGGAAAGAGAATACATGGGGGAGGGAAAGCATAGCTACTATTGTGGGCTGGTTATTTAGATCTTGTGAATAAAGAAGCACATAATACTGTTCTGCAAGGCATCAGAAAGAAGGCAGCATATACATGAATGAGAGCAGAGAAGAGAGTAATGTAGTTCCAGATGAAAAGAAAGATCGAGAGCATAATAGCAGCCAGTTCCTCTTAAGTCCAATAGCCAAAATTACCACCCCTGAGTTGTAAAACCTCACATTGAATTATTAAGATGCTCCTCTTTTACATATTTTTTATTACTTGTAGTCAAAAGAGCTTTAACTAAAATGAGTAAATTTTTCAATGAATAGGTAAAAAGTAGAAATCAGTACTCCATAGGATTTCATATATGCCCTGCTCTATACTTTTTGATGCCCGAGAACAGTTTGCAGATGAGCTTCCTTAATAACCTCAAACAACTCTCCTATCATGATATTTATAATGCTTTCAAGTGTAGGTCATATATAAATCCACAATTTCTAAATTCTTGAAAGCCAAATTGCTGCTTTTCAGTCTCTAAGAAGGCTGCTCTTCTAAGGGGAACACCTTGAATGGCAGAAGACAGTCATCAAGCACTGCTGTCCAATAGAATTTTCTGTGATGATGAAAATATTCACTCTATGGCAGTCACTAAACATAGTTAAGTATTGAGCACTTAAATATAGCTAGTGTGATTGGGAAACTAAAATTTTAACTGTGGCTACTGGCTACTATATTAGACAGCACAACCTTAGAGTGGACTGAGGAAAAGTAGAGATATAATCCATGCTATACCGGTGTCAAAAATCATGACTGCCTCTTATTTTATTATGCACATTGGCTGTCTCCTGGTTTATGAGATTTTAGCAGATACATCACAGATGGAATCTTTAATCTCTATTTTTCCATAGCTTATCATATATTCAAAAATTTAGAAAACTTTAAAGAAATCCAGAGTATGTTTCCTACCTCAAATAATATTAGTTTTATTAAACAAAACAAAATAAATGGTAGGGAAAAAAATCAATCAAGCAAGCAAGAATAAAAAGGCAAAAACAAATCAAAGAGTAAGCAGTAGATAATGAGTTTCTACTATTTCCTAAGGAAATATTATTTATTTAAAAATCAAATAATTTTTGAAGATATCTGAAAAGTACATTGCAGTTACTAAATCATCATTGGCAAATATAACTAATAAACAATTTTAGACTTTTCCTGATCTCAAGAGTTGGTTAAAAACAGGACTTAGAATAAATGAAACAAGTAATAATTATAGCATATGATAAGAGGAAATGTGATTTAAAAAATCGGTACTATAATAATTCCAAAGAGGAAAAATCACTCTGGCCCAAGTAGCCTAAAAATGAGTAAATGCAATTTATTTAGGATCTAGATATTTTGAAAGGTGAAACAAAAAAAAGTATTTTTAGAAGAGAAAACATAGAGGATAGTGAAAAGAATTGTAGGGCTATACAGGCACCAATGGTGGAAAGGTTGGACAAGGAAGATTGTAGATATATACTAGATTTATTGAGGAGCACTGAGAAGATTACACTTTATTACACAGGCAAAGTAAGTCCCAGAAAGTGTTAGAATTGGCCAGTGTATCTAGGGTTTCTCATTTCAGATGTAACTAGTATCTCTACTGTGGGTTTCTTAAAAATTTTTTCTGTAACTCAGACCTATCTGGTTTCATAAATAATAATAAAGGTGAGTTTTTAAAAAGTAAAATATTTATCAAGCATAAAAATTTATGGTAAACTACTTTTCTTATAACTAAAAAAAAATGCTTTCCAAACAATTTTTATATTTGGAAGAAAGCCTGAAATGTAGCCACCTCAGAAGTTAGTTAAAGTTTTGTTGCTGGATTTTTTGGTCAGATATAATGTTTTGACAGAGCTCTTTCTGAAAATAATTTTTGTAGCAAATGTGATTAAAAAAAAACAGACAAAATCTTACCTTGATTAGAAAACAAATTAACTAACATATCATGAATTAACATTGCTTCAAATTCTCTCACATCAATCTACCATGCTGCTCACATACAATTAATGAAATGGTAGTCTTGTACAAAAGCATGCAGAAGATCAACAAGAAAAGAAAATTGTAAGTACACTGTAGGAGGCAAGGAGATAAGGCTCATGTTTTAATATTTAATTCTAAATGTCCAATAGAATTTTGGATGGTAATTGAAATATTTTGTATCTGCACTGTCCTTCAGCAGCCACTAGTCATATGTAACTATTGAACATATGAAATGTGACCACTGTGACTAACTGAATTTTTAATCTTCTTTAACTTCAATTTAAATATAAATAGTGTAGGTTATGTAATTTTTTTTATGTATTTGGCTAATTTATATCACATGGGCCAAAATAATTAGGAAATCTGAAAGAAAAGAGTGAAAGATATATTAAAAAAGTAGTCAAGGAAAAATGCAGGAAGTGATGATGATTCAGATATAGATGTCACAAAACACATGGAGAGATGGATTGGTTAATTTGGAAGAATTTATATAGATAGATAGATAATTTTTAAATTTAAATTTATGGCATAGTTATTATATGGCACAGATATCATAAACCTTTGGAATTTGTAAAAGGGAAAAACAAAGAATTTTGGGAATCTGACTCTAAAGTAAAAGAAAATTTTGTGTCAGTGATTTAAATTAAAAATTATTCTCCAAAACTCAAATAAGTCACAATTCTACATGGTTTACTTTTTTTTTTTTTTTTTTTTGGTAGTAGTGATTTGAATGAATAGATCTAAGTACATCTGGGCTGGAGAATGGAGATGGTGGTCTCTCATCAACAATAAATAATTTTGTAGTGTAGTGATTAAAGGCATGAATGCACTTTGCAGTAAGACTGCAAATGCGACTCAGCATTTACTGACTATGTGACTTTGAACAAAGTTCAATATATTTTTTTCTTTCTCTTTCTCTTTTTCTCCATGTGAGATTATTGGATAAATCTAAGTATATTTGAATTACATATTGTTGCTATTTAGGTAGAACATTATAGATGTTAATTCAAAACTATTTCAGTTTGTGTATCACTTTAGCAATTATTAGCCATTTGACATTGAACAAGTATATCTCAGCCTCAGGTGCATCATCTGTAAAATGTCCATAACAATAATAGATATAATTTAGCACAAGCACATGGATATGAGGATTAAATAAAATGATCTCCATAAAGATTTTAGCAAAGCACCTAGCATATCTGTGTGCTCCAAGGCTACTCCCCTTAACTTGATATATTATAATTTATATAGTCACCTATTATTTTATCAGGAATCTCATCTTACTAATGAATTATTTTGTACAATTTATTTTCAGTTATCTAAAAAGCACATAAAGCCTAGATTTATATATTAGTTCACAAACAATTTTTAGACTTTAGTTGAAAACAGCTATAATTTCAAACAGACAATATTTAATAAGAAATAAAGAAAATCAACAAATTGATAATCAGCAAATAAAAAACAGAAAAAATGACATTATTTCTCTTTACTGGAGTATAGTTATTAACTCAGAAGAAATTGAGAGCATTTATTTTTAAGTTTATGATTTGATTTCAATAATATCCTGTTATACACATGTATGTAGACAATATTTCTATTTTGCAACCAAAAGCCATTTCATAAATATTTATTTAAATACAACTTCTTGAAATGGTGTCTATGATTTTTTTGTTTGCTTCTTTAAAGGATAACATATATTTAATCAATTTTGAGAAATCAAATTGACTTGAACCCTCTAATTCTGATAGTTAAGGATTATGCGTTTTATAACAGGATCAGTGTGAATAACACAGGTTGTATACGTAAGCAAAAAAAAAAAAAAAGAGAGAGAGAGAGAGAGAGAGAGAGAGAGAAAGAGAGAGAGAAAGAGAGTATGCAGATTCATCAATTATTTGGTTTCTATTTTTAGAATATAAATTTCAGCCAGTCAGTATTTTCTTCTGGACAGACAGTTCTGTGAACTTTTTTTTACCATGTCTGTCCCCAGATTTACTTACCTGTCCAGGGAACTTCTCTGATTCTTATCCAGTCATTAAAGGAACCCTAGATTGAACAGACAAAGGAACAGAGAATATTTTGAGAATATTGAAAAACTGTTATAATTTGAGTAATCTGATGCTGCGGAATCCTGCTACTTGGTTTCTTAAAGTAATGTGTAATTTTAAATAGAAAAATTATCTAGTATTCTAGTATTCTTGAAAACTAATAGACATTTTTTCCTACAGGAATGAAAAATATATTTACCAGACTATTTACAAAGGATACACACATATATATGTAAAGTATACCAACATTAAATTTTACATAAAAATAAGTTGATTAATCAAAAATTACAATCTGTATATTCTATTGGAGCTATATCCTCAGTAAAAATCAAATATATAATCCATGACAAAGCAGAAGGAATAGGTCACTTTTTTACATTTTTATTACAAAAAGTATTTTCACTCTTATTAGCAGCATGGCCTATAAAAACCTTTTCATGACTTAATTTCTGATTGCAAATGGAATAAGATGGAATCTGTTCTCTCTTCACCTTATAGCTAAAAAATAAAAAAAAGAAAAAATATATATACAAATATGTATAAAACAAAGTCTATCTGTATCAGTGAACCAAAACAAATGAGGAAGAGCTGAGAAATGCCTAGAAGTTCACATGAGGTTATATGAGGATAGCTGTAAGCTAACCCAGGAATGCTGATTCCTGCAACACCAGCAGAGCACCATTCTTTAAAGTTTGTTATAAATATTGAGCAGAAAAGACAACAATCCTTTATTTGGAACATCAGGAAGCTGAACAAGTTAGCTTTGGGAGCTTTCTATAACAAGCTTTGTAGAATAAAATAAATCATGTTGAATCACCATTGGTGTGGAAGACATAAGACATCTGCAGTGTGAGCAGTATGTGGCTGCCAATCTCTGATTGCTGAGGATAAGTAAAGGCTAAAATAACCTAGTCACACACAAAACTTGTATTACAGGAAACTTCAGTTACCAGAGGGGAAGGGGAAAGGGTGGGAGGAAGATAAGGGTAAAGGGCATCAAATATATATGGTCATGGAAGATTTGGCATTGGGTGGTGAGCACAAAATGCAATATGTAGATGATGTATTATTGACTTGTATTCTTGAAACCTGTATAATTTTATTTATCAATGTTATCCCCATAAATTTAATGAAAAAAAAATAAAATGGGAAGAATTACTGCTAGTGAGCAACAATATTACCCTGACCTCAGCACCTGTGTCGAAAACAAAAAAACAAAACAAAACAAAAATCTGCACAAGAGAGCACAAATAAGTATGTTATTTCTAGATACATGAGTTAAGCCCCAGAATTTAAAAAAATAAAGTAGAGAACTCTTTTGGACATCTAGGAAAAATTCTTTTTCTTTTATTTTTGTTAAATTTATTATAGTGACATTGATTAACAAAATTATACAGGTTTTGAACGCACAATTCAATAATATATCGAATGTATATTATATTGTATGTTCACCACCCAAAGTCAGATCTCTTTCCATCACCATATATTTGATCCCCTTTACCCTTATCTACCTACCCCTCCTGCTTTTTGCTCTGGTAACCATTAAACTGTTGTCTGTGTCTGTGAGTTTTTGTTTGTCTTTATTTGTTTGTTGCTTTCAGTTGTGTATACCACATACAAGTCAAATCGTATGGTTCTCAACTTTTCCTGTCAGACTTATTTTGCTTAGCATGTTACTCTCAAGATCCAACCACTTTGTCATGAATGTCATGAATGTCATGAATTTTATTTTGTGGCTGAGTATAATTCCATTGTATGTAAATGCTGTATCTTCTTTATTCAATCATATATCAAAGCCACTTCGGTTGTTTCTATGTCTTTGCCACCATGAATAATGCTGCAGTGAATATTGGAATGCATATATTGTTACAGATAAATGTTTTCAAATTTGGGGGGTTGATAAAAGAGGGATTGCTGGGTCATATGGTGATTCTATTCTTAATTTTTTGAGGAAACTCCATACTGTTTGCCATAGTGGCTGAACCAATTTACATTCCCATCAGCAATGTATGAGAGTTCCTGTTTCCCAACAACCTTCTTCAACACTTGTTATTACTTGTCTTATTGATGATAGCCATTCTAACAAGTGTGAGATAGTATCTCATTGTAGTTTTGATTTGCATTTTCATAACAGCTAGTGAGGTTGAGCATCTTTTCATATGTCTGTTGGCCATTTGTATGTCTTCTTGAGAGAAGTGTCTGTTCAGGTCCACTGCCCATTTTTTAATTGGATTGTTTATTTTTTTATTGTTGAATTGTATGAGTTCTCTACATATTTTGGAGATTAGCCCCTTGTCCAAGAGGCATTGTTTGCAGATCTCTTCTCCCATTCAGTTGGTTTACCTCTTTGTTTTGTTGATACTTTTTTTTTTTTTTGCTGCACATAAATAAAATCCACAAAGAACAAGGCAAAACAAGCCTATAAGATGAAATATAACAAAATATTTTTAAAGACATTCAAAATATAAAATATTAATACAGATTTAAGATCAAACCAACTTCAAATATATAAATAAGTAAAACCATTCACAAAAGGAAGATGATTCTAATGGGGTCACAAATTAAAATATAAACGGTTTACAAGACACAAAAATCATTCTCAAAGTCATTAGTGTTTAGAGAAAATAAGTGAAATAAATAATGATATTTTACATCTGTTGCTGTTAAGGTGAAAAGAAGTTGATATAATCATATATTTCTGGTCAAAATATAAATTGCTCTCGCCCTTTCAGAAAAATTCTGGCAACTTCTAATAAAATAAAAGACTTGACTTAGCAATTCTATTCTTGTAAATCTTTACCATAGAATTAAAATACATATATATAAGGACAGATATACAAGTGTATTTATTGTGGCATTAATTGACAAGAATAAAAAAATAAAAGTGAATAGCCATTAAAAGGGATATGGATGAATAAAGTTGGCTTACCTGCAAAGTGGTATATTATTCAACAATATTTGAAAAATTAGTTTACAGGTACGTCAGTTGACTCAGGATTTTCCATAAGACATTATGTGAAAACAAAAGATGAAAATTGAATGTAGGATGATTCTATTTATATAAAAGTGGTCAAAATGTTTAAAATTTGTTTGATTTTTTATTTCATACATATATATTATATATACACATATTATATATATAATATATAAACACACACATACATATGAAAGAAAGAGAAGATGAGGAGAGAGGCAGGGTATATGTAGTTTCATCCTGTGCAAAGACTGAATATGCTTGAGAAATATGGAAGAAAAAACAAGATATATGTAGGTTGTTCACTTGGGTTCTGTGCTGAGGGGTGGAGAAGTTATTATAGATGAATATTGTTGTGGGAGGATAGATGACAGGGGATGCAATCAAAAAGGGAAAACAGATAAAGACTGCCTCTCAGGGACATCTTGCATGATACAATCCAAATTACGAAATCACATAAAGTTTATATGTATAGGTATGTCTGCATTTAAATATTAAAATTATAATAATATCTGGATAGTTAAAGTTATGCCAAGCAAATACAAAAAAAAAAAAAACACAGGGCTTCCTATTTTACTCTTGACTTTAGAACAAATGCTTTTGGGCCTTTAAAAATGGTTCTTAAAAACCTCACTTATAATTAAAAATAAATGACAAATCTAGAAAGAAATATTTTAGTTCAGATTATGGAACACTTAAAAGCTTGATAATTTACTGTTTTGGCAAGATTATGGGAAATACTGATAGAAATTTAAATTGTATAACTTCTATAGAGGACAATTTAATAATATCTTTCAAAATTAAAAATGTACTGTAATCGATTCAGCAATTTTGTTTTGGGGAATTTATATTTCAGGTAATTTCACACCTGCGAAATTATGTGTTTATAAGAATGTTTGGTGTGGTGTTTGTCTGCAATAGTGAAAATCTGAGAACAATCTCAATGTTCATTGACGAGGGACTGCTTCAATAAATTATGTTAACATTTATATAGTAGAATGCTCTGCATTCTTGGAATAGATCAGATGGATCATAAGTATTGATACAGAACTTTCCTTGAAATCTATTAAGTGAAAAAGGTGCAGAATAATGTGTGCAATTAGCTACCATTTTGACAAAAAACAAATATATAAAAATAACATTATGCTTGTAATAACCGGTCGCTTTGGGTAAGAGCTGTGTGACTAGGAGACAAAGGTAGGAAGAAAACGTATTTCATGGTTTACATTTTTCTAACTTGAATTTTGTATCATGAACATACATTAAGTTATTCAGAATGTAACTAAGATGATTTAATTTTTAAATATGTAATTTTGTTAAAAATGTTAAACATGTATCTCTATGTATATCCCAATATTTGTGTGTTTCTCAAAGCTGACCCTTTTAAGAAAAAGATGTTTTTAAAGTAGACTTTTAATGTAGCTGTTAGAAAATTGAGGTAGATCTGTATTATCTGATATAAAAAAAAAGTTAAGATGTAGAAGGGTATATGTAGTTTCATACTGTGTAAAAATGTATACATACACATGGACATATATGCCTAAAAATTTCCAAAACAGTATTCAGAAAAGTATTAAGAGTTACAAATTAGTTGATAGTTGGTCACAGGGATGGGGAGCATGGCAGAGGGAATGCAGTTAGCATTAATAAGATGGTTAGGTGAAGGGCCAGGGGAGGGAGGGCGCAATGTGGGGATCATTTTATCAACTAACCAATGTGCTGTATACTTGAAACTAATTTAAATAAATATTTTTTTTTAAAAAAAAGGGTTGCAATCTCTGGGAAGTGAAACTCAGCTGCTTAGGGTTGAGGGGATTGGAGAGATATTTGTCCTATTCTGTTTGAATTTTTAAAATAAGAGATATGTCTTGCTTTTATGAAATACAGGGAAAAAGAGAAGGAAGATTGAAGGAGGAGGGGAGATAGTGAATTATCTTATTCCAAAACAATGAGAAAGTATACTTCTCCAAGAGACCAAACTTTTGTAAGTGACTAATTTGTACTCACTTGTCTAAGTTCTCTTGACAGTCTTTGTTAAAGAAAACAACGTTATTTTATTTTATTAAATATGTGTCTTAGAGATAACACTTTTGGAAGGTGAAATGAAGGGCATAATGAAATAGTAACTTGCAGATAAGTACCCTTACTGAAGAACATCTTGTTGGAATTCAGGAAGAGTCACTGAGCATGAATTTTTTTACATTATTGAATGGAATGCATTCCTCAAGTCTCTCAAGCACAAAACCTAATGCCCAATTTAAAGGATAAGTTTGTGTAGAATGCTAATTAGGTCATTATCAGAATATACCATTAAAATGCTATTAAGGTTTTTCTCTGTGCTAACTTTCCCTTTTACTAATTTGAAACATTGAACAATATTGTTTTATGGAAAGGTTGATAATTTGAACCCTAGTATTTTACTCAAGTACTAAAATCAAAGTCCAACTGATAAACTGAACAAAAGAAAACTGTAATTATATCTTTTTGTCTCAACTAAAGGTCTTTTAGTTTATAAATTTATTTTCATGGTCAACATATATCATTTAAAGTGTATTTTAAGGTGATATTTTTTTTCACCTAATATAGATATAGCATTTGACCTCCATAAATGAACAAAAACATACATCTTCAAAAACAATTTATAATTTAGTAAAATTATTAGTTATGTTCAGAATAAACTGTCACTTACATTTTTGGAATATCATGTTCTTTTGTCAAGCATTCAATGAACTTTTCTAGAAATGCAAATATGTTGTTTCCTCATCTTGTATTCCTAAAAATATATTTTCCAACAGTAGACAAAAAGTACAAACATGTGAAGTATTATATAAGAAGCCAATAGCACAATGGAAATTTAAAAGAAATGGGAAGTACCTTTAATTTTAATTATGCAAAATACACCTGTAGGAAGTGCCTTGAGAATTTCACCTTCATATTAGTTTTCCAGTCGGGTCTCTTTGTTAACAAGAGTCTCATCCTTCTTCTTCCATTAGCTTTGATAAATAAGAATTGTAAACTTTTAAATTTCAAACTTACCATTTAACATTTACTCTGATCTTAATTTACGTTTTTATTTTTTCCATATTCTACCATTGCTCTAATAAATGTTTCAATTAAAAATAAATCCTGGGGTCTGAGCCAATAGCTCCATTAGAGGTTAACTAACAAAAACCAACATTCTTAACCCAAGAGCAGAGTTTTAATATGGACTAAAAGCCAAGAATAGTTATATTTTTCAGGATATAGGCTGGATTTTTATCTAATTAGAAATTATGATTAAATTTGAATACCAAAAAATAAATTCAAATACCACAAAATACTTTGTGGAATATGAGACTATACAGTTATGTTGGTATAACTTGTTCCTTTTGCCATTTATAAGTCCAAATGGAATTTTGAGAATTTATAGAAAGAAAATTAAAATATGTTTTAGTGAAATTATATTTTGAATAAATCTAATCTCTCTCCTACTACTAATCTTTCCTTCAAATATGTGAAAACTTTAATCATTTCTTTCCTGGTATCTTTCCTTTTAAAATCAGGATATTCCCAGTTCCTCCAAAGCTCAATTGGAATCGTTTCTAGACTTGTCACCATGTATCTTTAGAATGTAATCAATTGCACATGGAATTCAACAATCATTTGTAGTATGATTAGTCCAGAATTCCATAACATTTGTCAACCCTTTTAAGAAGCTGGGAGCACAAACTCTGGAGTCAGACTGACAGGCTTTGAGTCATGGTTCCATCACATTCTAGCTGTGTTTTCTTATTCTGTAAGATGGAAAAACAAACATAGAGCCTTCCTCCTTAGAGCAATGTGAAGGTTGAGTGAGTTGATATAAATCATGTATTTAGAACAGTATCCAGTACATAATAAGTACTATAAAAGCCTTCAATGTTATATGTTGTCTTAGCTATTTAATTTCTAAAATCTAGGCTAAAGTAATCATAGTTTTCCCCCCCTATTGGGAGAGAGGTATATACTCGAATTAATGTTGACTCGTGATATACTTATAATAAAAAAGACTAAAATTCTGAGCATATTTTTATACGAATTACTGATAAGCTAGGACTTCTTTTCCTCAAATTTATACAAGAATTCTTGAAAACACACTGACATTGTGTATAATTCTTGATATACTCAGAAGGAATAGAAAACTTACAATCTATATTCACTTGGAGTCTTTGTGGTATTTATATTCCAGCCTAGATTTGATAACTACACATTCCTGAAATTTAAGGAAAATATGGAACAGACTAAATTTTATATTTTATTTGATCTTATTTGTCTATCACCATTTTAGTTTTGTGATGGGTTGGATTTAAATTGGGACAAAAATCAACCTATCTTTTTATAGTTTAAAACAAACGTTTGTGTCCTATACTTCTCCAAAGTAGGGCAGCCTCTTTTTTCTTTTCTTTCTTTCTTTCTTTCTTTTTTTTTTTTTTTTTTTTGATAGAAGACAGGCCTGATGAAGAAGCTGTACTAAGTTATTTGGGAATAATCAGGTCAGATATTAGAAGGCATTCTTTTTAATTCTGCATAAATGTTTGCTTATTTCTGATTTGGTATTATTTAACTATAGAAACAAATACAACTATGTTTTCCCTAAGAGTGGAACAATCAGAAATATTGAAGAGAGATTATTTCAGGTGCTGCTGGATCAAAATGTAATTGCATTTTTTAATGGGTGAATCATAATTATTATCAATAGGATGATTACTTCTGTTGCCATAGTGACAACTGTCTTCTTTAATTGAGTTAGACACATTTGGAATGACATTAAACCAAGAATCAGAATTATTAAAGTAGGCTGAGTGCTTTCTCTAAATGATAAGTAGAGGTGATGAGAATTGATGCAGGTTCTCCCAAAGTAACATATAAACACTTATAAAGAGAATTATCAAATGTCACCTAATTTTCACTTTGGCCAAGAGGTTTACTATCATCAATCCCAGCATCATCCTATATACAAAAAGACTTTCATATATTAGTAACTCTTGGGTAAATGTTAACTTACATTTCTCCCTATAATTTCTCTTTCTATCTTTTACCACCATCACTTTATTATTACCTTTTTTCTTTTCTTATTTTATCATTCCCTGTTTAGTCAATTCTTCTTGATAAAATTTATTTTATATGTGAAGATAAAAATCTGCTCAAGAGACAAACTTTTCCTTTGTCAAAATCTTGAAGTAGACCATGGTGTCAGCATATGGATTGTTCTCAGTGTGGAAGCTAAAGTGAAATAATTATCTAAAATGGAAATCTCAATCTCTGGCATTCAGTACTATACTTATTTTAAATGTGTGGTGTGCATCAAAATTCCTTGGAGAGCAGATAATCATGCAGATACAATGGATCCTACCCTGTCACTTTGGTTCTACCAATTAGAAGAATCTGGCAATCTTCTTTTTAAACAAGATTTCTAGGTTATTCTTACACAGGTAGCTATGGACCTCTTTAACAAAAAATGATCTAAGAAAACCAGGCCCTGGAGCTAGTTTAGCTTTGTTAAGCTGGCTGTCATATAGAATGACAACTAGAGAACTGTGGTAACTATGTTAGAGCAGCCCTTTGGGCATGAGGGTAATGCCTCACCAATTCTTTAAACTCTTGAATCTTTATTGACTAGAAATATTTAGTGGTTGAGTCAGAAAATTGAAATATTAAAGTAATTGCAGTCTTAGAAATTGCTCTATATATTCATAGACTTTTAGTCTGTGTATAGGAAGTGCTGAGTTATTTCTAATTTAAGGGGGTCGAGGTCATGCAAGTTGCCATCCTTAGTATTACATAAGTATTTCACCCTTAATAGTAGGCTTGATACACAATAAAAAAATGAACCTTCTGATGAGCGTAATCTACTTGATGAGTTTAGTGAAATCACAAATATTTTCGTTAATTGAGTTTCTTAGTGCATTTCCTGACACAGCCATAAACATGATGTCATTTTCCCTCATAGTCAGGCAATACAGACCATATAAGAATGTGCCTTTTAAGAGGCTGGCATGACTCAAAATTGATCATACCAATGATGAATCTAAAGTATTTGTAATTCATCTTGTAATCAAGTTCTTTCCAAAAGATACAAGGATATAGTACTTTCATAGGATTCTTTATTGAGATATATTGATTGAGTCTGAAGATGCTTTGATCTGAAAATAAGAATTGGGAAAGGGCTCATAAGCTGAAGATAAGAGGATGTCAGTCAAGAAGACGCTAGGGCTGTATTTATCTAGTGTTAAAAAATTAGTCCATAACAAGGATATCATAACTAAATAGGGACCTAAAATAGAGTGTTGTAAAGTGAAATAAAATCCAGATCCCCAATGGTCAGGAAGTCATTGTAAAGCCAACAATAATACAGAAGTGAACCTGTGACATAGAGTTTGTCTAAAAAGTTCTTTGTATTTCTTGCCAGCTTAAGGACTAGTGAACAGATGTGCACACTACTGACCCTACATGTGTATGTAAGGAAATACAAGTTTTTACAGAGCAAAAGAACAGTGCTGACACCTATGCTTTTATCCTTAATAAAAGAGAATATGGGCAATTCTTCTATAATATTTGGAAACATTGAGTAGATCTAGATATTGAGGTAAATGTCAAATTAAAATAGGTACAGTTAGTCAGAACTTAATATAACAGAGAAATAGCAAAGTTTTGCTTGGGGAAATTGTCTTAATGGAGTCTCATTGTCCCAGTTAAAGTCTTCCAATTTGTGAGGATTGTCAGAAAACTTTTTTGGTGATTAATTTATGATAAAATTTATAACAACTCTAAACCAGAGTGATAACTTACTGACATAGAGAAATACATTGCTAGGAAAAACAGCACTCACATAACTCTCTGTATAAAACTCTAAAAGTGTATTTGGTGATAACCGAGTCACAATCAAAAGTAATTTAGGTAAAATTGGATGAACTTAAAGGCTGGTATATTATATTATGAAAATCTCATGACTTAATCTCCACTGTAGGGATATAATTGCAAAATAAACTAGAATCACCTTGTTTTGTCAACTAGCCTCACTTGTCAACATTGTCCTCCTACAGTTTTGCTTTTCTAGGTTCCAGTCAGATAATTGTTGAATTTTTTTTTTTTTTAGATATGATATGGTGATGCAATTGTTTAAATTATTTTTATTTTAGCTTAGTTAGGTTTTGATGTGATTAATAATATGTATCATTCCTTCTGCCATTGTTTAAGAGGCAACCCTTTCTCTAGGAGTTGTGATTTTCAGACTTGATATTGGATGCACTCAGAAATTTGTTTTAGATTTGGTTGTTCTGGTAAGGGGGCCAGAGACAACATTCTGAGAAATGCTGCCCTATGGAATTCTGTAGATAATTAATTTCATCCACAATATGTGATTTTACAAATTGAAGTGTAAGATTTGACAACATCCCTTTGAAAGATACCTTGCCAGTGAAATTTATTTATTTTTTTAAGTGACATTTACTCATGGATAAGAATGGCTTAAAGGAAGCCAGAACTTCAAAGTTTAAGCAAGTTATGTGATTACTTTTGTCTCTAGACAAGTTAAAAACCCAAATCAATCAAGTAGCTTGTCTCATACTGTGAACATAAGATAGTTATTTAGTCTTCAGCCTAAAACCGTGTTAATATCATTAAATCAG
Organism: Eidolon dupreanum; assembly: GCA_028627145.1. Lineage (NCBI taxonomy): Eukaryota > Metazoa > Chordata > Mammalia > Chiroptera > Pteropodidae > Eidolon > Eidolon dupreanum. Next base: position 56,602,348 of record CM053513.1, read on the forward strand.
TTTCAATGTTTGAGAATTAATCTTACAAATCATTGAATTCAAAGCATGTCTCTTATAAGAGAAGGAACTAGGTGATTTGCTTATAATGACACATTTGTCAGACCTGGGTTCGAATCCAAATCTCATGATATTTAAGTTGCTCATTTTTTAAAATATGGCACATTAAGGAGCCAGAAGGGAAAATATGTAAAATTCCAAACCATTATCAAAGCTAAATATAGTTTTAAAGTGATACAACTTCAAACCTTTTACACTGACCCATTTCTTAAGAAAATTTCAGCATGGACAATACTAAAAGTATTTTTTAAGTCCAAGTTTTAGTAAATTTATCCATAGAAACAATTATAATTTACTTCACTTGGGACAGAGAAATTCACAAAGATGAATAATTGGCAAAATGACTTACTGGACTAGATGTTGTTATATATTAGATTAAATTACTTGAGTTTTATAGAAATAAGCATATTTACTGTAATCCTATCTAAAAACATTGGAGAAATTAATTCAATTAATTTATTTACATGTTTCTTACTTATCTATGATGTTTAATAAGCATTTAACTAAAAATATTTAATATTTGCAAAATATACTCTGTGCTTTGGGAATAGGTGAGCTGAACTTTGAGCTCAGGTAAATGAAATAGGGTATTTTAAATTTTATTTCCTACCTAGTAAATGATGATAGCTCCTCAATGTGTATTTATTAAAAAGTGTAGTACATATTCTCTAGTTTTTAAGTTTATTCTATAACTTATAAGAAGATACATAAAAAAAGAAAATATATACAAATATTTTAATTTTAAAAGTCAATATATGGTACTTACTACTTGAGGAGGATAGAAAATAGTTGATATCGAAGTTCAAAGAGTAATGGAAGGCTTCCAACTAGCCAGATATTGGGAAGGTTTTGTGAAAGCAGTGGGTCTAAGCTAGAATGAAATTTAGGTTTTATTTAAGTGGAGAAATTAGTACTCCAAATAATTGATTGTACCTTTGCAATGTCACTGACATGAACAAGACCAGACTCATTAGGGCAAATTTTGTAGGACTTTGATTTCTGGGTTAAGAATTTTTACCTTTATTCTTGAACATTTTTATTTGGACCTAGACAGAATATTGAATTATGTAAAATTATGACTGAATCTATTTTAAAATCAAGGTTTTTACTCCCTGTAGTTAGAAGTTCATCGTACTTAGTATAAAACTAATTTGTTTTGATTATAACAAAATTAATGACTAGCATGTGTCCTTTCTCTCTTGATTATTTTTCTATTTGTCAATTCTTATGCAAAAACCAATTTATATTGTTATGTAAATCAGAATTATTCTTCTCGGGGTTTAAGAAAAGATATTTAGACAATTATAATTAGTGAAAAAATACTGATTTATTTCTAATTGATTTCTGAAACCAACAAACTTGAGAAGGCATTATCAAAAATTAAATTTACCTTTATATTTCTTGTACAAATAAGCTTGGTTTAGTACCTATTCCCCCACTCACCCCATTTTAGAAAGAGACAACTTAAAAGCAATCTATAAATGTTAACATTCTAATGAAAGGCCTGTTATCCAGTAAGAAATTTGCTCAACATCTGTTTCCTACAGTAGACAAAAAAAGCCTGTTTTTTTTTTCTGTCAACATTATTCTATTCTTCAAGAACTATGTGGTGTATAGTATATCTCAGTGCCATCTACTTTCTTATTTCACTTAGCTCTTCCTTTTTACATTTATTTGGGGTTTTTAAAGTAGAGACTAAGGTAGAGCAAATTGATTTGCTTAATAAAGATATCTGGAGGTTCAGGGGGATGTCTGTAAGGTGTCAAGACCTGTTTGTTCAGGAACCATCATGAATTCACATGAAAGAAATTGACAGAACTGAGCCTACTCTCAGTGTCTTCCTGATTCCCTGTATCATCATCATCATTATTATTATTATTATTATTATTATTAATCTTACTATCATTATAGGGAAAAGAGGAGATGGAGAGGATGAGAGATAGGAAAATGTAGAAAGGATTTCAGTTCACTGTGAAGTGTGTGATATAAATAATCTCTTTCTTTCTCATGGAATCTTTAGAAAACTCTACTATTCTGATCAGTGCCTGTGCATGTGTAAATTTATTAAGAACACTAAAAGCATTAAAAAAGGGACCAACTAAAATTTGAATTAATTTTAATACAAATTAATAACATCTCTTGAATATGTATATGTGGTAGGCAGTCACGAGAATAGAGAGGCTATAAAAATGTTCAAAGTACTTCTCTCGCACAGTACAATAAGTGGAATTCAAAGATGACACTCAAAAACATAAGCCCTCACGTTCCTTCCCTTTGAGTGTGGACAGGACCTATGAATATGATGAGCTATCACTACTATTTATGGGTTACTAATCAATTGACTTTGAGGTAATCAAAAGGAAAATGGGCCTGACCTTATGAGAAGAACCCGTAAAAAAGACAAGGTCATTCCTAAAGAAGAGATTCAAAGCACGAGATGGTCTATGGAGGGAGACACATAGTAAGAACCCAAAAGTGGCCTCTAGAATCTAAGTGTGGCCCTCAAAAAACAGATAATAAATAAATGAGGACCTCAGTCATATGGCTTTGAGGAACTGAGTTTTTCCAAAATCTTGAGGTAGCTTGGAATTTTACAGATGTAGATGCACCTAGCTGAAACCTTGATTTCAGCCTTGTAAAACTCTGAGCAGAGAATTCAGATTTCTGACCCACAGAAACTGTGAGGTAACTTTTTGTTTTTTAAGGTGCTCAAATTGTAGTAATTTATTTCATAGAGATCTAACACATACTCTTGCAGCCTACTCTCAGTGTCTTCCTGATTCCCTGTATCATTATTATTATTATTATTATTATTAATCTTACTATCATTATAAAATCATCAAATGAGAGAATTCAATTCATTGGCCAGTAATCATCCAATACTGAATACTTGTTAATGGACCCTTCTAGCCACACTTTTTCAAAATCTGGTGCTCTGGTTAGACAGACCAGATAATTAATAACGATTTTTACTGTGTGTTAGATACTGTTTTAAGCATTTTTCATGTATTGACTTATCTAATCATCACAGCCATTATAATTAACCTTCACTTAATGGCTGAGGTAACTGAGGCACAGAGAAGTTAAGTAATACATTCAAGGTCACACAGCTAGTAAGTGGCAAAACTGGAGTTTGAAAATCCAGGCAGTCTGGTGTTAGATTGTATGAGTTTAAGCATTTGCATACTACCTCTCCTGACACCTTTAGAGACTATTATCTGAACAAGTCTTAGCCACTTTTGGATGTATCATTATGTAGTCAGAAGGTTTCTAATATCTCTGGTAAGATGCAGATGTTCCCCTGTGTGAGGAATTTTTTCACTGCTTAAGGAATATTTCATAAGTCTCACATTGATTAATAATTCTAAAAAGCTGTACCTATTCCAAAAATGATAGCACTCAGGAAATTTTCAGAGATCCAGGTGAAAATCAATCCTTCTGAAAATTTATGTTTATAAATGAATACTATTAAAAATGACAAAACTTTAAATTCTGAATGGCCATTATGTAAAATTCCACATAAAAAGAAAATCTTTGTCCTGACAAGAAGAAAATTATGAAAAATTTAGATGCCATGGCATTTCACAAGATTTTCAATATTGGGAATTTTTTTCACAAGTAAAATCTAATATTAATACAAATGGGGTACATTGTAGTTCTATTTTAGAACTTTCTAAACTGTCATTATGAGATATTATTAACTGTCTTGTTCTTATTTTCTATGCTAAACCATTTCACTGCTATAAATTAATAACCATAAGAAAAAATCAATTTGAAAAGTGAGGACAGATTATAATTTTTATTAATATTATTTCATAATTTATCAATTTGATTATAATAAAGTAGTGTGGCTTTGTCAATGAATTAGAAAACATTTGGAGAGTAATTATTTTTTATCTCATGCCTAGTAGTTAATATAACATATCTGTTTTAAAATGGTAGAATACTTAAATCTTTACTAGTAAAATACCTTATATATTTTAGGTGTGATTACTATCTTATCTATACATGTTTTCTCATTGGTTCTAATATATTCTCCATTATATGTCTCCACATTTTGCATTTTAAATCTTATTTCACACATTAATGCTCCTTTTGCCTTTTAAAATTGAGTGGGAATTAACTCAGCATTATACAAAAGTTTATTGAAGCTCTGGAATTTGTTAGGTCTTGTGCTAGGTTGTGGATATATTGTAATAAAAAATGTATTATCCATACCATGAGGTAGATTTTAGCCTAAAAGAAAGCTCTCTGTATGTATGTACATGTCTGTGTATAGTTTATACACAAACAGAGTCCACATGTTTGTGCGTGAGTGTGCATATAAATTATATATCTCAGTGAGTGATATAAAGAAAAAGAACCAACTTGGTGAAAAATATTAATAGAGGAAAACTACTTTAGACTAAATGGTGGTGATTAGGGTAGAGGTAAAATTTAAAGGTAGAACCAGGCATATGAAAAGCAGGGAAATGTGTTCGAAATAGAGGAAATGGAATATATCAGGATTCTGAGGTTAGAAACCCTTGACATTTACAAAGGTAGGCAGCATGATTAAAGGGTAGTTGTGAGCAAGTCAGAGAATAAGACAAAATGGATTTGGAGAGATAGGCAAATCCTATTTACAGAGAACTCAGTGTAACTGTTATGGAATTTAAAGTTTTAGAGATTCTTCTTTTCAGTATTGCAGTAGAACAAATACAAAAATAACAAAGTTGGTCTTCTATCTAGTGATTACCTTCATTTGGGTTTACTTTTAAAATTCGATGTTACAGTTTTCTATACAGATCTTATACCTTTCACAAAAATTAAGTTGAAATGAATTATACACCTAAAAATATAACATGCAAAACTTAGACTTTTTAGAAGAAAACATTTAAGAAAACTTACATGACCTTAGATTTATGTTGTTTTAGATACAACATTAAAAGCATGGTTTATGAAAGAAAAAAATTGATGTTAGAATTTATTAAAATTAAAAACTTCTTTGCAAAAGACACTGTTAAGATAATTAAAATACAAGTCACAGACTGGGAGAAAATGTTTGCAAACTATTTATCTCATAAAGCATTTGTATCCAACATATACAAAAAAAAAAAAAAAAAAAACTCTTAAAACTCAGTAAGAGAGTAACCTAGTTGAAAAATGTATGAAGGATCTGAAGATATCTCATCAAAGATGCCAAGTAAGCATATGAAAAGACACTCAACAGCATTTGACATTAGGGGAATGAAAATTAAACAACAGTGATACATACTGATTAGAATGGCTAATGTAAACAAAAAGTTTGACAATACAAATTGCTGACAAGGATGTACAGGTTAAAAATTCTAAAAACTGTTATATATGTATACTGGAATTAAACAATGAAATAAATGGATGGTTAATGATGGAAGCCAGAATTCTCAGTACTGGAGTGGGAGGTTGGAAATAAGGGAGTATTCTAGAATGATCCGTGTAGTAATGGATTAGAGTTTGAGACATCAGTATGAATTCATGTTTAGCTAGATGGGTTACAATACAATCATATATTGTCTTTCTTTGTCAGCTGAGAGGATCTTGCAACAACACTCCAACAAGCATCCCTTGAGCTCAGATTTTGATTTCTAACACCATTCTCTAATAAAAGGAACCAGGATTTCTAGGAGAAATAGCTGATTCTAGGAATGAGGAAGGAACTATACAAGAGGAGCCTGGATTATCTTGTATTATAGTTCCAGAAGTAAGAACATGCTTTGAAAATAACAACAACAAAACAAAAACAAAAGCTCACATCAATGGGACTGTGTCAAATGGCACAAGAACCAACTGAAAGAGTTCTCAATGCCCAATGCTGGAACAGTTTAAACAACAAAATAAATTAAGTGTTATTGGATTATTACCCAAAGTATAAATAAATATTCATGAGTGCATATTTACACAAATAAATAGGGAGAAATTTTCCTGCAGAAGAATTCCAAATAATTTATGTGGGTATTCCTCGTATAAGTAGGTGGAACAAAATCCCCATACCTTAAATTTAAGTGTGGGCTATGGTAGAGATTTCCTTCTGTTAGGTAGCTAGTCAGACAGGAACAACAGGGGAAACAAAGTAATAGGGCCTAGCTTAGAGACCACCAAAAAAACGCCCTATTGGTAGAGATTTCCTCCTGCATCCCCAGAAACAGAGGAAAAGAGGGTCATAACCTTAGCTGATCTAATCTGGCTACAGACACCTATGCAGAAGGTACTGCCCAAATTTGCCTATAATTTAAGCTTCATTATAAAACTATGTTTATGCTTGGGAGTTCATGAATCTATATAACAGACTGAATTCCGGACAAAAACATGCACACTAGGCAAAGAATTATATAGCAGCCAAGTGTCAATGAAAATGACCTCACTTGCCAATCACCTAAGAATGCCTTTGTAACCACCCATCACAGCCCCAAATATAATGTGGACTTTCCCCTCCCCCAGGGTTACAGCTCTCCATCTTCCCTGCCTGTAACCAATACCCTCCCTGTTTAGGGGTACATAACCTCATTTCCACATAGTGAGCTGGTTTTAGTCTTGACTCATCTACTACCACATAACACACTTTTAATAAATGAATATTTCTCATGCATTTTTACAGCAGTGAAAAAGACCTAGAGGTGTGTGTGTTACTGGAACTACAATCGCTCCAACAGTAACACTTGTAAAGAGAGCAGTCTGGAAAGGAAAAAAAAAAACAAAAAAAATAAACAACAAAAAAAACTAAATTTACAGTGGAGAAGCTAGAAAACACTACCTCAACCAGGTAATCAAGGTCATCATGAACAGTGATAAATCATATTTTATATTACGTGCTCTTGGATATGATGTAATGATATGGGCACTTAACCTCTGTAGTTTTTCTCCAAAAAACCCATAATTTCTGTTCAATCAGGAGAAAAGCATCACACAAATCTCAATTAAGGTACAATCTACAAAATACCTGAACAGTACTCCTCAAAACTATCAAAGTCATTCAAAAACAAGGAATGGATGTGATATTGTCACAGCCGGAGAGGAGCCTAAAGAGACATGGTGAGTAAATGTAACATAGTAATCTGGATGAGCTCCTGGAATAGAAAATGATCATTAAGTAAAACCTGTAGAAATCTAAATGAAGTATAGACTTTACTTAATGTATCATCATTGGTTTATTAATTGTTACAAACACACTAAAGTAAGATGTTAATATAAGGGCAAACTGGGTATAAGGCATATGGTAATGCTGTACTATCTTCATGGCTTTTTTTATACATCTACAACTATCCTAAAATAAAAAATAACAGCAACAACAACAAAAAGCAGTCACAGTGCCTAATGAAAATGAAAAAAAAAAAAGAAGAATCTGCATTTACTCCCTGACATACTTCAGGTGAGGATGCTTTTTGTATTAGAAGCTACTTATGATTGCAGTTTTCTCCTTTGCCCTTGTTTCTGATTACTCTGTAGAATTTAAAAAACTGGAGTGAATTTAATTATAGTTTAAGTCACATAAGAAAATATTTTTGAAAAATTTCTATAAATCCAAAACTATTCTAAAATAAAATTTACTTTAAATTTTTTTAAAATAATTTTATTTAAATGTTTATTTAAAAAAATTCATGGTTGTAGTTTTATAGTTTTTCCAAAATTTGAAGGTTTGAGTTGGCTGACATTTTAAGCCATTTCCACAATTTGAGGTGTCACATGTGTTGGAAGACTATGATAGTACCATTATTGTAACGAAGGGAAGGGAAATGTCTTTTCCTTTTCTCAGTTAAGTTTTCCTCTCTAAAGGGGATTGTGGGAGATGTGACTACAAAAAAATATATATATCTTCACTTTAATCTTAGAAAGTCTCAAAGTCCAAAAGCTGGTGGAACCCAGAACTCTAAGATTTACTTTCCATGACCATTTCTAGAAGGTTGGCTTTTTTTAGGCCACTTGCCCTTCAGTCTTATATCACTTTCTATCTCTAAAGGTGTAATGGCTTTATTTTACCTCACACTTAACACTGTTGTAATTCTGAGTGGATCAGTCAGAATATACTAGATTTTATGTTCCAGACTTTTACTTAAGTTGTTCCTTCAGCCTGGAAGTCTTTTTTTTTTTTTCCTTTCTTCAAAGTTTTCATCTTTGCAAGAAAGTCTTTCCTAAGTCCTAAGATTGGATTATAACTTTTTCTTCTATTTTGGTAGTTTTCATATAATCTACATTCATTGAGTAAGCAAATATTTATTGAGCTTCTTCTGGGTATCATGTATTCAATATGCTGGGCATCTGTTCATGGCTTCTCAGCTAGAACTGTCAGCTTATCAAGGGCAGAGAGCGTGTCCTATTAATCGTAACCCTCAAGACTTGGTAGAGTTGTTGGCATATATATGTGTTCTGGAAGAAAAAAAGACTTTTTGATTCTAAATGAAGAACAGCTGAGACTACAAGGTTTTCAAAACTGAACCTTTTTTAGAGATGTACTCATATTCGTGACTCCGTGATACATAATTTTCTCTCAGGCTATGATTTTGCTTAAATTGCTTGTTCTTAACAGTGCCCTATTTCTGCTCCTGAAGGCCCTTAAGATAAATTTACCTCATGTGATAGAATAATGAAATGGTTGCCCAAATCTTGTACATTATGTCTGAGAATTCATGGGGAATTCGATTCTTCTCATAGTCAAATGCCTTGAGAAAAAAAAATTGAAATCCTTCCTTCCTTTTATTAAATAGTTTGAAGTTTTATTTCTTAAAGGTAGTTTAAAAACAAATGCTACTCTGTGTGTTTATTGCTATATATGAAATATATAAAAAATAAAAGTGTTAAAATATTATTTTCTAAATAACTCTTGTTTAATTTTATAAATATTATAAATGTATGAGTGTAAGGTTGATAAATTATTAATCAAGTGAGAATATTTTTTTCATTTGAATTCTCCAAAATTCAGCAGTGTGTTTTGAAGCATGCATGCAAATTTATAACCAATTTTTGATATTGTGTAGTCTGGCTTTGTGAAAGGTTACTTCCAATATATGGCAGTCTAAACATTGCTCACATCCTAGATATTTAAATGACATTTTTTTTCCTCATTGTTCAGTTCTCTATGTATCTTCGAAAGTGAGAAAATTGAGCTTGAAGAATTAAAAAAAGCAATGCAGTCCTATATTGGACAAATGGTATAGGAATTGTTATTGTTGCTTTTCTTCTCAAATTTCTAGCCATTCTAGGCTGTTGCTATTAAAGAAAAAATAGAAGTATCAAGTGATATATCAGCAGAATACAAAAAAAATTGCATTTATAATAAGAAAAATCCAAATAAAATGTTCAATATCTCATTAGTAATAATCATGGTGATATGTATAGAGAATTAACTGTGCTCTGGGCATAATGCTAAGTACTTTAGATAGATTTGCTTCTTACATTTTCCAAATAAACCTACGAAGTAGGCATATCCATTATCCCCATAGTATCAGAGAGAAACTTGAAGAGAATTTGTCAAAAGTTACACAGCTAAAATAACAAAGGCAAAATTTAACAATGGAAGTCAGACCCAAAACACATGGTCATGGAAACCATATTATACCTCTTCTAAGGGATAAAGATAATCTTGTTAAGAAGTATGTAATTTTAAGATAAATACGGCCCAAAATTTGGTATATTATTAAGTAATCTACTCAGTATATCCTGGGCCTGCTTATAGATAGGTGGATTCTCACATAAATGTTTAGTAACATTTGAAATTAGATATTAAGTTCTATTATTTAACTCAAACATATTTGTACATAAAATTTCTCATTTATATTTGTTTATTTAATTTGATTAAAATTATAGCATAGTATATATACATATATATGGTCATAAATTCAATATAATTTTCAAATGTAGTGGTCATATTTTCAATTATAATTTGAGAGTTTTTAATATAATTGTTATTGTTCCCCAGCAGTTGTTATCAATTCAAATTTTCCTTCTGATTTGTTTTTCTATGAATAACAACATAACTTTTAAAAAGTCACTGAGGGTCAAACTTCAAAATTTTCTTTAACCTTATTTTTTTTTTTTTTTGCCACCAGATCAAACCAATCATAGAATCTTATCAATTCTATCTTCTGAATTTTACAAATATATATCTTTTTCGACTGCCACCACTAGATTTAAAGTCCTTATACATACAACACATTTTAACTTTTCTTCTCAGACTCACCCTCCCTTTTCTTCCATGCACACCTTACAATTTAGCTCAATAGTACCCCATTCCCCAAATATTCCCATTGTTTCTCAATAGCCTGCCTTTGTTCATGCTAAATTATCTCCTTGTAATTTTACTTTCTTATTATTCCTTACCCAAATCCTATTTATCCTTCAAGATTTTATTTAAATTATATTTCATAAAAACACAAAGAAACTTTGCTTCATAAGAACTATATTTAGCTATTCTTAATCTGCTGTTCATCCTTCAGCTAAATAATCTTATCTCCAGTCAATACTTTCAGGAATCTCTTCCTCATGAGTTCTCTTTCTTGACTATCCTACTTAATAAGAGAACATATCACTTCCTTCTATATTATGTAGTTGATAAGTTTTAATTTTTTTCCTGTCACTAAAATCCACAATAAGATCCATGAACAAAAAGAGTTTTAGCTGTTCACTACGGTATCTCCAATGCTCCCTCACTGAGCCTGACATAGAGCGAGTAACACAGTAAATGTGTGGTCAGTAAATAAATGTCCAGTCCAAAATGGTCTCTTCTCATACCATTTTTATAGTACTTAACATATTCTGGCTATATTATTGTTCTTTTTGCTATTTTGTTATTTTTGTTAGTATTTTTTATACTAGATTAAAAGAAAAGATTTTCATAATTCTGCACTTATCATAGTGCATTGTATGTATCAGACCTACAGTAAGAATTTTAATCTGTGTTCCCTAAATGGATTTATTATAAGCAAATATTCATAAGGATTATTTAAGATTATGTAATATTAGAGATTTAGTGATTTATCCTTGCAGAGATTCATTTTGTCCATTAATTTTAAATATATAAAAAAATACCAATTAACATACAGCTGCTCTCTTATAATAGCAGTAATTAATAGATGTTATTTAAATTTCATAAAGCTCAAATTTCCCATATAATACTATGTATAAGAGTAGGTGAGTACTTAATTTTAAAAACTTTTTTTAAAATGCTGCAGTTTGTTTACTTTCTTGAATTTTCTGCATTGTTTTAAAAATGTTATGTCAAGTTTCTCAAAAACACTTAAAAAATTGTTTCTACTTTTTAATAATTTTAACATTAATTGGAAGTAGCATATTACAGGATTTTTAGAATCCAGATACATTACCAAGTAATAACAAAACAATATTTTAATTCCTATTTGCCTTGTTAAAAATAACTATTTAGCTTTATGGAATTATTTTAAAATCTCAAAGAAGGAAGATAAAATAGGCAGTAATATTAATAGTGATATTAATAATCCCTTTAGAACATTAATGATCATATTAATATTAATAAGTATTCCAGAAGTACTCTGGCACATAGAAGTTAGGGCACTGTTTCTGGGACCAGACGTTTGATGCCTTCCTCTACCATTTACTTTTCTGACTCATTTTCTTTACATGGAAACAGGAATATAATAAGAATACTTAACTCAACGGACTTTTCTGACCTCTGAATGTGTTAGTATATTTAAAGAACTTACAATGATGTTTCACACAATAGACATGTAGAAGTGTCTGCTAACTTTATTATCATTACTGAGGATGTGTCATAGTTGATAGTGATTTTTAAAAGTTCTAGTTTCTAATTGTCAGCCTGCAGAATGATAAACTCCATAAGCTGACTCACAAGTAAATTAGTTCATGAGACTGATGTATAAACTCAGGATTCTAATTTATCCATGTACAGTAAGAATGTTTACTATACTAGAGAAGAAGATAAATTACTTAATCTCCATATGGGTGGCACAAAGGCAGCCAAATTATAATCAAACTGACTCAGTGGCCTGTTAATTTAAGAAAGATTAGTTGTTTGATTTTTTTTATTTTTAATCAAATTTATTGGGTGTAACATTGGTTAATAACATATAGGTTTCAGTTGTACAATTCTATAATACATCATCTGTATATTGCATTGTGAGCTCACCACCCTAAGTCTCCCATCACCATATCTGTGACCCCCCCCTTCACCCTCTTCACCCTCATCCAACCCTCCTTCCCTTCTGATAACTACCAATATTGTTGTCTATCTATGAGTTTGTTTGCTTTGTTTGTTTATTTGTTGCTTTCTGTTTTATATCCCATACTTAAGTGAAATCATATGGTTCTTGTCCTTTTCTTTCTGACTTATTTCACTTAGTATGATATCTTAGATCCATCCATGTTATTGCAAATGGCGATATTTCATCCTTTTTTATGGATGTGTAGTATTCTATTGTATATACATTTTTTGTGTCAAGTGGCATTATGCTAAAAAATAAATCTGCCAGTCAGTATTCTTGGAACTGAATAGCCTTTCCCTGGGAGGACCTCATATCTTCCCCATGCTGTGTTTCCTGAGCTAAACAAGCTCCCTTTTGGGTGACATTTTTTCTCCATGAAGTATATTAATGTCAATCATAATGTACATCTAAAGGCCTAGAAATATTTTCTATCACTTTATGAAAACTTTTCAGTATTTCAGTCTACATTTTAAGAAAGAAATCCTGTTTCATTCTAAGTTCTTATGTGGGTAAAAGCATCTCTGTAGCCTCCAAATACTAATAGTATTTACTATGAATAAAGTAATCAATAACATTATTACTAAAAACATACAACAAAAAAAAGTATTAGTATATACTTAAGATTATTATGTTAGAGAAAATAGTCAGCTTCTTGTTAGCTTTTATTTTACCTAATAAATTTTGACATGGTGGCCCACTGATGCAGTGAAGTTAACAGAAGACATAACCAAATATTTGTTTCATTTTTCAAAAAGAAAACTTTTACAGTAATTAATCCTAAACTCTTTAACATCAAGCTGAGCTCAAAATGAAAGATACATTTTAAAATTCATGATTCAACTTGCCTACTCTGTTTGAATCATGTGGATTCAGCAAGGTTTGAATACACACATGCACATACTCACACACATACACACATTTCTGCAAATCTAGAACCATATTCTAATGTAAAGGAAGCAGCTAAGCATATTTATTCCAAGTTGTTAAATGACCTCTTAAAATAAAACAAACCAAAAGTTTTATCAAAAAGTATAATAAAAAATAAAAAGATTCTCTAGAGATCTGCTGTAAAACATTTTACCTCTGGTCAATAATAGTATATTGTACACTTAAACTTTTTTAGAGAAGTTTATCTCCTATTTACTGTTTTTACCACAAAATATTAACACAAATAAAAGACTAAAAGCACATAATCAAGATGAATTTGTGTGTGTGTGTGTGTGTGTTGTAACCTCACAGTGTGCGTAAATATGTTTATATATTTGTGAAGAAAATACCAAACTTGCTCTGAATAGAATAGTTCACTTTAGTATTAAATGTCCAGTGCAGAAAATGCAAATATTTCTTCTATATGAGCAGCAAATGTGCCAAGAGACCACAAGTAAAATATTTAGTACTAACTTTAAGATGGAAATATGTCTTCCTTATTGAGCTATAACTTCACTCTGAAATATATTTCTAGAAAAAGATTTAATATTTCTTCATTTAACTTGAGGCTATTCACGATTAACTATTTTGCTTTTAGGTAGACAACATTCTCCAAAAGAAAAAGAGGAGAGAAATAAGTGAGATTATCACTGGGAAGTGAGACATGATAACTACTATTTTAAAGTTTATAAATGTCAATTATAAGTCTATTTTATACTGGATAAATGTTGTGGTTGTTCAGTTAATTTTACTGCTGTAGTTGTCAGTAATTTAGAATTTGTAATCATTTGGAGTCGGCTGAGTAAAAATGTAATTCTTCACAATGTGAGAGGCCAAGGCATAGAATACACAAAACTTTAATACATTAAAAGCTACTTAACCCTTTGGAAAACTAGCTAATATTTTATATGCAATAAAATGACATAGACTGTCATTTAAAACAATTCTTTTTTGTCAGCAATATTTCCAGGCAGTATCTTTGGGACAGAACATCCTCTCCTTGGGAGGGCTGCAACTCTTTCCAGTTCTGTGCTTCCTGGGTTAAGCAAGTACTCTTCTTCCTGACACATGAAAATACATTACAGAAAACTTGAATTAATACCAATATTTAGTAATAACATATTTCTAAAGCACTTTAGTTTTCTTTTAACTAATCTCTCATGTTACATTTGATTGATAGTCAGAGCAATTCTGTGTAACAAAATAGGTGTTATAACCCTTGTGTTTAAGGTGAGGCTATTGAAGCTCAAGGAGATTGTGATTATTTGATATCCCACAAACAATGAATTGTGGATATAAATAACTGACCTTAAATTTATTCATTGACTCCTTATTATGTCAGTACCTATGCTAATATGCAAAAATAAATCCATTGTGCTTATTTATATAGTCCTTACTAAATACCAGGCATTATTCTAAATGTTTTACAAATACAATTTGTTTAATCAACTTAGGGGAGAAAATGTGGCAGAGAGATAAAGTTGCCTAGGGTCACCAATGTATTGATAAATGGAGCCAGAATAGGAACCCAGTATCCTTAATTATAATATTATGTTTCATCCATTTCAGATGTCTATGCAACAGGAACCTGAGAACTATTTCTCAAAATGGTTTTAAATTCTGAAAATAGGATGCAAATGAAGTCTAAATTAAACTTGCTACAAAAACAATTATACATATTAAGTAAAAAAAGAGGTTTGGGAAAATTAAAAAAGAACTTTTTAAAAGAAAATTAAAATCTAAAAATATCAAAGCAGTTAATGAATAAAACAACATTCCTAAAAATAGTCTAAATGGAAGCAAGATTCAAAAGCATTATGATAGAAGTAAAATGCTCTGGATGAATGTTAAAGATACATATTCAAGGAATTTGCAAATTCTTTGGCATATTTCTTTATTTGAAAACAAACAGTTTCATGGTTTTGTTTTAATTAAATATTTTATATTGGAATAAAAAGTATATTTTTCTCAAAACATTTATGTGAGCCAATTTTGTGACATTTATTTTTTTATAGTCCTCAAAGAGGCTGTGATATTCATGAAAAAACATGCTCTCATACAAACATGATCAGGACCTTGGTAATCTTACAAAAGAGAATTCATTCAATTTAGAAGTATTTGAGGATAGAAAGCAGTTGAAAAAAGATTGAAAATAAAGAGCATGGATAGTTCAGTGTTCAAATATGTTTATACTTTCATGTATCTTATTCATCAGATTCATATGGGCATAAACTTCAAAATTAAATTAATTCAGGATTAACTTTCTAGAATTGCTGTGGCTGTACAGCTGAGTGCTATGATCTTAGATTCTGTAAAGTATTACTTTTAATCACATTGGTGAGCTTACTCTTTCACTTTAAAAATAAGAATGAATTGAGTAAGCTTGAAAGGGATGGAAAATATGCAAAGGAAACCTGAGCACAAAAAGTGACCAGTAATTATCCAACAGCCTAACACACTCTTCTCCCTACCCATCACTCCCTCAGTATATACACATAATCCCACACATGAGCTTGAGGAAAGAAAAATAAAGTTCTCTGTAGTACTTTCTACCTCACTGAAATTAGTTACACAGGTAATGACTACTTGTATAGATTTTGTGCTATCTTACATTAATTCTTTCAGCCATTCCATAAGTGGAGAACTATAGTATCTCACTGTGTAGGTAAAGCAACTGAGCTTTTGAGTGATTAGTTGGCAGAGGCAAGTCTCCACTTTGATTCTGAATATGTGTTCAGTATCCTACGGAAGAAGGTCCCTTGTTAGAAACAAGTTTTCAAAACTGTTATTCATGGCCCTACTTCATGATTCCTGGTTTGAGTCATCTTATGGCATTGTCCTTGAGCCTCACAAGAGTGATAGCTCTTTTGCTAAACATTAAAACCAATTACTTGAGAAGTTTTTAAAAAATTCTTATGCTGAGGTCAAACCCCATACCAATTAAATCACAGTTATTGGAGGTGGTACCCATACACTTGTATTATTTTTTTTGTGTAATTTTCCAGATGATTTCAAAATATAGTTATACTTGAGAGCCAGTGTTCTAAATACCTTTCTCTCTGTCATTAATGGTTTTAATTTTCATCACACCAACATCGTTATTTAGGCTCTACCCAAACATCCCTAGTAATATCTTTGACTGTCAACACAGTTATTAAATTCATTCAAAATTGACCACTCTCCTTTCCATCTTTTGGTGCTAGTCCTGTCCCATAGATAAGACAATTTTTATATTCATTTTACATATGGCAATACATTGGAAGTCAGTTTTACAGTCCCCTGAATTTTCTCTCATCCAGGATAACCCATTTATTTCTTAACTACTTCTCTTTTGACATGATTTCAAGTCTAGTTATTATGTAAATAGTCTTCTTTTGACAAGACTAGTTGTTTGCATGATATCTTAAAAAGAATTGGGATTTTTGAGTCAGAATGCTTTTAGTTTACATTACATATCTGCTACTCACTAGTCATGTGAACTTGAACAAATTATTGAATTTTCTCAGCTTCCCTTCTGCCACAAATAATGCGCTACTTTATGTAACTTTTATGAATGTAAAATAAAACATACAGAGTGAGAGTAAGATCCTTAGAAGCCCTGAGCAATGCAAATTGTAGTGCCTTTCATGGCCTACCTCATACCACACACATGTAATTCAAATGAAAATAACAATAAACCACACTATTATAAGAAAAGAATATAATTCTAATATTTTCCTCCATTGATAACTATGTAACTTTTTAAATTATTAAACTGCAAGCATACAATCTGTTAAATACACATGACATTTCTTTCTACCTTTATTTTGCTGGTGCTCCAAAGATACTGTGAACCTACTCCTGAGTAATGTTGTGCTGTGTGCCCAAATGCAGCTCTGCCTGGTAGATATGAGAGGAGTGCAGACATATGACTTTAGGCAAGTCTTCCGCAAACTTCAGTTTTCTGAGTTTTTAAAATGGAGATAATATTTTCTTCAGAGGAGTATTGTGAAGGTCATGAAGATCTCAGGATTAAAATAAGTGATGTATAAAAAGTGCTTTTAAGGGATCAAAAATGATAGGTACAGTATAGTAGGTAAGAACTTGAGCTCTGATGCTGAACTTATTTGGTTCAAACCTTAGCTTCAAGTTTGCAGGCTCTGAAACCTAGGCAAATTATGTAATGTCTGAGTCTCAGTTTCCTTCTTGGAAAATGAGGATAAAAATATATCCACCTAGTAAGGTTGTTGTGAGTTATAAATAATTAATGCTTTTAATGCATTTAGCACAAAATAAGATTTCAGTTCATGTTAACTATTATTGTTATTATTAAGGTAATAATTTAAACATAAAAAGGTCTAGCATTTGGTAGGCCTTCAAGGTATGCTGACATAATTTTCTTTTTAAGTGGGGTGCCCATAGTTGAACACATTACTGAAATGTACAACAGCGTCTGAACATTGTGGGTACTCAATGAATATATGTTGAAAGAATGAATGAATGTGGTCATTCATGAAGTATAGAAAGGGATTATAACTTTATAACTTTCCTCATTATAAGTATACATTCACAGTTCTGGTTAGTGTAAACTAAAAATACATTTGTATTTCATTCTCTTCGAATTACCTAAATTCCAATTAAATTTTAAAAAATTTCAATTAGAACATTCTTGTTTTTTTATGACTTTCTAGTGATACGGTATTTTTTTTATGAATGGGGTAATATTGTAAGAGAAAACTTTTAAAAACATTTCTCATGCAATTCAGTGTTATACCATAGTATGATTATTAAATTTTAATATCCGTGATTCAACCTTAAGGCTCTTATTGCATGAAAAAAATAATATTGAGGCTGTTTCTCAATTTGGCTCAGCTTAGCACAGCCTGAATCCCTTTACTTTCAAACTCACTTGCTCTAGTAACTATTAAAACAGGCCTTCTGCAAGTCATTTAAGAACCTTGAGACTTAGCATTATCATCTGTTAAATGGGAATAATATTACCTAACTCATGAAGATTTTTTTAAGGCATAAATGAAGTGGCCTAGGGGAAAATATCCTGAAATATATGATAGACATACATATATGACTACTACATATATAACATATATATATATATATATATATATATGTGTGTGTGGGGGGGGAGAGAGAGAGAGAGAGAGGGAGAGAGATTTGCTGTTTGTTCAAGCATATCCTAGACAAAAGACAATCAAAGTAACTGTGCCTAAAGTTCTGAGATTTGCCTCAATAATTTGAGTATTCTGACAGTGACTATTTTAGAATGCTTATTTTGCTTGAAATATAGTTAGTATAAGAACAAAGTGCTTGCATTTTCTATTCATAACAGGTCAGAGGAAGTTAATTTTAATCATGATATTCTGCAAATAAATTTCTATAGACTAGTGCTAAATTTTAAAATTTAAATTTACTAATTTTGCTTTATCTGCCTATAGCAAGATCTAAGAGGATTGATTTTTCCTAAATATGTTACTTGAAAATTTTATCACAAAATGAGCACACAGACTACAAAATATTTCAAAGGGTGCTGAGTTCTGTAAAATGACTGACCCGCATTTTCGTAGCTGTTATCGTAGTGCACATCTCTGATGAGTCACTTAGCTATCTAACTGCCTCTACTTTTCTACTTGATGAGCCAAGATATCATTAGGTATATCTTTAAAATGGTGCTAAATATTAAGCATTAGAAGATTTATAATTAATATATATTAAAAGAATGTAAAAAACTTGTAATTTAGTTTGAAAAGCAAAGTTTGATAGAAAAATTATGATCTTTAAAATTGAAAAATCTTTTAAAAATACACACTAGAGAAATTTATGTGGTTCCATATTAGGAGTTTCCAGAGATGAAAGGTACTTTTTTCTTTACCTTAATATATGTAAAATATAAACATGATAATATTTTTAAAAATCTGTACTATTTGTCAAAATAAAAGGACAACTGGATGTTCCTTCCTACTCAATCATTTCATGAGAATATGCTTATTTTCAATATAGGCTGTAGTTTTACTTTTAAAAATGTGGGCAAATTAGGGAAAAAGGGAAATCATTATACTAACATGTACTAAAACCATAAATATGCTGCCTGCTGACTTGAGCAAACCACCAGGGTGAAAAACTAATGATGGGAAAGCAAGAGAATGTCTGGTAATTTTCCTAAAGCCCGTTTATATTGCATTTATGGAATGTCTTCCTCAGGAGAGCACAAATTATTTTTTACTAACAAAGAACTGTAAGGAAAAAGTGCTGCTGTCTTTGATTTTTTGAGAGTTTAAATGTTTCCTACAGTTTTATAATTTTAATACATGGAAAAGAAAAGTTGCTTGTACAGTAAATAAATTGTGGTTGTAGTTAATGTTATGTATTTGTTTATAGTTTTTCTAGTTGCTAATATTTTAAAGATAAGGCATTTTTCAATAATAAATCCTTTGTTTTATTGTTTACATAAAATTATTCTCAACTAGCTTATTGTTCTATAAATAAAACATTTTCTGAAAAAGAATTTACTGTTCTCTCACTTTTAAAGTTTTTGTTATTCTTTTTATTGTGCTTTTTTAAAAGCACAATTCTTGATATTTCCCATATGAAACACTCTCATACTGTAATTGTGAGACAAATAGACTTTAAAAAGCATAATAGACTTTAAAAATTTTATATTACATTTTTAGATTTGGAGAATACAGAAAACAATTTTTAACTAGTTTAATCTAGTGACTACTGAGAATAAAATCTCATGAATAGGAGGGCAAATTCTAATTAATAAAAGAATTTTACTGAAATGTTACAAAGAATATAATATTTATCTGAAGACATATATGGCTAATCTATGTATTTCTAATTTCTTCTACATTTGTTTTTCTTTCTGAGCATGGCTGAAATAACTTCAAAGTTACTGTTAATAGTATGTCAACTGATATTTCCTAATTTCATCTTATGAAACCATAAGAAAGAAATATTAATATAACTTAATAACAGTTTCCTAGAGATTTCAGCAGAATTTAAATAGCCACTGACTTCAACTTTTTGCCTATAACTAATTTTACTCACTAAACACTAAAATCTGATAGTGATATTTAAAATCGTTCTTTGGAATTGTGATTAATTTAGAACTTTTCAGTATAAATAAAAAATTTAGTGAATGTATTATTGAATATACAAATAATTGAATTGAAAATTAAACTATTGAATAAATCCAGATTTATATAATCATTACCTATTGCATATTGAGATGTACAAAAACCCCATTAGTCTCTCAATACAAGGGTCTGATGTATTGTGATTATGGAATTTCCTAGATAATGGAAGTTTTTCATATAAGTATAAAATTAATTTTTTTGATAGCACAAACTCCTATGAAACTTTCTGCCTAACTTAAAAAATGATTACTAAACTTGATTCAATATTCATTTGATCATTTCAGGTTATAGGATGATACCATTTAACTTATTCACTGAATTAATTCAAAGGCCCTCTTTCCTCTGAAAAGTCTTGAAGCTGATGGTGATAGGCATCTCTGTTATTGGTCTGCTTATTTGCCTCTAAACATGTTTATTTTGGTTGTAATCATTATTTTAAATATCATTGTTATTAGGTAAACTAGTAAATATTTGGTAAAAAGATAAAATATGCAAGTGAAAATAATGAGCAAAACCAAGTTGAATATTTTAGAAAGTCTTGAAAACACTGAAAAATGAGCAAATCCATAGCAACAATCAACATTCACATTGCTTTGTAAGAAACTTTAAGCTTTAAAGCCACTTTAACTTGATCTGGATTTTGAGGAAGATTCATTTCTGTGTGATTTGCAGAAAAAGGAAGGAGAGTGACAGGCAAAAGACCCTCACTCAAGGGAAAGGCCTCTCGTACCTGTGTTAAAATAAAGATGAATGAATGGACTTCCATATGTTTTAAGTTAAAATAAATTGTTTAACATATGGAAAGTCATTTTTTTTAATGATTTTTGATTTTTAGACTATTCTAGTGGCTGATAGACTGGTCCTGATTTTGCAAATGAGAGGGCTTTGATTTAATGTGTTTCGTTATATATTGTAGGCTAAGGAAGGCTATATTCTTTAGCTGTGAAATAGTACTGTGATACAATATCTTCTTTACTACTTATCGACCATTTTACTTTCAGGTCTACATTTCTCTCATGCTTCTGAATATATTACATACCTACTTCTAGGTAATTGAAATATTACTATACCTTACTCAGATAAAGTTCAAATTTAGCCAATCAAGACCTAAACTTTGCAGAATTATCTCCTTCCTTCCTGTATCTCATAATCTACATATTTTTCAATTATACTTAACAGCCAGCCTGAGTATTATTTGGGAAAGCGATTGGCTTATTTAAAGAGTAGGTGAATGGGAACTTGTAGCAAATCTGAAGGTAAATTCTGCTATCATTGTGTCACTGTTGGGGCGATCTAAAATCCATCATTGCCATGGTAATACTAAAGGATCCTTGTTCCTTTTTGTTGCCACAGGAAAGATTACAAATCAGCGAAATTTAGAATAATAAGTTTTATTAAAGTCTGTTTCAAGAGAGAAACAGGCTATGCTAAAGAGGGCTGTAGCGGCAGCCTGGAAAAAAAAGGTATGATTAAAGTACACTCCAAGGGAGGAGCAGGTAACAGCTAAGAGGACTGTAAGCATGGAAGTGGGGAGGTCTGCATCATATTAGGGCCATGATGAGAAATTAGTTGTGAAGGTGGTGCTAGATGATTTGGCACGTGAGGTCATTTTGATTGACATTTGGCTATTATATAACTCTTTGCCTACCCTGCATGTGGTTACCCAGAAGTCAGTCTATTATAATTAGATTTATGAACTTCCAGGCATAGACATGATATTATAATGATGGTATAATAAGGCCAGGTCACACGGAGGTTAGTGTAGGACTGTGTAAACACTTGTGGTGTATTAAACGAGCCACTAGTTTATGGCTTCTTATCCCTTTATGTCTTAGTATGTAGGAATAATTTATTACCATAAAATGGGGGTTCTAGAGAGGTCCTAAGGGAGTTTTGGGGAGAGGCCTTCATTCCTTTGTTCCTTTATTGCTGACATCTACCTAACTGCCTAATAATTGGATGCACTCAAGGTTATCAATGAATATTTTTATGTATTAGATGTATGTTTTAGTTATTAAATTAATTCCTAAGTCTTTGTTTTTCCTTACTTTTTAGGTCTTTTTTTTTTTCCTCTGTCCTTTCCCTGTAAAAAGTGTATCATTTACTGTAATTGGTACATCTGTGTCAAATGAAAAAAAAAAGTGAGTTTAGAAAGAATATATATCTCTACTTCTAGAAAAAAAAAATGATTAATAGCTTGCCCTCAGTGTTAGCTTATTTTCTTTACTTTTGTAGTGTGAAGAGTACTGACATTTACAAGATTTTAATTCCTATTGATAAGAAATGAACACACTGCCAGAGAAGACTAAAATCATTAGAGGGGCACATGTCAAGTCTTTCGGGCCCTCATAGTAACACACAGTGCATGCTGCTTCCTATCGTTGCAAATGTCAACCTTCTTCTTGGTCCAGTGTCTTTTGGGAAATTGTTCACCCCATTTCAAAGGCATATAATAAAAGGAAAGGGCTTAGGGCAATATTTAAGCAATGAAAGAAACACAGGACATTTATGAATAGTTGGGAGGAACTGATTGCCTTTAGCTGTGCCTTGGGAAATCCCCAGGAAATACAGTAAGTTGTGATTACTATTTTAAGTTAAAATGATATAAAGCATGCAGAGGAATTTGTGTTTTTCTTATGGGTGATATTGCATTTTATATTCTTAATATGTCTTCAGAGTTCATACCCATCTCTTCTGTTTCTTACTGAAGTTCTAGAAGGAGATGTATTATTGAAACTTGCAGAAGAATAACTATCAAGAGTTAAGAAAAAGGAATATAAAGCTAAGTTCATGTAAGAAAACTTATGTTTTTTTTTTAAATTTTTTAATTTATTTTTTCGGCAAAGGAACTCTTGGTTGACCTCACAGATTGCAAGGACCTTGTCCATTTACAATCTCTTACTTTTTAATGTTTTACGCCTATGGAGAAAAGTTATGCTTTATATGCTGTATTTAAATCTCTCATAAAACTAGTCATGTTTTAAAATTAATGATATAAAAATTGTACCACAAATTTTTTGTTAAAATTGTATGGTAAATTTATTACTGTGTATATAACTATGATAAATATGCAATGTTAGAGGTAGGTAAAAAAGAAGAGCATAAATTTAATTTCCTCAGTGCATTTCACTATGGTTATTTCCTTAATAAAAATAGAAATGTTTAGATCCAGTAGCATTATTTGGAAGTTTTAAGGATATGAGTCATCATTACTTTATAGGTTTTCCTTTCCAAGTTTCCACGAGGTTGCTAAGAAAATAAAAGATAGTATCTCACAAAATCTTGTTATTTTTTCTTTTATTCATTAAAGAAATATTTCTTTTTCGCTTTCCGGTAGTTAAAAGCTCTAACACCAAATCCTACTTACTTTATTGTCTCAAATTTACTGCACTATCTTCTGAAATGCTAACAGCAGATATTCAGCTGACTATCACTGTTTTGGGTCATGTAAAGATAATAAATTGGATACAAAAAGTACAGTCTATTTAAAGGTACTTTTGCCTCATAAGTTCTGTTCACCTCCTGGTTTGATTAATGAGCAAGTAACTCTATCACTCCATGTCATCCAAGGTGGTAGATCAAGGGCATGCCTTGGGCAGGTCTATGATCCAAAAGATATTTTAAAAGAGATAATATTTGAATATGTTCAATTTGGGTGCTTTAATGAAGGGTTAAAGTAAATAAATATCAATACAATAATCTTAATAAGTGCAAAACTAGTAAAGTTGCTTCTTGTATAATATGGATACCTAAAATACACACACCTACATAGTTTTCAATTTCAAGGAATAACCAAGCATTCTACAATCTACATATTTTCTGAACTATTAACCCATCTCTGTTAATTAGTTCTTGAAGATAGTTCTGAGTAGTATATGTAAATTAAGTTAAACAGAAATTCCACCAAAAAGCATGAAGGATTGTAAGAATACTGACATGTTTATCAGAATATCTTGTCATCATTTAAAATCATATTATGTTACAGAATTTAAGATGGTTATACTAAATTCTACTATTTCCACATGTTTATGTTATAATGGGACAAGGTCAAATTTTCCTTTTATTTGTAATTATTCTAGAAGTTGAGCATTCTTCTGTAAATGCTAGTCTTAAATCTATATTCTTGACCAACTAATTGTTTTTTGAAGTGTTTCTTCTTCAAGAGAACTTGAACATTATGAGGACCTAAGATAAGGCAATTAAAATTCTAATTTTCTAAAAATTTTGTACCTCCTTACTTTCTAATTATGTTATTTTAAAATAATTTTATAGTTATCTAATTTCTCCTCTGCAATTCTGAGATAAAAAAAAAAAACAAGCAAACAAAATTTCCTGAAAACCCCAAGTTTTTCTATAACTTATTTGGTAACCAAATCTGACCTAATCTACATTGACAAGAAGCTCTTTAAATTTTTTTAAAAATTACAGTGGGATTATTATATTTTTGTTGTAGAAATATTAATGTCTTAGCTAGGAGTGTTATTTTGTAAATTCTGAATAATTCTTGATTCTGAAAAATACTTGGCCTGAGGCTTTTCAATAAAGGTTACTTAAGAATATTCTTATATTCATATTACCATTCTGTGTCTGGAGTTTTTTCTTTTTGGTGTGTGTGCCTGGGGCCAGTGAATAAGGTCTGAATTGTTATTCAATCATAGTTGAGATATTATTTTAACATTTTTCTCAGGTAAAAATAGTGTTGGCCTTCACCCCAACCAGACTGTAGGTGTATATTCCTCTTTTCTATCTCTGTGTACCTACAATCCATTTTTACTAAATGCTTCCAGAGGAGTAGAAAAGTATTAAAGAAGTTCATCACTTTTTGAGGTGCTTTTTAAGGGCAGTTATTGCCTTTCATGGATTTCTAGTTTTCAGATATTTTTTTCTTTTCCAAAATCTTGTGTTTATTTCAAGTCTTATTTATAGCTAAGTTGGTTTGTAATGAGAATCACCATATCCACATAATTCATAGAATAGACTCCAAGTGTGTGGCTCTGTCTTCATATTTACCTTGATCACAAAGTCTCAGCACACAGAAAGTAAGGTCCTGGACTGTGGGAGTCATAGGATCTCAGTTCTTGGCCTGCCACCCCACATCCTGGCTTTGTAATCATGAAAATTTATTTTTCTACTGTTCCCTCTTTCCCATTTGTGGCAATAGGAAAGATATAGTATTATATGGAGATTTAAGCTTCAGAAAATTTTGTCATTTTTAGTATAGCAGTACATATGAAATAAGTACATGGTGTGCTATAAAGCACTGTAAAAAATATTAGTTAAATGAGCCTAATGATATCCGTGAACTAATACTTTCTGTGTGAAAAAGAAGTCTAGGGGTTAAATTGTTCTTGGCTAGATTTACTAAGCTTCTGTATTTAAATAGAACACAGGCTTGTTCTTGTAACCAACCCTTGGATTAATAAGTTCAATACTTTGATTTGGACATATTATTATATTTAATTACTGTTAATGGTTGCTTCAGTTTATAGTCCAAAATTATGGCAGAATTTTTTTAATCAACTTTTAGAGAGAAAATGGGTTAGAAAGAAAATTATGCAGGTAAACTGGAGAATCTAGGCTTAGTTGTCATATCTTCCTAAATATTCTAGTTCTAAGTTGTTTATGCTAAGTAGTTTTCCTAAGCACAGTAATTTTTTTTCTAACAATGATATTTTCTAACAATAGTCTTATGTGATAATTTGTTACCCTATTCCAAGTATTACTCTAAAAAAAAAGTTAGCAATGCTTATTCTCTTTTGTTCTAAACTGATGCACATATATTAATTTATGTCAGAGCTTATACAGTCATATAAAGTTTACAAAGACTTTAGAAATGCACTGTCTTAGATTTGGCATCCATTAAAAATAAAGGCTTTATTCATACTTGGTCTTTATACTGACATTTGAAGGTATTTTTATGTGTAAAATATTTTTCAAAGTTTAACAGTTTCTTACAAAATTAAACATACCCTTACTATAAAATTCGGCAATTGCCCTCCATAGTATTTGTCCAAATGGGTTGAAAACTTATGCCCACACAAAAAAAGCTAGCAAACAGAGGTTTAAAGCAGCATTATTCATAATTGCTAAAATGTGGAAGCAATCAAGATGTTCTTCAATAAGTGAATGGATAAACTGTGGTACATCCATACAATGGAATATTATTCAGTGTTTAAAAGAAATGAGCTATCAAGCCATAAAGTTAGATGGAGGAACCCTACATCATATTACTAAGTGAAAGAAGCAAGTCTGGAAAGGCTATATACTATGTAATTCCAACTATAAGACATTCTAGAAAAGGCAAAACTATGAGACAGTGAAAAAGATCAGTGGTTGTCAGGGGTTAGGGGTGAAGGAGAGCTGACAAGGAAGAGCATGGAAAATTTTTAGGATAGTGAAAATACCTTGATTGCTACTATAATATAATGAATAGATGTTGGTGCAAACTCACTGAATGCACACCATTAATGTGAACTCTGGAAGATGATAATGTGTTAATATAGATTCATCATTCATAACAAATGTACCACTCTGGTAGGAGATGTTAACAATAGGAGAGGCTATACATGTGTGGGGAGCAGTGAATATAGGGGATATCTATACCTTCCACTCAGTTTTGCTGTGAACCTAAAATTGCTCTAAAAACTAAAGTCTATTTTTTAAAAATTATTTCATTGCACATAAACATATAATTAAATTAAATGACTGAGAAGTGTACTGAAAAATATAAATACATAGCAATCATCTGTACAAAGTGCAATCAAAATAAACTTAATTCAGAAGTAGGTAACTTGAGTGGAGAAAGATGATTTGGGAGACAACTTGTATACTGTGTATTTACCACACATCGGGTTTCTTATTAGAATGAAAGAAGTATCACACAATAAGTTGCTTGGAGCCAAGGTATTCTCCCTCAGAATTCTATTGAACTGCTCTGGATTAATCTAACTGTGACTCCTCCCCACACCCCCAATTTTCACAACAACTAGAGGTTTTAGAAGTTAACACACTAGCTTCTCCAGTCAAAGTATTTTAATGATGTATTACTTCCCCATATTTTATATTTTGTTGCAGCGGTAAGCTTGTTTCTGATTTATTATAGGAATGAATTTGAATATACATCTTTCTATATATCTAATACAGACAAGTCCTAACATACACCAAGACTTGGAAATATTTTTTTAATGAACAGAAAAATTAATGTGATTTTTAGTTTCTATTCCATTTCAACAAAAGTTTTTTTTAAAAGTTTGTTTTGTTGTTTATTTTTTATTTATTTTATTTTATTTTTTTTGTTACCTGGACTTGTAAGAAATCTTTAAAAATTATAAAAAAATAAAGAAAAACTCAACAAATTTCTCACAAATAATGATGAATCTTTGCTACAAATAATGATGATCTCGTTACAAGTAATGATTTTTTAAAAAACCAACTTGCTTGGTGAATAATGGTTTCATGCTTAGCGTCAAACCTATGTGTACATATTCTAGTTTAGGATCTGAAAGATTTAGTCAGATCTCTCTGATTTAGATTTTTTAAACTTTCTTTCCATCTAAATAACACAGATATGAACTTTATTACATCTCAAATGCAAAACTGGAGCAGTACTTAGATATGACCTGTCCTGATTTCTGCTCATGGCCTCAAGGTGGAAAACAGTGTATTCAAGGTTCTGGCTTGCATTGTTCAGTGTTTGGGGGAGAATGACTGATAGGTTGGTGCTAACAGTCTGCACTTGAGTCTCTATAGCAACTTTCTGGAGTACTATGTTTTCTTCTAAGTGGAGGCAAGCTTTTAATTAAGTTTACTCGCACATCTTTATCCAGGGCAAAATGTATTTAAACCTACCACAGGCAAATCTCAATAAACTGTAGACAAAAGAATATGATTTTTCCTAGGTAAATTTAGAGATACAAACATATTCTTAGACAAAGAAAATTTAAACAGGGAATTTGCATGTCTTATTTATTAGCCCTACATGTAAGCATGCAGATACTTTATAAGATAAGTTCCCTCTTTGGAATACCTTTATTGAAACAAAGGCCATAATGCTAGCATTTGCTATTCTTATCAGAAGGAGAATTCATTAAATGCCAGCAATAGTGATTCATTTGTGGCTCTCTCATTTTAATTATTTAACTAGCCTTTTAAAAAGTGGAGAGTTCCTTAACTGATTCTAAACTAAATCTGAAGTAACTTAATCAATTATAAAGAGTTTTCTCATCAGCAAAAATGGGAATAATAATAAATAAAACTCACAGATTGTTACTACCTCAGGGACTGTCATGGGAACTAAATGAGATAATGCTGTTCATGTGCTAAGCATAGCAATTTTAGAGAGTAAATATTCAATAAATATTAGTTAATGTTTTTCAACTATTCTTACTATTTGTAAGTTATACTTATTATGAACAATTGATTTTCACAGAGATCTATATTTATCTAATACTTTAAAACTTCTCCATGAGTATATTATAATGTAATTATGTGATAGAGATCAGTGCCAGGAATAAAAATATACAATTGAATTACAATATGTTTATGCAAAGCTTTGTCAACTGGAGATGTATAGCAAATATTCAGAATGTGGTTGTTCTAATTTTGGTGCCTATCATATACAATATCTTTATTTAAAAACTTTTTCTTTCCATTTAATTATGCTGTTTTTTACATGATTAACTTTTATTGATGCACAGATTAGGGTCGTTTTATTGAGGTCATTATTTTTGTTTTTTTACAGTGTTTTGGGTAGAAAAAGAAAGAGCAACTACTAATACACTGCTTAATTTAACACTTTGAGAAAATGTTTACATCAGCTAAGGAATTGGTGCAAGGGAACCTACTTCTTAAGGAGGCCAATTCATAAATATCATGTGTGTTCTACTTTTCACAAAACTCCTTCTGTCAAAATTAAATGTCACCATCTTTTGCTGTAATTTTTATTGTACTATCTTATTTTTGGTGTATTACATATTTTTTCTTAATTTCCTACAAATAATTTGTCTGCCAAACACAGTAACTCAAAAGCCTTATTAAATAAAAACAATCTCTTAAACCATTTTTATTTTATATTTCTTTTCATTTTTTTGTTCATTTTTTCAACATTTTCTACTGTTACTAATGATCAGTTGCTCCAAAAAAAAAAAATGTGTTTTATTTACAGGGCACAGCTTATGGAAGTGCTCCTGTACCTTCTCGCAGGCAATTATGTGAGTCTCTTAAATTCAGCTCTGTGTTGTAAACATGACTATGTGTTCCTGTGCTGTAGCATGGCATGCTGATTGAGACCAAATGCCCGAAGGTCAATATGCAATCCTCAATGTTGTATATTACCTATAACATTTGTAGCAAATGGTTCCCTTTGCTTTTTCCTTATCTGTTTATCATTATCCAGCCCATTTAAGAAAACTGCATTGCAATGTGGCTGAGTGTATTGAGTCTTCAGTAATGGCTCAAAGTCTGGGGCAAAGATAGAAGTGGCTCTTATTTAAGTTTATTTTCATTTAGCACCAATGATAGTACTTTCTTTGTCCACCGAATCAGTAAGCTTTCTTAAATCCATACTTCTTTTACATACTTGTTCAAGAGCTCTTATATCTTACACAGCTGTGTTTTAGCCACAGTTAATGAGACTTCTTTCCTTGAAGAGGAAAAATCCATTGAAAGAAATCTCCTAGTGAATTTAAACCAAACTTGACTTTCTAACCACCCTCGTTTATTTCTGTCATGATATTCAGAAAATTTGAAAATAATCTATGCACTTTTAGGTAGAAATCCCAGATTTTACAACCCTGCTTAGCTGTATTATAAATACATGCACTTCGGCAAAGAGTCAGATTGTGACAACTTGTGTGCTTTAACGTGAATTTCATCAATGAGGGATGTATACGTAAGTTTAATATGTAGAATCTCCAAAGTGCCATCAGACTTTGAGAATGAGCTATTTTCATTGAGCATTCCATCCATGTCTTTTCCCTTTTCCCACACCAGCATCCATCAGAAGATCATGGTTGTTTACTTCTGTTACAGACTGCTACAGGGGTACACCACATGATTCTAATTGTTGTGCCTAACAATAAATGCCATATAGTTTCATCTTAATACAATGTTAAAGGTGATTCAAAGGTACCGTCCTGTTTGCATAATGCTTTTCTTCATTGTTAGCAGAGGAAACATATTATTTGGTGACATTACTGAGAAATATCAATTGATTTTTTGAAAAATGCTGCACTTTACACCTGTATAAAGCTGCCCGAACAACAAATAGGAATATGTGCTTTACTATCTACTTTTTCATGAAAGAATGTTGAAGGTTTAGAGTCTTATAAATGAAGTTGTGGCAGAAAGAACTGCTAATGTGAATAGAAGATGGGATTTAGATATATTAAATATCTCCTTAAAGTTAAAAAAGCATCAAGAAGTCTCAAATTACCCCTTGCTGCTATTTCTTTTTATCTATTTCTCAGTCATCTAACTTTCAAGTACACTGAAGGTATACTTTTATGTAGGTATTGGTGCAGTATTAATTAATAAAAATTGAAAACAATAGCAAGAACTTTAGAGAGAGAAAAATATTTTATTTGCCTCTTTTTAAAGTAAAACGTTACTGTTGTGCATATAAATTATACTGCATTGAAGACAGAAGGATATCTATTGTTATAGAGAGACAATATTTTTCTAGAACATTTTGGAAGTGTTAATTCATTGTGGATGCCCTGAAATTGTGAGTGGAAATATAAAGAGAAATGGAAGTATGCTCTCCATTTAAGGTTAAACATATTTCTCATTTTCACAAATCAAAGTGCATAATATGAAAATTATAGTGGCTATTTGAGATTTCAGATCATTGGTTCTGGTTGAATGAGAGTTAATCTCACTAAAAGCAGAAAGAAAAAATGACGGATTATTTCACTAAATCTGAGGATTGAAAATTGATCTGTATCCTGTGCCTCAATATATAGGACCATAAAATGCATATTACCCCCCTAAATATGTGGATTTGAAAATAGGAAGTTTATAAGACATGAATTTGGTATGCTAGTTATCTTTTTTTTTTTTTTTTTTTTTTGGTCAAATCAAGTGTTAGGTCTCTGAGTTACTTATTAGTTAAGAGTCTGTAAGTATTTGTAATTGTGGTGCTTATCAATGTGATATTGAAAGAGTCAATGTTTAATTAACCTACATACAAATATCAGAATATTGATATTAAATATCTTTATTTCTACCCTATTTCCTAAAATCCATACCCACCTAGATATCTTGAGTTGATTCCTGATTCTTGTATTTTATACTTATGACTAGTCAAAAGTAGTGGCTAATTCTTTTTTGAGGTTACAACTAACCAAGGCTTACTTTGTGTGTGTGTGTGTGTGTGTGTGTGTGTGTGTGTGTGTATTCAGTATTAATGACTTCCTTGTTTTATGGCAATCATTTTAAGTATTTCAAAAATATGCCCAATTCAACATTTTTTTTGGTGATAACCCAAAACGAAATCTAGCAACAAAGAAGGACTGCTTAGATATAGTGAGATAATTAGAAAGGCTATGAATCTACAATGAGAGGATTCCTATATTCATCCTAAGAAACATTTTGTGTATTTTAATCCACAGGCGCATTCCAATATGTCTTTTTGTTGCTAACAATTGATCAAAGTTAATTTGCAGATAATATTTTTCACTTTCAGAGAAATGCAGAATTATTAACTAACATGGAGAAGATCGAGTTTTATAAAGTATTTAAATACTAAAAGTACAAATTTTATTTAAATACTAAAAAGGCTCTAGGTATTCAAATGATATTGACTGCTTAATTTCCTACTGGTTTATGTGTTAATAATTAAAATCAATTTTGGTGAGTGAAGCTCTCACATGCTGGTAAGACCAACTCTAAATTTATATGAATTGTGGTGTATAATATTTGAATGATTTTTGCAAAGATTTAACACACAAAGTGCTATCTGTCACTTCAAAATACAAGAACCGATTTTGCATTGGTTATTGTTTTCCATTTTGTGACTATAGTAACTACTTTAAGAGTTCCAAATTACAGAACCATTATTTCTAACAGACATGTGTCTTGTTAGCTTCTTTCAAAAGGATATTCTAAAATTTATTAAACTAATTTAAAAAATTAATAATACATAAATATATTTTTCTACAAAAATTGTCAATATTATATTTCAAAATGTATGGCACAATTTAATCCATCCTTGAAAATAGAGCAGTATTCTATGAAATGGCAATCATTTTTATTAAATTTATTTTAAAATTATCTATTTTCCAAAGTACATTTTCCTCTCATTGCTTTAACTTACCTCCTCTAATTTTCAATCGCGTTTTGTTCTTTCTTTTTAGAGATAAATAACACTTTCTAAATTAAAATCAGATTTAATCAGCAAATGATGAAAAACAACAAATTCAAGAAGAAAGGAAAGAAAGCAAAGTAGTTATTTACAATTATATTCACCTTAAAGTCAAAAGGAATAATGTAGATGGTAGGGTTTCTTTGTAAGATCAGATTTTTCAAAATGGTTTTTTCACTATGTCTTATAATTTATTCCCTTTCTTTATTTATCAGTTTATTTGTTGTCATTTCCTTTTTTTTCTGTCTCTATTATTTTAGATAATATTTTGACAATATTTATAATCCTATTTTAGGTGTAACTTTGATTTTATTTTTCTTCATTTTTTTTTTTCTGTGCTTAGATGTAATAAAGGAACAGGCTTCAACATTAATGAAGACCAACAGAACTTTTCGATCACTTTCTTTGAAAGATACCCTCAGAAGCCATGTCTGGTAGGGTTGCTTTAAACCTTACATGAGTAAAGAGATCCTTATGTGGTTCTGCATTCTTAGGAAACAAAGACAAGTGCATTGTGTCTATAAGTTCAAAGTTAAATGTACATACATATCAAGGATCGAGGCAGTTTCATTCTCCAGAAGAGAACTTTCAGTCAGAAGGAAAATAACAAGAAAAAACTTTAAAAGGCATGATGAAATCATCAATATACCACTAGTAAAAGACAAGGTAATACAATAGATCACTAGAAAGTACAAAAGATACAAAAGAAAAATGTAATCTATGTTATAATCCTATAGAAGGAAAATTTTCAATATTGTCTTTCTTTTGAGACCAAAGTAATGGGTTTACATCTAATTGAACTTACAATTTTGAGCAACTAAAAAGTAAAAGCTATGCTTGAGTTCCAATAAAAAGAAAATATAAAAGGTATTTTCTTTGATGTGATTATCATTCTAGGCTATTAAATATATTAAAGTAATGAATGTATGTTAAAACTATATGTAGATGTTTTAGTTTCTGCAAGGATGTAGAAAACTGGAAAGAGTATTGTTCCTAACTTCACAATAACAAAAAAACCTGGAGAAAATTGTAAATTCACAAGTTTTCTTGAATCATCAGAGGATTGAAGTCACAGGGCAACCAACTAACCTGAGATGGAAGTGAAAAGATAGATACCCTGCAAGGAGAGACCAGAAGTAGCAGACAGATAACAGCACAATTCTGTTCAACTCTAGTTAACAAGTTGCTAAGGCTCAAATGCAGGCTAGCAAGAGACTATCAGTCCAGTGAAAATTTGCACACATTTATGGACTTTTCTCTAGAGACCTCACTGGATTTGATCATAAAAATATTGGCAAGATTTCTGAAAAAATGTACCTTGAGCTAAAAGTCTGAAGAAGGGAATAGCAGCTGCTATAAGAAAGGCACAGAACTCTACCCAGATTCTTCTTCCTATTTTTAGAACAGAAGCCTAAAATACAGGAGGGAAAGCAACACACTGGTGAAAACCCATTGCAGCTATGTGCAGGGGTAAGAAAAAGATCCTTTATTCCTGGAGCCTGCCAGGAATACATAATGGGCCTAGAACTACTGGGGAGAGGGGAAGGCCAAAGCACTGAGAAAGCCACATCTGTGATATCAGGGACACAGTACCTGCCTAAGATTTAGGCTTAATCAGAGGAGCAGAGAATGCCTCCTCCTCTGTACCAGCACTGAATTATAAGTAATAGTGGAATGTGGATGGGAATATTACAAGAGTGTGGAGAGAAACCCTTTCTGAGGCACAGTGCAAAGGAGAGACTAAACCTAAAGGAAGAACATACATTTAGAAAAATACTCTGCAAACCAGTCCTTTCCCTAAATACAAGATATGCTTAGAGAAACCATGGGTATTGAAACTGTGGGTAACCATAGCAACAGTAACAAACCCAGTTCAACTCTGACCAGATTGACCCACTCTCTCATACTAAAACCCTAGCAGAAACATGGCATGCCCATTTTTAGACATACAATTAATTTATCGAATCTCTAATGTCTTACACAAGATGTCTGGATTTCCACAAAAATTGTGGCACAAGTAAAAGGGAGAAAAACAGCACACTGCCAAGAGACAAAAGAATCAACAGAATCAGGTTCAGATATTATGCAGATGTTAGAAATATCAGAAAGGGGAATTAAAATGACTATAATGGAAAAATTTGACAACATATAAGGACAGATATGCAATTTTAGCTGAGAGATGGAGTTTTAAGAATGAATCAAATAAAAATGTTAGCTATTAAAAGTTCACAACAAATGAAGAATGCCTGTGGTGTTTTTATCTGTAAGACTGGACACAGCCAAGGAATGAATAAATGAACTTGAAGATAGGTCAGTATAAATTATGCAACTGAAACACAAAAGGGGGAAAAAAGAGTAGCAGGGAGAGGACAAAAGACCATTCAACATATCAAATGTTCTAACTTATGTGTAATTAGAATCTCAGTGGGAAAAAAGACAGAACATTGCAGGAGAAAATTTTGAGAATAATGGCCACATTTTTTTTTAATTAATGGCATACACTGAATTACAGATCTACGAAGCTTAAAGAACACCAAACAGATAAAGGAAAGTAACAACAACAAAAAACATACCCAGACATATCATATTCAAACTGATGAAAATCAGACACAAAAACTGTCTGAGGATAGCCAGAGGAGAAAAAAAATGTGTTTCATGCAGAGGAACAAAGATGAGAATTTCAGTACACTTTTTATCAAGAACCCTACAAGCTAGAAAACAATAACGTGACACCTTTAAAGTTTTAAAAACAAAAAACAACCTGATATCACAGAATTCTATAGTCAGTGAATATATCTTCCAAAAATAAAGATGAAATGCAGACTTTTTCAGAAAAACAAATACTGAGAAAATTAATTGCCAGCAGACCTCCATTGTAAGAAACGTTAAAGAAATGAAGAGCACTGGAAATAGAATAAATGCAACAAAAAATAAACTTTGCCTTTAAAAATGTGGAGAAAGATTTATGTTTGTATATGACTTATGACATGTTATGATTTAATCTGTGAACCTTCAATTAGATTAAATTATATTTACTACTAAAGTATTATCAAAATAATTGTTATCTTAGTCTGTTGAGTTCCTATAACAAGAACACCACAGACTAGATGGTTTAAATTTATTTTTCACAGTTCTAGAGACTGAGTAGTCCAAGATAAGGTACCCGTATTAGGTGTCTGGTGAGAGCCCACTTTCTGGTTCATAGATGGCTGGCTTCTCACTGTGTCCTCACATGGCAGAAAGGGTGAGAGATCTCTCTAGAGTCTCTTTTGTAAGGGCGCTAATCCCATTCATGGGAGCTCTGCCCTCATGACCTAATTATCTCCCAAAGGCCTTGACTTCAAATACCATCTTATTAAAGATTAGATATCAATATATGAATTTTGAAGGAATACAGACATTCAGATAATATATTTGTAGTTTATGCTTCCTACCTCTATAATAGTTATTTTGTATGTATTTCTTTTTGTGTATGCATATGTATATATTTATATGTCAATACAATTTTCTAATAGGTATTAAAAGTTAATGATGAATCAGAAACTGTGCACCCAATGTAGTATAGAGGAGAGGCAGGAACCAATACTGTTAAAATCTGAATGATTCAGTATTTCATTTACTGTTCCATATTTCTATACCTCAATGACTATAATATATATTGTCATTGTCACAGTCCCCTCTTACCAAAATTAGCATATTCTTGTGGTAATTTAAAGATATTAAAAAGTTTGACTTGTTTTAACCTAAATATTAATTTTGTATTGTGATGTACATTAACTAAAATTTTTCATTAATCAAGGTAATTTTGCCTATTCTGAAGTAATTCTAAAACAAAATGACAAACATTTAAAGATTAAAAATAGAAGAATTTAATTTAACAGACAAGAAATATTGTGTAAGATTATATAAAAAGAATATGATGTTCCTTCTGAATTTTTATTTTAAATAATTAGTGAACTAAGTAAGTGAATTAAGTTATTATCTTTAAGAATTAGGAATAATCAGAATACTCTCTGAGAATTTTGGAAGCTTTTGATCATTAAACTAGCATCTCATCAAAATAATTAATTTTTTCCTACACTTGTTCACGTTATATTATTATTTTTTTACCTTCTACATATTAATAAATATTTGTAAGCACTTACAAGGTGCTTCCATGAAGATCCAGCTTTCATTAAAGTTTACAAATCGATGATGAGATCACTAATGACATACAAATGAAAGCCTAGATTAAGTCAACATATTAAATAAATATATTAGTAAATATAATTTAGGTTTAGTAAATTTAAAAGATTTGAATATATTTTAGATTTTGGGGGTGAATTCAGTTTAATCTGTTATGACTTTACTAGAAGGTTCAAATAGTTTAAAAGTTTCCAGGTAGAGAGAGAATGCAAAAAGTTGCCATAAACTAACTGTATGAAATTATAAATGCTCCTAGAGATTATCTATTCCAATTCATATATATCACAAATAAATTCTTGAGAGACTGATTTACCTAAAGTCTAAGGCTCAGTGACAAAGTCAGCCATCTACCCATTTTTTTCTGTTTCTTCTAAGGTTCTTTAATATTTCTTTCAAGGCATCAGGTATTTTTTCCCTTAAAGGCTGTAGAAAGTAGTTTTTGTCTTTCTGTCCAACTAGGGGTTGATGCCCAAGTAATTCTTGAAGGTTGAACAGAAGTTAATCAGTTGAAGAATGTGAATAGAACAAGTCCAGAAGGATGGAGCAGCATGTGAAGTGGCATGGCAGGAGGCCAGAACACAGTCTCTTTGAGCAGCTAGCTACATATAGCTTGTAGGGCTGAAGGATTGGTGGGTACTTGTGCAATTGAAGTATTTCCCTGCAGTGTTGAAAAGGGTCAGTTGCTCTGTTATAGGTCAAATTAAATTAATAGCACTATTGCTTTTTTTTTTTAACATTGTGTATTACTTTGACAAGACACTAATTTTTTATTAAAATTTAGGGGTTTTTTGTACAAGACTATGTTCAAATAAGTGGTGTTGGGTTACTCAAATAACCTGTAAACTATTTTAAGTTCATTTCTCAATTCGTTTATAAAATGAGGCAAGTATTACCTATGATCTAATCTTTATGTCAGAGAATTAGAGATGATTGAATATGAATATGGGTCAAAATGATTTTTGTTTATTTGTTTATTTTTGCTTTTTAAGTAACGAATAGACCAGGGAATTTAACTCCTTTACTACAGGTCAGGAAATACCATTTTAAATCTTCCTTTGAGTACTAAATACATTACTTGGGCCTTCAAGGGAAAAATACATGATAAAAATGTTACATGTAAATATTAGTATTACAATTTTTTAAAATTTAAAATGTCAGTTAAATAAAATGACTTTGTTTTCATACATATAGTTTCTAGGTATTTAACACTGCATTTGTACCCCAATGGCTCCATGTTGGCCTAAAATAGTTGATGTGTAAAATGTATTCTTGATCCTGTTCACTCGAAGACATGTGACTCATTAATTGTCCATGGCATGTCAATCTGGTACATTGCCCAGCCCTTCAAAGTGAAATTATACATTCTATATAAATATATAATAAAACATCCTGCAAGAAAAATATACATATGAAATTATGATTGGCCTTTGAGAATTAAAATCAGTACATAATAGATCTGGGTCTATAGATGTAAATTTCCTGAAATTAGAAAAATCTACACGACCCTTAAAATGTGGCTGTATTAGGCTTCAATGTATTAATATCTAAAGAAAGCAGACATAATCAATCATAAGTGGAGGGTTTGGTAGTCATTAAAGCAACCCTCCACAGAAAAAAATGTCAAGAGATCAAGCATTCAAGTATCATTTTGTGCACAATATAGAAACACTTGCATTGTTGATTCCTGCAGTAGGGATAATTTATTTTATAAATGGAAACATTAGTTCACTTAGCTCAATCAAAGCTCAAGCATTTTTTTTGTCTGTATTATTCCATGCTCCATGTGCATCCTTCTTATTTGGATCTGTGATCTGCTTTTCCAATTAATATTTACAGAAAAAAAAAAAAAACATATGGCTAAGGTCTGAGGGCTTAGTCATCTAGTTTCCTTAGCAGTAAAAATTAAAATTGGAAACCAATAAATAAATTTACATTGAATTTTACACAACTTTCACATGAACATTGTTCAGATGAGTCTGTTCCTACAAATCAATTTATTCTTGGTGAGTTTTCAAATCTGAGAGACTAAAGGTACAATTTTGAGAAACTAAGAAGGCATTGTGAAAATTTATAAGTGGAACTATTTTCTTCAAGTCTAGTTTTATGGGCTTTATAGTATTTGAAAAATTGGTAGACATAAAATATTTATAGAACCCACTTGATTAAGAAACTTATTATTACCAATCTCTAGTTAACAGATTAAAGTAAATCCTTATGTTAAGTCAAGTATCTTTCCCTAGAGTTATTTTTATCTATGAAATGTCAATTAGTATTTGAAATTAGTAAGATGTTATTTTCACTTATTTGTTAACCACTACTTTTTAATTTACATGAGAAAAGGAAAAAATATTCCTTATAAATAAATATGCATTGGACATTGAGATTCTTTTATAAAAACTTGTTGATCAGAATTCATTCAGGGCATGTCTTGGAGTAGTTCTGAGTTTTGTAACCACTGTCTCTTTAAAATTTTATTTTCTGCAAGATATCATTTGTTAGAATATGTGATACACAGTCAGCCTTTTTTGGCCAAACTTTGATTTACTATTAACAAGAGTGTATTCCTTTGTTCTTATGTAGAGAAATAGCCCAAAGAGTGAAAACATTAAAAATAATAATAAAAAATTATGTGGGGCTAGGCTGTCAAAATTTAAAATTTTTTAAAATTACTTCATTCTTTAAATTTCTAAAATTTTGAAAATATAATTATTTTTCAAATTATAGACTATAAAAGGTTTTCTCTGGCCCTTCAAGAGTTCAGTGTTTAGAGTACTTTCCCTGGTTTTTCATTCCTCCAGTCTGTGCTCCATGTTGAGGTTAATGTGGGTGCCATAATGGAACAGTAAATGTTCAGGGAAGAAGATGAAAATTGTTTATCTGACTTTCTGATATTACAAGAGGTAAAAGTATTGTATAATACCACGATAACTAAAATTCACTGCATCTAATTAAATTTTCTCATGCTAATTTCTAAATCATCAGTAATATAAGAAATATATATAAGAATTATCTTTAATGGACTAGTTTATTTAAACTACATCTTGCTATGACAAGCATATTTGATATGTTTCTTTGGGAAATCCTAGTAGAGACTGCTCCTGAGTGGTTGCCAGGAAGAGAACCAATATGTGTGAGTGCTGCTGGATATCAGACATCAGGTTAAGTGGTTTATTTAAGTTATCTTAACAGAAAATTAAATGCACATTAGCCCCATTCTTAAAGGAGAAATCGAACTCTCTTAGTGAGTATATGCCTGTGTTAGTTTCTGAAGGCTGCCAGAACAAATTAGCACAAACACCGCGGCTTAAAACAACAGAAATTTGTTCTCTCAGTTCTGGAGGTCAGAAGTCTAAAACTGAGAAGTCAGCAGGGTTAGTTCCTTCTGGAGGCTCAAAGGAGAATCTGTACCAGAGCTATGGCCTAGCATCTGATGACTGTCAGGAATTCTTGGTAATTCTTGGCTTGTGGACTCTTTACTCCAACTCTGCCTTCATTTACACATGATCTTCCCTTTCTTTGTCTTGCTGTCTATTTTTGTTTGTTTCTTATTAGGACATTGGATTTAAGGCCCACTATAAATTCAAGATGATGTCATCTCATCTCAAGATCATTAACTTAATTACATCTGTAAAGACCCTATTTCCAAATAAGTCACATAATGAATTGGGGTTACCACTTGGAAACATATTTTAAGGGTGACTATTCAGCATTCTACGTACAATGGCAGTCAGAATTCAAAGTCTCTTTTTCCTCAGACTTTGTACTCCTATGGAGTACAAATGCTTTTCATTGTTCTACACCAATTCAATAAATATGCTCCAGTTTCTATATTAGGCACAAGATGATATTCTTAACACGATGACTAAAACATAGTCCCTACCTTTGAAGTGTTTACATACTAGTGAAATATGGCTATCCAAAAAAAAAAAAAAAAAAAAAAAACCCAAAAAACAAACCTCATAATGTTATCTCACTGTAATTACATAGAGAAAATATAACTTAATCTGCCTAATGAAATATATTACCCTTTGGTTTTGCTTATCATTTAGAAAACAGTAAAATGAGAACATTCAATTAGATAGAGTGGATATTATTTATTATAAGAAATAAATAACACTTTTAAATTTCTTGCTTTATCAGAAAGATGGATAAAATATAAAGAAAATTAATTTTAATAAAATATTAAGTTTTGAAAGGGAAAAATAAAATATTAACTCATTAAATAAACTCCAAAAGTACTATAAAGATTTTGAATATGAAAACTTACTAGAGAGAAAGTTATTCTGTGATCTAAAGGATTATATTATGTTTGTTTCTGGAGGAAAAAAATGTTAATATTTAATTACTGGGGCATGGGATTTTAAATATTTTAAAATATTTGAATAGAAATTACATTATTTTATGAAAATAATCAAGTTATTTTAGAAAAAAATAATTTTCATA
Source organism: Eidolon dupreanum (assembly GCA_028627145.1). Taxonomy (NCBI): domain Eukaryota; kingdom Metazoa; phylum Chordata; class Mammalia; order Chiroptera; family Pteropodidae; genus Eidolon; species Eidolon dupreanum. Next base: position 56,643,663 of record CM053513.1, read on the forward strand.
TAGTTATAAAATGTATTTATATTTATAAATATTTTATACAATAAGATATATGTAGATTTGCTTCTCGTTGATGCTGGGCTTTTCATTATTTTAGGGAAGAGTGGATCATAAATGACAGCATGTCACAGTTATCCTATCTGTTCTTTTATGTTAAATATCATAGTATGAATCAGCCAGTCTGCATTTTTACATATATCACAGTAATGACAATTGACCCTTGAACGATGTGGAGGTTAGGGGCCTGAGCCGCCACACAGTTGATGTTCATGTATACTTTTGACTCCCCTAAATTTTAACTCCTATTGACTGGAAGGCTTACCTGTAACATAAATAGTCAATTAAAACATATTTTTATATGTCTTATATACTGTATTTCTGTAATACATAAGATAGAGAATAGAAAATATTATTAAGAAAGTCATAAGAAGAAACAGTATGTTTATAGTACTGTACTGAATTTATTGATACCATAAGTTTATGTCATCTGCTTACAAAATGAATTATTTGTCAGTACCTATATCATTATTTTCTTATATGATACAAAACATTGTTGATATTACAGGTATTACTAATACTAGATATAAAAAATGAAATGATAATATGAAAAGGAAATTCATATTTACTTACAGGTATAACAATTCATGCATTGCTAACAAAGAAGCCGCAATATGATTACTTGATGGTAACCTAATGGAATCTATATGATTGTTTCACAGTAATAAGGAAATCTTCAAAAAATTTTTCAATATATTTACTGAAAAAAAAAAAAAAAACTTCATGTAAGTAGACCCATACAGTTCAAAGCTGTTATTCAATAGCTTGATTTAAAAGTCTTTTGAGTATGTTCCATATTAGATACTTTATAAGAAGAAAAAGCTAAGTTAAAAGAAAAAACTTTAACCTATTGGTTTTATAGTAACTAGGTGATTTATATCTATAAGTACAACACACTCTCAAATTATTTACATTATACTACATCTTTTAAAAATAAAATACTGAAGTAGTTCCTCAAATTCTTCATTTGAAATCAGGTTGGAAGTTACACAAATTTTTTAAAAACTTCAAAGACAGCAAGGTGACTGATTCTTCAGAATAGATTTAATATAGATTTTAGAAGAGGAGAAATAGGAGTAGAATGGGGAATGAGGCTTGCAGGATAAGGAAGAAAACAGGTATAGAAGACTGGTAGTCAAAATCTTTAACTTCTTTCTTAAATTGTCCACTCTAAAGAGAAGTGATTCTACTTTTCATGTTTCTTCCATATTTCTGATTGTCTCCCTTTCTTCATATTCCTGCCCTTTTACTTACCTCCTTCTCTTGCCCCCTTCACCTTCTCTTTCCATGTGGCATAGTGATTCATAGATTTAGGATCGAAAAATAATATGCATTAAATCAAAGGGTTTTTTTGTAATTACTCTGGATTTGTCTAGGTTTCCTTTTCTTGATTGATTAAAAACAAGCCAGTCTAGCCAAGTGGCTAATAGATAATACACAGAATAAATAGATAAAAGATTAAAAAATTAGCAATAACTATTTAAAAAAATTTTTATCTTAAGAGTATATAGAAATAGCTATTTTCTTTCTATTATATTACTATTTTCCCCAGCAATTAGAATCTGTATTGAACAAATTTACTGTCATCTCATTTATTCAGTTATGAGATATCTGTCACTGCACCTGGGAAAGCACCTGGTCCAGTGGGGACTGAGGGATAAGTAAATTAGTAATTATTATCCTACATATTCAACTACAAAATAAAAATATAAATGAACTGAAATTGCAGTCAAAGGGAGGGTCAAATGTCTGAGACATTTGAATATCCTTTAAAAAGGAGAGATAATTGAGGTGATTAAAGAATGACAGAAATAATTCTTCTATCTTTTACAAATCTGGTTTCTTGTTTAATGATATTGAATATTATATTTGTGTTTTTACAAAATACATCAAAATATTGTTAAGATTCAGGTTTAGAAAAGGCCACAGGGAAAGATATTTTCAGAAGATTTTGAACAGGTCAGGTCTTTGCTCTAAAGATGTGGCTCTCCAGGCCAAGGGTGAAATTAAGGAAAGAATGTAAATGGAATGTTCAGAAAGGATGAG